>JAVQMG010000114.1:2035000-2545000 GCA_032878915.1 Castanopsis chinensis | reverse complement strand
GCTTTGCTTTAGAGCCAAAAAGTGCCGGAGCCTTAGTGCTTAAAGCACGCTTTTATGAACACTGAATCAGCTTGAGCAATATCATTTCATAACGCTTTTAAAAACATAAACGAATATTTCAGTACAGGCTATTTCCAAATTTTCAATATCATCCATGAGTTACCTATTACAATATACTCAATGAGTACCAAAAGAAAAATTAAAAAATAAACCAAACAACAGATCTGTCTGCATGTCAAATGATTAAAATTAGAAGACTATTTATTTAATATGACAGACTTATATTAGTCATACATCCAACCATGATACTTGTTATGAAAAAAGAAAAACTACAGGAAGAAAATGTATTGTTTGCATTCTCAAACACCCCTAACCAGATTAAATTACCAATTTGCTGTAACTCTGCCCCATATAATCAATGCCGTTCAGCCAGTGACTATGAAAACCAACAACAACCATTTCAGCCCGTGAATAGAACTGATGCCCAACCCTAATGCCTGCCATCAAACACACACACACACAGCCACACAGCTACACACACACACCCCTGCCAATTTTTTTTTTTTTTTTTTGTATAAAGAACCTGCCAAATACATATATTTATATATATATATATATATATATATTCCATATATATATATATATATATATTCCACACACACACACACACACACACACAGCCACACACACACACACACACGGCCACACACACACACACACACACCCCTGCCAATTTTTTTTTTTTTTTTGTATAAAGAACCTGCCAAATACATATATATATATATATATATATATATATTCCATATTTATATATATATTCCATACAGCCACACACACACACACACACACACACACACAGCCACACAGCCACACACACATACACACACACACACACCCCTGCCAAATATTAATGAATTCAACCTGCCAATTTTTAAAATCCACATACATATATATACATGCAACCTGTCAAATATCAATGTACCCAACCTACCAACTTTAAAAATCCACATACATTTATATCGATACAATCCACATACATAACTATCAATGTTGCCTTTAGAAGACTAGTACATATATCAAATTACAATAAAACCCCACATGCATAACTCAACACACTTAAGTTCCTACAACTCCCCTTCTAATTGCCATAAATGCTCAACGAGGTCTACTTGGAGTTGAGAATGAATTTCATGGTCTCGAATACGTTGATGGGTTTCAATGAACTCTGTAAATTCATTTGTGCGCTCCCGTGACAGTGGTACAGTAAGATTGTCATCAATCTGTTCGTAATCATATTCCACAGCTTCATTTACATCTCGCTCATCCTCAATAATCATATTATGAAGAATTACACATGCTTTCATGATGTCTTGGAGCGTTTCACTATAGAAAAATTTTGCAGGTCCACGCACAATTGCGAATCTTGATTGAAGCACTCCAAATGCACGCTCTACATCCTTTCTATTCGCCTCTTGGGCTTTTGCAAATAATTTTTGTTTGTGTCCTCGTGGAGATGGAATTGTTTTAACAAATGTTGACCACTTCGGATATATGCCATCGGCAAGGTAGTATCCCATTGTATATCCATGGCCATTGATTGAATAATTAACTGCAGGAGCACGGCCTTGTTCAAGCTCAGAAAATATAGGAGACCGTTCTAATACATTAATGTCATTATTTGACCCAGGTAATCCAAAAAATGCATGCCATATCCAAAGATCAAATGATGCCACTGCTTCCAAAACAATGGTTGGCTCAAGAATGTGACCAGAGTACTGACCTTTTCATGCAGTTGGACAATTTTTCCATTTCCAATGCATGCAATCAATGCTCCCTAGCATCCCTGGAAATCCACGTCTTTCTCCATTGGCTAAAAGTCTAGCAATATCTTCGTTGTTTGGGGCCCTCAAATATTCCTTAGAGAAAATATCAACCACCGCTTTAACAAATTTTTTCAGACTGTCAATTGCAGTGGTTTCTCCAATCCGCACATACTCATCCATAAAATCAGCTGCCACTCCATACGCAAGCATCCTAAGTGCAGCTGTTATCTTTTGAAGAGACGATAAACCGAGTCTTTGGGCATTATCTCTCTTTTGGATAAAGTACGGTTCATAAGTTTCTACCCTAGATTGAATACGGAGAAAAAGAGACCGACTCATCCGAAATCTCCTCCGAAACAAATTAGGAGGATATACTGGTGTGTCAGCAAAGTAGTCGAGATAAAGTCTTTTATGGCCTGCCAAACGATCCCGTTCGATATACCGACGATGTTTACGTTGTGATTTTGAAGCCTTAAGAACTCGCCTCATTATCTCATCCTCGTCTGAGTCATCGAAAAGCAATTTGTGAAAAAGAGAGCTACCCATTGAGACAACCTTGAAGACAACAATGTTAGGAAACTTATCACTATTATTGCAAAGCAAGCATAGGGACCTCTACAAAACAGAGACCTTTTATTATTGTTTCATTTGTAGGTGTAATTAGCACGCTGTTAAGAGATATGACATAAACAAGTAAGACAAAAACAAGCTACAACACAAGTTTTCATATAAGCCAAAAACAAGCTACAACACAAGTTTCATTTGTGTGTGTGTATAGTTTATAATGAAATTTGATCTAATAATATATTTATATGATTTATCAAAAGCTTGTTAAAAGTTGTTCTTTCTACTGAGGAAGAGAAAAAACAAAACACTTCATAGTTACAAATGATTCATACCTAATATACATATATTATTGAAAATAATTTATCATAATAAACTTTAAAAATAAAATGTCCACTTGCAACCAGTATGCAATTTTCATTTTTCACCTGGTTGGGAAAAGCTGAAGCGTGCAATGGTTACTATTTTTGCATCACCGTACCAAAAAATCATGAAAGTTGGACTAGAAGCAAAGGGCATCTAATATATTTGGAAATTTTCTATTATAAGAAGAAAGCACATAAAATCAGGAAACTAGGATTAAAAGTAGGATTCCTTATATGAAAAAAATGTATGGGAGAAGAAAATGAAGCTAGTAGCTAGTTTAACAGTGGGGCCATATCATGCATGGCTTGAATTAGATCACATAACTCCTTTGTAATAATTTATCTCATTTATGTGTACTTTTGCGGGTCCTAGTGTTAGCTGTGAATCACAAATGTTCAATTAAAGTCACTACCACCCACTTGACTTAACTTAAAGACTTGAAGAGAATCAGAAATTGCCTGCCTGCTCTTGTGCCATCAAAACTTTTAAAAGGGCAAAAAGCCAAAATACCCTCACCAAAAAATTTACTAACTAGGGAGACACAGATTATACATCATTGTTATCATGATTATCACATCCAAGTGGAGAGAGTGCTCTGTAAACCTTTTTGCATTTTTTGACTTAGCCCTCAATTATTATAATAAAGTAGCTAGCTTAATCAAAGATTACACATTTCCAATCAAACTTGAAGTATCTGAGACTCGAAGCAATCAATAAAGGTCCACATTGGACTCATGTACACACAAATTATTGTAAATTATTTCAAGATATTTTGCCCAACTTTTAACTTTAGGTCAGTGTTGCACTTTAAGATGGTAGTGTACCACATAGCATTGAACCATACTGACCTACTCTCCTTCTCCCCTTAACTATTGGTTACCAAATAGTAACTAGTCCCCTCATCCTTTATGTATTAATCTTGTTATTTTGGTTTTGCAGTTAGAAATTGATGCCAAAGTTGTGCCTAACGAGCACGATTGTAATTTACAGCATGCAATTTTTATTATAAACGGTTAGACCCTCATTAGCTAAATTTCTCAAGTAAAGATGAATCATTACTACTGTGAAGCTAACAAGTGCATGAATGACTTAACTAAGAAAGGATTGGCAATTCACCAAGACTTTGTTATTTTTGACAGCATGCCTTTGGACATTTGCATGCTTTTATTTTATGACAATTTGGGTATATAGTTTATGAAAGTTTTTACCACACAAAAAAAGAAATAAAAAGAAAATATCATTTACTTATAAGCCAAAATGATGTGATTACATAAGTGGCATAACCTACTGCCAATTGATCAAGTTGGAACAATACATCATCTACGTGTTCCAAACCTACACTTAAAATAAGCCACTACCCAAATAAGGTTGAAACAAAATATCATTTACATATACCCAACCCCAACTCTAAAATAATATACTACCAAAATAAGGTTATGACAAGACACCATCTCCTTCGGTCAAACCTAACTATTTAATCTAAATGTTGTCTTGTAAGGATTTCATCCTTGAGATTTTCAAAATAAAGCCTTTCTTTTTCATTCATGCCACTTGTATCCATGGTCATTATTCTTCCCTCCTCCCTAATAGTTTCAAGACGAAGCTTTTCCTTTTCAATATGAACTCTTTGCGCCTCCCTCATCGTTTCAAGATGAAGCCTTTCCTTCTCAATATCAACTCTTTGTGCCTCCCTAATCGTTTCAAGATGAAGTCTTTCCTTCTCAATATCAATTCTTTGTTCATGTGATTCCTGAATATATTGCAATTTTTTCACCAAATACTCAGCTTTTTGCGCATCCACTTGCACCCTATCCGCTTTGATATGAAGAGTCTCTTTATATTGTTCATGTGATTCCTGAATATATTGCAATTTTTTTGCCAAATAATCCTCAAAACCCTTATCATCATTTGTTCTCTTTCGCTTAGCCTTTTCAGCCTTTCTGCCAATTGGTCTCTCTAGCCCCATTGTGTCATCATCATTACTACCAACTTGATCAATGGAACTTGGAGTTTGTGAGAGCCCTTTTGATCTTTCCTTAGGCATACTCCACTTTGGTTGGTTCTTCAACACAACCCAACAATGTTCAAACGCAAAAGCTTGTTTTTTGCCGGTTGGAGGAGTTGGTGAAGCTTTATATAGCTCCTTTGCATCTTTCAACTAAATTTTTAAAAAATAAAATAAAATAATTAGTGTCTTGAAACTATTTGGAAATTAATATTGTGACACAAGGTATATAATTAATACCTTGTCCTCCTCAGTCCCACCACTTTTATTCCGATTTTCAACTTTAGCCATAAACCCAGCAAACCTACTTGTCTCCCTATTAATATTTCCCCATCGACTTTGGAGGGAGGAAGGAGAACGTTTGGTTCCGTAGGTATTGTTCTCGCAAAAGTATTGCCAAATTTTCCCCCAAAATTTTTCAACCCTTTGGTCAGTACCTTGCACGGCATCCATGCCAATGTTAAGCCACGCAGAGACGAGGAGGTTGTCCTCATCTACACTGAAGTTGCCACCACGTTTTGTTGGATTAGAGGTGACAACTTCAGCAGCCGGAAGAGACTCTTGGATGGGGATTGAAGTATCTTGAGACCCACTTAAAAATGGTGCCACAAAATCAGAATCCATTTGTAAGATATTAGCATATCGTGTTATGTCTTCTTGTGTATCCATTCCTTTTAAATATGGAATAGTGACAATTAGTGTATGAAGTCAATTAGAGCCAACTCACAAAGTCAAACAGTTCAAGTATTTGTGATAAGTGATTACTACAATTAGAAACATAAACTTAACCAAATCTACCAGAGTTGCACACAACATATTTGCATAATATATCTGCAAATATAACTCAATATAACTCAGAAATACTAGCCCTTTACACAGCTAAATATTAATAGAATACAGCAGCAAATATAACTCAAAATATACAGCAGTTATAATTCAATATAATTCAAAATATACAGCAGCAAATGTATCCATGGAAATCAAATAAATCCATAGAGTTGAACACAACAAAAACCACTAACAGAACCTTTGCATACATGTTAATTGCGCACAGGAAAAAATTAGTAAACAAGAACACCGATTATCTAATAAAATTGGGATTTTGGTAATTGAAGTTGAACCTGAGCAAACTTTCTGAAAATGCTAATTCAACAGAGTGCGAAAACCCCTCGTGATGAAGCTGAATCCCACCTCTGCAAACATCAACAACAATTCTTTCATCAAAACCCAAACACAAACACAAGCTGAATAGAATAGAAAAGAATAGAAAAGAAAAGAAACACAAACACAAAAAAATTTTCACATTGATCAAAACCCACCTTTTGATTTTAATTTGCCTTGACAGACCGACGGAGCTTTGTTTCTTGAGAGACCGATGGAGCTTTGTTTCTTGAGAGACCGACGGAGGCAGAGGCTTTGGGTGAGGGTGAATCGGTGTGAGTGAGGGTGAGGATGAATCGGTATAGGTCAGGGTGAATCGGCAGAGGCTTTGGGTGAGGGTGAATCGGTATGGGTGAGGGTGAGGGTGAGGGTGAGGATGAATCGGAGGCAGAGGCTTGGTGTTGGGTGAGGGTGAGGGTGAGGCTGAATCGGAGGTAGAGAATCGGTATGGGTGAGGGTGAGGGTGAGGGTGAGGCTGAATCGGAGGCACAGGCAGAGCCTCTCTTGGGCTTCAATGGCGACAGAGAGAGAGAGAGACGATGGAGAGGCTTGGTGTTGGGTGAGGCTGAGGGTGAGGCTGAATTGGAGGCTGAGGGTGACGATTTAATCGATGGGGAATGGAAAGACGGGGTGATTTCGGGTCGTGGGGTTTTGCTTTGGGCCAACGGGAACCGTTACAGCGGCGAGTGGGAAAACGGAGTTCCGAAAGGGAGCGGGGTTTTTACTTGGCCTGATAGTAGTTGCTATGTTGGTAGTTGGAACAAGGACCTCAAGATTCAGCAAATGAACGGTACCTTTTATCCAGGGAGTGGGAAGGAGAGGAGCTTGAAGAGTGACGGCAATGGTAATGGTAATGGTGGTGGGTGTGACAATTTGATGATCACGATGCGGAAAAGGTCGTCGGTGGACGGAGCTAGAGGGAGCGTGACGGAGAGGAATTTTCCCAGAATCTGTATTTGGGAATCGGATGGGGAAGCAGGGGATATAACTTGTGATATAATCGACAATGTGGAGGCTTCTCTTGGGCTTCAATGGCGAGAGAGAGAGAGAGACGATCTTTTCCCGGGTAAAGAGAGAGAGAGAGAGAGAGAGAGAGAGAGAAAAGGGCTCCAGACTTTAATAAAATATATTAAAGTTATTTGGCATAATGCTACAGTACCATCTCACCTTTGAGATGGTATTGTAGCATTATGCCAAAAAAATTTGGCAATTTTAGATTTAGCCGGTCCAGATGTTGGGTGTTTCTTGGGCTTGTATGCCAAATGGGGCTTGCATTTGGCATATGCAAGCCCCATTGTGGATGCTCTTATGACCACAATTTATTTCATAATTTTTTTGTCACAACTCTGACGTGGTAGATTGTGAATAGTTAATTATCACTTACATATGAACCCACAATTTTTTTCTTTACTAATCATACTGTATCACATCCTAGTTATAGCAAAAAGTTATAAAAAATTATGTAGTCTTAAACTTTTCCAACTTTTGGTGGGGAGTGGGAACTGTGGACAAGGAAAACATCTTTGTGCTAGTTACTAAGGTCCTCTAACCTTAAGGGCTCTTTTGGTTGGGAGGATGGAAAAGTGGAAGAATAGAAAATGAAGAGAGAATAGAAAAGTGAGGGGATAGAAAAGATGTTAGAGCTTGTTTGGATGAGAGTGTTTTTGGATCATATTATTCAGTTTCCATAATTGAGTTCTCAAAACATAAGGGTCCCACAAAATTTTTTTTGTTTGGTTGGTTTTCAACCCTTGTTCCATCACTCATTTATTTGATTTTTGAGTGGTGAGTTATGGAAACTGAAAACACATTTGAGGTGTTTTCAGTTTCCAAAACTCAGTTTTTAATGGCATTTTTGTAATTAAACCCACAAATTTTGAAGTTTCAGCCGCAATGCTTGACTTTTGGGTTTTTTTTTTTTTTTTTTTGAAACAAAGTAATGGTAGAATTGAGTGATAAGTGCCAAACGGGTGGGGTTTGGAAAATTGAGGTATTTTAAGTAATGAGTGATGAGTAATAAAAATTGAGTGATGACAAATTACAAACCAAACGGGCAGTTTCCCTCATTTGTGTTTGATTGGGAGTGTGAAAAAGTAGAGGGATGAAAAACTTTTTTATTTGGTTGAAAATAATGTTTTTATAAATTTACTATCATGTCTCTATTAAATAAAAAAAAAAAAGTAACACATTATACATAAAAAAAAAAAAAAGCATAGATAGACACTTCGTTAAAGTATAAAAAAAAAATAACATAAAAAATTAACCCAAAATTGTTTTATAAAAAAAAAAAAAGAACAAAAACAAAAACCAACCAAAATTAATAAGAAAATAAACATATGAGCAACATGTTCAGACAAAATCAAAGAAAAAAAAAAGCCAACACATTAGCACAAAGAAAGAAAAATCGAAGAAAAAAAAAGTCAACATGTTGGAGGTGAAGTCCAATGTAAGGGATATTTTTGGAAGCTCATTTCATGAGCTTCCCCCTCCCAATTTTCTTCCCATTTTGGAGAGAAAACTTTTTGATGAATTCGGGGAGAAAACACTATTTATTTTCCTTCCTCCTCACCCAACCAAACATACTCTAAAAAAGTTTCACTTCCCATTTTTTCTCTAAAGTTTTACATCCATCTTATTTCACCTCCAAACAAACACACCCTAAAGATATGCAACAGGAGTCTATTTGGGGTTCACTTATTTTGCTAAAACTGAAAACTTTTTGCTAAAAGTACTATAAAGTAAAAGTTAGTTGAAATAATATAGTAGGACCCACAAATAGTACAAAAAAGTGCAGTAGAGTTTATAAATAGTAGCAAAAATAAGCAAAATAGCAAAATAAACTAGCTTTTTAATTTGTAGCCAAATGAACCCTAGGTTTTTCTTTTCTTTTTTTTTTCTTTTTCTTTTTTTATTTTTGCCTTATTGGGTAGTTTTGCAGCATCAATATCCGAAAAAAGGGAGTTACTCCAAGTTTTCTAATAGAAATATTATAATTAATTTAGTTAATGTTTTTTTTTTTAAATTATAAAATGAATATTAGAATTCTCAATTTTTGAAAAGAGCAAAAGGCAATATAAACAGCCTAAAATGAACTATAAAAGGTTTATTAGTTGGAGAACATAACATGTAAATTTAATTGCCCGGGGGCGTGGTGCATCGGTAGGAGTCTTGGATTGGGTCATACTTGTAGGTTTAGGAGTTGCCTAGTTCGAGTCGTGTGCTTCGCAAAAATGTTGTGCCACAACGTGGATTGCCCTAACTCACCTAGGGGTGCCCTACACCACGAGTTCATCTGGTGAATAGCCTTAACGCACCCAGGGTTTCCCCACGTGATGAGTTCTTCGAGTTCAAGTTAGTTGGGTCAATGATCATAGGCGTAAGACCCATATTTATTCATAAAGAAAAAAATCATGTAAATTTAGCTAGATCAAAATTTTCTCAAATAATCTGAAAATTTTACCAGAAGAATTACTTTAATCTTGATCTTTTCTTTTATAACAAATGGTCCAAATAGTATCATAGACAATATATGTTGGATATATTTTGACAATTTACTTTTGTGATTAAATAAAAAGAAACAACGTACATATTTAAATATAAACAATAACACAAATAGATATGATAGGCAAAAGTAATAAATAGATACTGTATATATAAGAAGAAATCTGCAAATAATTAAAAACTCACAAATTAAATGCGTGAAGAATGAACGATACAGATAAAGTCTTATGTTTGACACAATTTCCTTAAAGCAAATTTTGCCTGTCACACAATTTATGGTGCTTTGAGAATCACGAACGTCTACCTCCTAGGATAAAATGATCTACAACATGGAGAAGAAACACACAAGGTCTGTGCTCTGCAAATTAATCTATGTCTCTTTCTCTCTCTTTGATTACTTTTTTTATTTTATAAATAAAGGTGTCTAGACCTCTTCAAATATCTAACTATTTCCTTGAGTGTATATAGTTCTCCCATCCCACACGCATTAGGTTATTATAAGGAGGAATCCCATGAGGGTGGTCTTAGGATCTTATGGATATCATGAGGTCTTAGGAACCACTAAACCAACCCCTTAGGGCTACCTTTATTAGATTTTCTAAATTCCTTGTATTATGTATTTAAAAATATCCTAATATAAATAAGTTCAAATTTATTGAGTATTTTGGATGGAAAATCAGGTTTTTCTCTTAATTTTGTTTTTGGTTTTAAAACCAAAAAATTGGATTTGGGTTGGGTCTAGGTATCCGTAGGTAAAAAATCTTGGCATGAATCGGGTATGGGCTCCAATTAGGTATTGGAATTTGGGTATCCACGAGTAACATTTTTGGGTCAAGGTTGGGTATACCCGACCCAAATCTAGCTCATTTTGTTTTCATTTTGATTCGGTCCAAAAATAATTTTCAGAAAGGCTTAGGGTGTGTTTGGATAATGTTTATTTTGCTGAAAACTGAAAATACTGTAGCTAATAATTTTTAAATGTGTAAATAGTGCCGTAGGAACTATTTTTAATGAAAATTTTGTTGAAAAAAAGGTTTGTGGGTCCCGTGAACAGTGCACGGGACCCACTGGAAAGCAGAAACATGCTTCTCAAAAAAAAAAAAAAAAAAAAAAAAACGCTAAAACGCAGATGCTGATACTATCATCAGTATCCAAATGCTACCTTAGTACTAGTAGTACTTGGTATCTCTAAAAGGTCCAAACTTGGGTTGGGCTTGAGGACCAGATATCTTGTATTGGGCATAGGCATATGGGCTTATGCTTGTGTACAGAAATAGGCTTTTTTTCCCTTTGTTTTTGATCTGCAACAGCACATAAAAGAATGTGCAAAAAGTTATGTTAGGTATAAGTCAGCATAAGCTTTTGGATAGTGTTGATGACACTATTTTTTTTTCTCCATTTTTAGGAAATGATGGAAAATATTATGTTCCAAGAAATCTCACTATCTACCATGAGTAGGGGTGTCCACTCAACCTGAAAACCTGATCAACCTGTCAAACTCACCCGAAACCAAATCGCCACCACCCAAATTGACCAATCCGATGGTTGGCGGTGGGTCGCCACCACCCGATACCTTCGTGTCTGTTGGCGGGTTTCCTCCCCAAAAACCCAATCCACCAGATCCGACCATAAACTTAACAAAATTCGGCGACATTCAAAGGTTTTCCGACAAAAATTTACAAATACTGGCAATATTTTTGATTTTTTAATGAAGAGCTACTTGAAATCCACTCGATCGGGCGAGATCTCGTCGAGATCCAGTCCCAGTTTGATGGATCCGGCCAAATATTGGTCAGATCTCGATTGATTCGGCAAAATATCGGCATCAGCAACGAAACTCGAAATTGATCGGCATAAACCCAAAACCTGATGAACCTGAACTGGACGATCCGACCATTATTATGGGGTCAGTTTCGGTTTTGTTTTTCACCCACCCAAAAAATTTGGGTTGGGTCCAGGTCGGGCACAAACCCAACCCAGCCCGACCCATGGACACCCCTAACCATGAGAAAGAAAATTTAGGGTAACCTTCCAACCGAATAGCTTCTTTCTCACCTAGCTTACAAGATCTCCAAATATAAGAACATGAAACTTCTATAAAAGATGGGACATGATAACTTCTTTGCTGCAGAATCAATGAGTACAAATCCAAATTTGTTTCAGCTACCAATTCTAATAATTGAGTGCATTTTTTTTAAAAAACTCTGAATAAAGACTTTATTGAACGAAAGAGGAAAACAAAGGAGAGCTTAAATCTTGAGCTTGCTCCGACAAACTTGTGCTTCCCTTTCTTCTTCTCTTCAATGCTAGCCATGTGTCATAACAAGAATTAAACAAAATGTAGAACGTTATACTAGAAAATAAAGCATATGAAGTAAGTACTCATTATTTTGTAAGTAAGCTTTAGCACTAAAATTATAGATTCGAATTAATCACTAATATTTCATCATATATGTGATCAATGATCTTAATCATTAATGAAACCCAAAGGCAAAAATCTTGTATAGATATGTGTGAGTAAAACCATAAAAAAATTCTACTATGATTACATAATTTATATTTACTCTAAGTTTTTGATGTCTGCTAATTGTTTGATCAATTCATCCAAATCTTTGTCGGAGCTTCCTCCCTTGACCGCGCTCAAGGCCGCATCACTCAACTCTTTGGCTCGAACATTCTAGGGCTTAATTTTGTCAAGTGAGACTACCAATAATCGAGCCAACTCATCAGAGTCAAGAATATTTTCAGTGCCCTCGCTAGCTCTAATTGCCACGCCTAATTGGTCGACCAACAACAAGGCATTAGTGAATTGATCGGCACCCATTGGCTATGTCAACATCACAACCCCCGAGATAAGCCCTTCTAACACTGAGTTCCACCCACAGGGAGTCAAGAATGAACCTACAGCTCGATGCCTTAGTATAGCCACTTGTGGAGCCCACCCCTTGATCACTAATCCCCTACCACCCACACGATCTCTGAACCCATCAAGAATTGAACCTTGATCATCAGGCACCCCTGCGCACAAAACAAAATGGACCCCACTACACTCCAATGCTGTGGCAAGAATGTTTAATTGCTTGCTTGTCAACACAGCACGACTTCCAAAGCACACGTAAACAACAGAGTTGTCAAGCTGAGCATCCAGCCACGTCATAATAAGCTCGTGACATGGCACAGAGCTGGCCCCACCTCTAGTAGCCGATCCAATCAAATCACCTTCAAGTGGCAATACAGGTCCTACCGCCCACACTCGATTGTGCCCAACCTCTCTCTTCAAATGGTCAAAGTACACACTCTCCAAACTGGCGAACGAGTTAAGTACAATTCCCCAACTCTCGAAATTAGCAGCATGCTGTTTCTGTGAAATTCCCAATCTGGGTCAGCTTGAAGAGCATTGCTAATTCTAAAATGTGGGGGGATCTGCCACCAAGGGTACGTCGGGGAATTCGGGACCTTAGGCAATGAAATTAGGAAATTGATATCCTCACCGGGATCAGTGTTTTTGGGTGGGTCACGGCTCATAGAAAAAGCTACAGACATCCCAAAAGCACCGGAGGCGAGAAGCAGAGACGTGGCACTTTAAGCTCACAGGCCAGGTTGTGGGTCCAGCCGAGGAAAAAATCGGATATGATAGCCACAGGTGGTGAAGGTTGAGACTGGAACCATTGGAGTAGGATAGGATAGTGAAGGTCACGCAAGGCGCGCACGTCAGCGATGAGTCTCGTATGTGGAGTGATATCTGGGGCTGGGAGAACCAAGTGTTTGAGAGAAGATGGGGGGGTGGAGACTGGAGAGGTATGGTTCAAGTAAGTGGACGTTGCTGGGGACGACTAAAACGGTGACGTTTAGGCCGCGAGTGAGTAACAGGTGGGTGAGGTCTAGGAGGGGGATGATGTGGCCTGCGGTTGGGTAAGGTTAAGCAACGATGTGGAGGTTGGTCTTGGACTTGGTGGTGGACATAGCTTTTTTCTGTAGAGATTAAAGAAGCTTTGTTTAGCGGTGAGGTTTGGCTATTAGTTACTGGTGGGTTGTAGGTCTTCAACTTCGATGGTGATGAAATTTGGGAATGGGCAATAGCTGTTGCTTGGTTTGAACATAAATATAGCCAAGTCAAGCCCCTGCTGCCTTTGCTGACTTTTATTTATTTATTTATTTTTTTGATATGGGGCAAATTGTAATGATAAAGCGAGGCATGAAATTGAGGATTTTTTTTTTTTTTTTTCGAAATAACACTAAAACTCAAACAATTTTATTAGTTAGCATGTTTTTAAAATTATTTAGCAAATTAACATCTCGAGTATAAGGAACTAGATTTTGTAGCGCTAAATCGAGTATTATGGACTCAAGTTCCATAAAGAGATCAAATGAAGCCATAATGAGGAAACCTAAACTACACGAAGAAGAACTAGAAGGAAGAACCTAGAAACCCAAATCAATGAGGAAGAAAAACAAACAAGAAACACGAAGATCTGAAGAAACCAAACAAGAAACACGAAGAAACAACAAACTCAAACCATTTGGCTCACATTGAACCCAGACAGCGACGGTGAAGGTTCCAGTGGCAGCAACAAAATTCCTTTTTCCTCTAATTCCTTCATTTTCTTCTCTAGGTCATTCACTCTTCTCTGTGTCATTCATTTTCTTCTCTGGAAAGGGTTTGATGATGTTCCGTTGGACATTTCAAGGAAATCGAGCCTTGAAGACTTGAGTTCCATGGCACTTGACAGGGCTAATGAAATAAATACTAACGAGGAAAACGACACTGACGAGACATGCCTGACAGACGAGGATAAAATATGCAAGAGCAGGCGAAAGCGGCAGGAACATTTAATATCGCCAATAATGCCCCAGGCTGGATGAAACAGCTATACAACCCGTTGGAGACGAATTGAAACCTTGCCATTAAGCGGAAGGCGTTACTTAAAGCGGTATTAAAACCGCAATAACTGCTACAACAGCTAGGAAGCAAAAGGAGCATATATAAAGCCTCCAAAAACACAAGTCAGGGGTAAGAAAAAACACAACAACACACCTGTTCTTTATCATTGTTTATCCAAGTAAAATTTCCAGAAACTAACTTAAGCATCGGAGGTGTTTTGGCAGGCACCACACCGGTGACCACACTGATAGATTTCCCTACCATCTTCCTGACTACCAGAACGACGAGCACAGGTTTGGTTTCATCTGGATTCACCCTTTCTCGACTGACGAATTCTTACTTCATTAGTTTGGCACCGTCTGTGGGAACGCATTTTCATATTCGTACTTGGAGAAGTGGTTCCCACCAACTTCTGCATTCAGATGGAATCCAATCAAGATCCCGCCACCTTGGCCCAGCAAATCCAAGCCCTTGCGGCCACTGTCGAAGAACTCACCAGGCAAAATCAAGAAATGAAGATACAACTTCAACAGATTCAACAGGAAGATATTCGGTCCAGGGGCGGCCTAGAAGATGAAGGGGATAATCACAGAAGAGTTAGTGCTCCCCGACTGCTCACTCCTGACGAACAAAACTCAGATGTTATAAAAGAAATGAGGAAAGAGATGGACGAGCTACGAAATGCCATCAAGGAAAAAATGGATTGAAGCGTTGATAGAATGGTAAGGGCCACAGACTCACCCTTCACTACAACAATCCTCGAGCATCCAGTACCATCCAAATTTCGTTTGCCTCAACTCGAACAATTCGACGGGTTGAAAGACCCTCAAGATCACCTCAACACATTTAAAACAACACTAGGCCTCCAACAGCCCCTTGACGAGATACTTTGTCGGTCCTTCCCCACCACTCTCAAAGGAGCGGCTAGAGAATGGTTTACCAAGCTGCCAACCTCGTCAATAAATAGCTTTGAACAGCTGAGTGGCGCCTTCTTGCGGTACTTTATTGGGGGACAACGTCCGAAGAGGCCAGCCGATTATTTGCTCACCATCAGACAGGAAGAAAAGGAAACGTTGAGGTCGTACGTAAAACGTTTCACACGAGAGACTTTGGAAGTAGACGAAGCTGACGATAAAGTACAGTTGACGGCTTTCAAGGCGGGTTAAGATCTCGAGACCTCGTAGCATCACTTGCAAAGAACCCCCCAAAGACGATGGCAGAGATGCTCTTAAAAGCGCAAAAATACATGAATGCCGAAGATGCATTCGCAGCCATAGGGGACGCAGTAAGGCCAGAAGGCATCGGAATAAAGGACAACGAACGAAGAGGATAGAAGAGAGAACGACATGATCATCGAGCCAGTGACGGTAATAGAAGAAAAGATGATAAAGGTCCCCAAACGGTAAGGTTTACCCCCTTAATTATGCCCGTTGACAAGATTTTGTCGCAGATTAAATATGAGCACCACTTAAAATGGCCGCGGCCATTGCATTCGTCGCCCAACGTTCGTGACAAAAGCAAGTACTGCTGATTCCATAAAGATCACGGTCACTACACGGAGGATTGCTGGGATCTCAAAGAGCAAATTAAGGAGCTGATATAGAAAGGGAAGTTGCAGAAGTATGTGAAGAAGGGGGAATACAACAGACCCAGGGACGGAAACAAGAACCAGCAAGAATCTTCGTCAAGAAACAACGATCGTCAAGCCCAACTAGTGCAGAATATGATTGGGGAGATAGCAACAATCGTGGGAGGGCCCTTTGTTGGAGGATCGTTTAGGTCCCTCAGGAAGGCATGCCAGAGGCAAGTGAACAGTGTCTATATGGTGCCTTCAGTCAAGCAGAGATGGACAAACCAGGACATGTCCTTCAATGAAGCAGACGCCCGAAGGGTTAAACAACCACACAACGATCCTCTAGTTATAATGTTAACCCTAGAAGGATTCAACACCAAGAGGATCCTCGTGGACAATGGCAGCTCAGCAGATATTATTTACCTCCCCGCTTTCCAGCAACTGAAGCTAGACCCAAAAAGGCTACGCCCTTTCGACTCCCCACTTGTCAGCCTTAGCGAAGACCGGGTATATCCCAAAGGCATGGTGACGTTGACGGTTACAATCGGGACCTACCCGAGGCAGTTAACCCGTAAGTTAGATTTCTTGGTGGTAGACTATCCTTCCTCTTATAACGCCATCATTGGGAGGCCAACACTCAACAAATGGAGGGCGGCAACGTCTACTTATTGCCTAAAAGTAAAATTTCCAACAGACGAGGGGGTCGGTGAAGTGAGGAGAGATCAAGTCTTAGCCCGAGAGTGCTACCAGGCTGTGTTAGCTGCAAGAGAAAACCATACGTGTACGATAGAAGAGAAAGAAAAGGAAAAGGAAGAGGCGTTGGAAACGGTGGAGTTAGCTGACAGAGAAGCAACTAAAATGACGAAGATAGGAAGGGAGCTAAGTCTTGAGATGAAAGCCAAGCTCATCGAATAGCTTAAAGAAAACTTAGATGTCTTCGCATGGAGTCACGAAGACATGCCTAGTATATCCCCAAAAGTTATCCAGCACGAGCTAAGAGTAGACCCAGAAAAGAAACCCGTCCACCAAAGACGCCGAACCTTTGCCCCAGAGCGTGACCAGGCAGTGACGGATGAGGTAGCTAAGCTCTTGGTAGCAAGTTTCATTCGAGAAGTACACTACCTGAAATGGCTTGCTAACGTCGTTCTGGTGAAGAAGGCAAATGGAACATGGAAAATGTGTGTGGATTTCACGGATTTGAACAAGGCATGCCCAAAGGATAGCTTCCCTTTACCAAGGATAGATCAACTGGTGGACTCAACAGCTGGAAATAAGTTGCTGACATTCATGGATGCCTTCTCGGAATACAACCAGATAAAGATGGCTAAAGAAGATCAAGAAAAAACTGCGTTCGTCATAAGCCAGGGACTCTACTGCTATAAGGTGATGCCTTTCGGCTTGAAGAATGCAGGAGCCACTTATCAAAGGTTAGTTAACAAGATGTTCAGGAAACAGATTGACAGAAATATAGAGGTGTATATGGATGACATGCTCGTCAAGAGCAAAGAAGAACTTTCTCATCTGGAAGATTTGAAGGAGACGTTTGCCACCCTCAGACAGTACTAGATGAAGCTGAATCCAAGCAAGTGCATTTTTGGTGTAGCTTCAGGGAAGTTCCTAGGATTCATGGTGTCTCATAGAGGGATAGAAGCAAACCCGGAGAAAGTGCAAGCCATAATCAACATGGAGTCACCCAGAACGGTCAAAGAAGTTCAAAAGCTGACAGGAAGAATCGCGGCACTAAATAGGTTCGTCTCTAGAGCAACGGATAAGTGCCAACCCTTCTTCAAAATCCTGAAGAAGGCCTTCGTATGGACTGACGAATGTGAAGAAGCTTTCCAGGAGCTTAAGCGCTACTTGAGTAATCCACCCCTTCTGAGCCTAGCCAAAGAAGGGGAAATTCTACAATTATACTTAGCGGTATCAATCACAGCCCTGAGTGCAACCCTAATTCGTGAAGAAGATAAGAAGTAGCTCTCAGTCTATTATGTCAGTCAAGCCCTCCAAGGAGCAGAGTTTAAATATCCAAGGATCGAAAAGATTGTATTCGCATTAATAATGGCCTCACGCAAACTAAGGCAATACTTCCAGGCGAATCCAATCTTGGTCATGACTGACCAACCTATCAAAAAGTCCATGAACAAACCTGAAGCAGCCAGAAGAATGGTCCAGTGGGTAATCGAGCTTAGCCAATTTGACATCGAATACCATCCCAGGACGGCCATCAAGGTACAGGTCCTGGCAGACTTCGTGGCCGAATTCACTTTTGCAAAGGAAGATAACCCCATTAGCGACGACGGTTTGTGGACGATATAGACTGACGGTTCGTTAGCTCAAAAGAAGGGTGGAGTGGGGGTCGTCATAGCTGCTCCTGGCAGAGAAATGCTCAAGTATGGAGTCTATTTGCAGTTCCCAGCCGCCAACAATGAGGCTGAATATGAAGGAATACTGATGGGCCTGAGGCTTGGAAAAGCCCTTGGAGCCAAGAACCTACTAGTGCAAAGTGATTCAAAACTGGTGACCGAGCAGATAAAGGGAGAGTACGAGGCAAAAGAAGAAAGAATGCAAAAATACCTCCGGTTGATGAGGCGTCTTACCTAGGAGTTCAACACGGTCAGATTTGAACAGATCCCTCGGAGCCAGAACACTACAGCAGACGAGGTCTCAAAGATGGCATTGTCAGAAGAGAGGTCATCAGGAAGCGGACTAGCAATCGAAGTCTAGAAACATCCCAGCATTGAAGATATGTCAGCGTTCCAAGTCCAAGGTACAAATAGCTGGATTACTCCTATCATGTCTTTTTTACAGGATGGACACCTCCCTCAGGATGTTGACGAGGCTAAAAAGATCAAGAAAAGAGCGGCTAGATTCACCATCTTAAATGACACCTTATACAAGAGAGGCTTCTCTATGCCTTACTTGAAGTGTGTTGATGAAGAGGAAGCTAAATATATCCTGAAGGAAGTCCATGAAGGAATTTGTGGGGACCATGCCGGTCCCAGATCCCTGGTAAGCAAAATCATTCGAATAGGTTATTTCTGGCCAACCATGCAGGTGGACGCAGTTGAACTTGTTAAGAAATGTGACAAGTGTCAAAGGTTCGGGAACGTCCAACGTCTTCCAGCAGAGCAACTGACGACCATATCCTTCCCTTGGCTATTCGCACAATGGGGAATTGACATTGTCGGCCCACTACCACTAAGTAAAGGACAGGTAAAATTCTTATTGGTTACGATTGATTACTTTACCAAGTAGGTAGAAGCAGAAGCAATAGCGACTATCACCGAATCACGGATCCGAAGTTTCGTCTGGAAGAATATAGTTTACAGGTTCGAGATACCAATGACGATCATATCAGATAATGGTCAATAGTTTAACAGCCAAGGCTTCAAAGACTTCTGCTCAGGTTTGGGCATCAAGAACAAATTCTCATCCCCAGGACACCCGTAGGCCAACGGTGAAACAGAGGTGACGAATCGGACGTTGCTAAAGATCATAAAAGCCAAGTTAGACGATGCGAAGGGTGCTTTGCCAGATGAACTACCTAATGGATTGTGGGCCTACAGAACCACAACAAGAACCCTGACGGGGGAAACACCTTTTAGGCTCACTTATGGCAATGAAGCTGTAATCCCGGTAGAGGTAAGAGTCACCAGTTTCAGACACAAAGCATTCCATGAAGGAGATAACAACGATCAACTCCGAGTCAACCTAGACTGCCTGGACGAGGTGAGAGACCAAGCTTCTAACAGAATGACCAAGTACCAGCAGAAGATGGAAGAATATTATAACAGGAGGGTGAAGCTTAAACGACTTGAAATAGGTGACCTCGTCTTACGCAAGGTCAGCACAGCTACAAGAGATTCTGCTTAGGGAAAGCTGGGTCCTGCATAGGAAGGACCCTACCGAGTCATTCACTACTCCAGACAAGGAAGTTATCATCTGGAAGCCATGAACGGGCAGAAACTTCCACGGCCATGGAACATTGAGCATTTGAAGAAGTACCACTAATAAATGTAACCAATGAATGTGTTCAAATTAATAAAGAAATTATTCAACTAATGTCTCTATGTCTGCAGGTTCAAAAATAAGAAACCCCCGCCATCTCAAAAAATGGCTAAGTAACAAGATTCCGCTTTGAATAATGTAATTTACTGACGAATCAAAGGAATTTCCAAACTCAACAAACTACTAAGTAACTAGATTCTACTTTGACGAATGTAAGTTACTTACGAATCAAAGGAGTTGCCGAACTCAACAAACTACTAAGCAACAAGATTCCGCTTTGACGGATGTAAGTTACTGACGAATAAAAGGAGTTATTACACTTAACAAGCAATTAAGTAACAAGATTCCGCCGTGACAGATGTAAGTTACTGACGAAGATAAGTAGGTATCGAAACCCAACCAAAATCTTGTTTCAATAGAAGGCATGCGGCAAGCAAGTTACTATTGGTATACACAAATTAAGGAAGCTTACAAATATCTAAGTAACGAGCAAAATCACTAGCGTATCGAGAAGCCAATAGAAGTGCAAATCACGAGAACAGGTAAGTTAACACAAGCATGAATTTAATCAAAAAACCCCAAAGGCAGATGGGTAAGTTCCATTACAACTAATAACCCATAAACACTAGGCCAAACAAGAGTTTTCGAAAAAAAAAAAAAAAAAAGGGGCAGGAAAATCAAGTTCAACAATCGGCAGGGGGAGCAGCATCGTCGGGGGCAGTGTCGTCGGCAGGAGCATTTTCAGAAGCATCGAGCTGAGCAGATGAAGATTGGGTAGCCTAGTCGGCGGCCATCTCCTGGTCAATCTCCTCGGGGTCAAGATTTTCCAGGTCCACTCCCGAAGGGTGCTTAGCGAGGTACCTCCTCAAGAGCTCGAACCCTTTGAAGTACCAGCTGAACAAAACTGTATTATACTCGTCGGTGGTCTGGAAAGCCTCGACAGACCTAGCTGCGATGGTCTTCAATTTGTCCTTGGAAGCTAGGAGCAGCTCGTCCTTCTCAAAGGTCAAATGGTGCTCAGCCCTCAGATCATCATTCAGACCCTTCACCTTCTCCTTCAGCTCGTTGGCTTCTCCTATAGATTGAATCAACTCCTTTTTCAAGTCAGAGTTCTCTGCTTCCAAAACCTCTACCCTCGATTCAAGAGAAGCCATCTTGGCTTCCTAGGTTAGATACTCCGAAGCGATGTGTAGGCTTTTCCCCAATACCTGAAACAAAAACCAATGTTGTCAGTACGCAAAGATTGAAGAAGAAGCCCGAGATCACCACGCCCGAATGTCTTACCTGGACAATTTTTTGTACATGGCGACTCGCAATGCTATTAAAAGGCGCTCCAAAGAGAGCCTTCAAGTCGTCCGCAGCCACGGCCCCATGGGCCCTATCAATCGCCAGCCTCTCGTCATCCCAAATAGTGGACGAACGAGAAGCAGCCTTATCCTTTTCCTTTTCCTTTTCCAGGTGTGGCCTCTTAGAAGTAGGAGTAGGGAGTTCCTCGATCGATGTCGAGGGAGAAACTGTCCTTGTCACCTCTGCGCCAGAAGTGACGGGAGTGACATGAACGGCTGGGGAAATGGAGGTGCCTTTCCTGGCAACTCGAACTGTTTTCCTCCCCAAACTGGATAAGGGCTCATTTTTCTTTGACCGCATCTTGGCATACAGGTCCTTGTTAAACTTCGTCGTCATCTCTGCACATAAAAAAAAAAAAAAGTTTTAACAGGAACGAGAAAAGGCAATCACTACGCACAAACCTAATACTTACTCTTCTTTTCTTCAATTTCAATATTACGAAGAACGAAAGAAGAAGGTTCTGGCCCCAGACAATAGAAAGTAAGGGTCATAGGATCCACAAGGTCGTCTCAGTCCTCTAACGTCTGCGCGTAATCAATGGCTTTTCGCACTCTCTCCCTATACCGGCTCTTCAGTTTTGGTCGCTTCTTAGCTGCAGAGAACAAGTAATGAAAGCGTCAGCAATAACAACAATGAGCACGAAAGAACTAAATTGACGAAGATAGATATTGATGTACCTAAAGTCGAGGTTCCCCACCGACGGCGTAACCTCGGGAGATCACCCCAAGTCTCGCCGGAGGGGATCTCAAACTCGTCCCCTGACACAAAGAAAAATCTGGACTTCCAGTACCTGAAAGAAGAAGGTAACCCCTTGATAATCCTAGTTTTCCTCTCCCAAGGCACTAGTTCATAGTACCCGTACTCCCTGGACGCTTTTAGACAGTACAAATGAACGAGCTCGTCAATCTTGAGCATGTCCCCGTCCACAGCTGCCATCCATATACCCATACAACTAACCACTATTCTCCAAGAGTTGGGCATAAGCTGTCTAGGAGCTATGCCAAAATGATATAACATCTCCATCAGGAATGGGTGAACGGGAAACCTCAACCTACATATAAAGGTCGCCTCGTAAAAGCAGACCTCCCCCGGGAAGAAGTTACAAGCCCGGTCATTTCCTCCTGGCAGGCGAAGCCTCACCAGCTCCAGAAATTGAAACCTATCCCTAAATCTCCCTAGTGTTTCGCCATCAAGACCACACTCCTCCTCAAGGGCGTGAAAAGCCCCAACTTCCCTAAGATTTGAAACGGCGGTGTCTCCTTCCACTGGATCGTCACTAGACGACAGACTTGTCTCAAGCTCACTGGATCTAACTTCAGACATTGCTTCTCGACCTTTATACCAGACAATTGATTGACGGAGCAAAGGCAACAAATCAGCCAGTACAACTCCTAAATAGTTACCCTCACAGACAAAGCCCTCTAAGTATGGAGAACTATCTATAAAACCTCCTAAGCGTGCAAACAAGAAAGAAATTGACGGGCAGACTAGCCTAACCTCAGAGCCACTAACCATGAAAATCTAGGGAAAACACAAACAAAACAGTACAAACTAAAGCCCCCTAAAAAAAAAAAAAAAAAGAAAGAGAAGAAAGGGGGGAAATCAGAAAACTACGAAAGGGGAAAGGAAAAGGCAGAAGTGAAAAAGATGAATACCTTGAAAGAAGCAACGTCGGGGCACAACGCACCGTTCCGAAGAAGAAAATCGCCGGAGGAAGTTTTTTCTTTTTCTTCGAAGAAAAGACTCAGAGCACCAAAGATTTTTTTGAAAAAAGGCAAAGAACAAAGAAAGATTGAAAGCCAAAATAGCACAGAAACTGAAGAAAAACAGCGGGAAAAATGAAGAGCCAAATGATGGGAGCATTAACTTCACCAACTGAAATATGCCACGTGGCCATGATCAGTACGGCGCCACCATTACTCATTTAATGTGCACGAAACTCCAAGAGTCGCCTGCCAACTTTTCACCTTCCATGATCGTCGTGACATGTCATGACTACCAAGGAATCCGGGGGCAACTGACAGGGCTGACGAAATAAATACTGACGAGGAAAACGACACTGACGAGACATGCCTGACAGACGAGGTAATCGATGCAGACGAGGATAAAATATGCAAGAGCAGGCGAAAGCGGCAGGAACATTTAATATTGCCAATAATGCCCCAGGCTGGATGAAACAGATGTACAACCCGTTGGAGACGAATTGAAACCTTGCCATTATGCGAAAGACGTTACTTAAAGAGGTATTAAAACCGCAATAACTGCTACAACGGCTAGGAAGCAAAAGGAGCATATATAAAGCCTCCAAAAACACAAGTCAGGGGTAAGAAAAAACACAACAGCACACCCGTTCTTTATCATTGTTTATCCGAGTAAAATTTTCAGAAACTAACTTAAGCATCGGAGGTGTTTTGGCAGGCACCACACCGGTGACCACACTGATAGATTTCCCTACCATCTTCCTGACTACCAGAACGACGAGCACAGGTTTGGTTTCATCTGGATTCACCATTTCTCGACTGACGAATTCTTACTTCATCAGCACTTGAGTTTGTCACACTCGATTTACTACAACAAAATTAACTCTCTTATACTCGAGATGTTAGTTTGCTAAATTGTTTTGAAAACGTGTTGACTAACGAAATTATTTGAGATTCAGTGTTATTTTGGAAAAAAAAAAACCCTAGAATTGAGAATCCCATGGTTGAAAGGTTCCTTTCTTTAGTTCTACGTCATGCATGACGTAGATATATAGCAAAGCGATGTTACATTGGTGGGGAGTGGGGACTCGTGGACAAGGAAAAACATCGTTGTTCTAGTTACTATGGGTATGCTAAATTTAAAAGTGTGCAACAGGTTTTTTTTATTTTTTATTTATTTATTTATTTATTGCCTTATTGGTTGGTTTTGCAGCATCAATAACTAAAAAACAAGGAGTTATTCCAAGTTTTCTAATACAAATATTATAATTAATTTAGTTAATATTTTTTTAATTATAAAATGAACACTGTAATTCTCAATTTTTGAAAAGAGCAAAAGGCAATATTTTCATTCAAGGCTAAGAATTGGTTAAGCAACCATAATCAATATAAACAGCCTAGCATGAACTATAAAAGGTTTATTAGTTGAAGAACATATCACGTAAATTTAGCTGCCCAAGGGCGTGGTGCATCAGTAGAAGTCTTGGATTGGATCACACTTACGGGTTCAGGAGTTGCCTGGTTTGAGTTGTGTGCTTCACAAAAATGTTGTGCCACAACATGGATAGCTCTAACTCACCCAAGGGTGCCCCACACCATGAGTTGTTCTTGTGGATAGCTCTAACGCACCTAGAGTTGCCCCACGCGATGAGTTCTTTAGGTTCAAGTGGATCGGGTCAATGATCACAAGCATATAACCCATTTTTGTTCATTAAAAAAAAAAAAAATCATGTAAACTTAGCTGGATCAAAATTTTCTCAAATTATTTGAAAACTTTACCACGTAGAATTACTTTCATCTTGATCTTTTCTTTTATAACAAATGTTCCAAATAATATCATAGGCAATATATGTTGGATATATTTCAACAATTTACTTTTGTGATTAAACAAAAAAAAAAAAAAACAACATATAGATTTAAATATAAACAATAATGCAAATAGATGTGATAGACAAAAACAATAAATAGATATTGTATATATAAGAAGAAATCTGCAAATAATTAAAAACTTACAAATCAAATGTGTGAAGAATGAATGATATAAATCATGTCTTGTGTTTGACACAATATCCTTAAAGTAGATTTTATCTGTCACACTATTTGTGGTGCTTTAAGACGTATGAATGTCTGTCTCCAAGATAAAATGATCTACAGCTTGGAAAAAAAGCACAGAATGTCCGTTCCCTGCGAACTAATCTATGTCTCTGTCTCTCTCTTTGACTCAAATGAATGCACAAAATATTTTATCCCTGGAAGAGTTTCTCAAAAGTTCTTTTTCATGAATGAGGGACTTTGAATATATATGTTACCAAACAGACACATTGTTACAGAAATAACTGTTTTATATAGACTTATTGACTCAAAAAATAAAAATAATAAAATAATATTATTATTTGGACAAGAGGGCCCAATCCACACATGCCTAAAGCACAACTAAATGTTCAACTCATGAGCATATAAACCCATGTTCTCTATCATTTCCTATGTGAGACTTAAGGATTCTCACCACTTCAATATTATGTTCAATATCATGTTTGAGTGGACACATTAAAAGTCAATTTCTTATTCACTCCATACTATTTTTTCAACAATATATTCATCCCTATAATAGTCAAATTTTATGGTTTTTAAAGTATACAGATAATTAGTGTTATCAACTTATCAAGATCACAAACCATTGGCCAAGATTTTATAATTAGGAAACAAACCTATGTATTTAGAACTCAGAAGTGCACACAATGAATAACAAAATTACACCTACAAATACTTCAAGTGTCTTGCCATGTTAATTTACACTAATTGATTTGGTACATGAAACTATCACATGCATCAGTCAAGCTAGAAACAAAACATGATAAATGCATTGTATTGAAAGTCAATAAATTAAGAATCTATTTGATAACAACTTATTTAATTGAAAATAAAATTTTTTTTCTAAAAGTACTGTGGATAAAGCTAAAAGGTAGCTGAAATAGTAAAGTGAGACACATGAATAGTACCAAAAAGTATAATGTGACCATGAATAGTACCAAAAATAAGCTAAATAATAAAAAAAAAAAACTAGTTTTTTTAAGCCAATACCAAACGCAACCTAAGTTGATATGAATTCAGGGACGGACCCAGGTGGGGGCCTAAAGGGGCTCGGGCCCCCTTGGGCCCAAAAAAAAAAAGCAAAAAATTTAACAGCTTAAATTTTTCCAAAAAAAAAAAAAAAAAAAAGACTTGGGCCCCCCTTAGTTTTTTCTCAGGCCCTCCTCCCGCTCAGGCCTCCCTCCCAAAATTCATGAGTTCCAAGCCCAGCCGACTAGCCCAGAGGCAAAAGTTCATGACCCATGTAAATCCCAAAAAAAAAAAAAAAAAAAAAACTCAGCAGTAAACCTAACAAAGAAAGTGAAAGAAGAAGGAAAAAAGAAAAAAGAAAAAAGAAAAAAGAAAAAAGAAAAAAGAAAGGAAATAGAACAAAGAGATAGTGAGGCTGAGGTGAGACAGAGAGATAGAGAGGCACGAGACAGAGAGATAGAGAGGCGCGAGACAGAGAGATAGTGAGCCACTGAGCCCAGACGCTGATGCGACGGTGCAACGTCATCATCATCATCAATCATCATGTCGATGCGATGCAACGCGAGACTCTCGCCTAGTACTACAGTACGACAGTACCCACCCACGTCGATGCTGGCGTGCAATCATCACGCGAGCCCTCCTCATCTGTCGCCGCCCCAGGTTGCTTGAGGTTTGAGCCATCATAGTTACTTAATCTATGATCCTTTCCTTCAAGAATCAAAACTTAATAAAATGTTTGTGATTTTTGAATCAACTGTTTTAACAATTTGTGCTTGTGGAGTGTTTGTGTTTATTGTTTTTACTGATGATGAAACTGAGAGTGATGAACTGATTACTGATGTTGGTGATTGTGAATTAAATCTGTGCTGTGGTCTGTGGTTTTTTTTTTTTTTTTTTTTTTTTTGGGCTTTTTGGTTTTGTGACTCTTTATCACTCTGTGTTTGTGACTCTCTCTCTGTCTCTTGTATTATATAGATAAGAGAGATAAGGAGAGAGAGTAGAGTTTGTAGAGAATTGAGATTACTCAAATAAGGATTATATAATATTTGTTTGACTGTTTGTTTGTGGCACAACTACAAGTCAACAAAGCACAAACTTTGTGCTTTGTTGACTAGTAGTTGGAAAAAAATAGGGACAAGTGACAAACCAAAAAAAAAAAAAAGTTAAGAAAAGTTTTTGTTAGTAGTGCTGTGTAGAATTAATTTAGAGTATCGGTACTTTGTGCTTTGTTGACTGGTAGTTGGGCATAATAGGGACAAGTGGTAGACAAAAAAAAAAAAAAAAAAAGTTAAGAAAAGTTTTTGTTAGTAGTGCTGTGTAGAATAAATTTAGAGTGTCAATAGTGCTGTTGTGGGATTGATTTAGTGGGTTAATGTCAGAAAATTGGAGAAAACACAAAGACAAAGATAATTAAATGCAGAGCAAAGACAAAAAGCAAAACAAATCATATAATATAGAAAATTGTCACACAAATTTAAGAAAATTGTCACACAAATTTAATATATATGATTCTTATTTTATTTGTAGATCATGAAAAAACCAACTACAATGCTTGATTTTTTCAAAAGAAAAGATTCAAGTTCTTCTGAAGTCAACGTGGGATTGCCAACAACTAATGTTGCTATTCCAGTTCTAGAAAATGTGGATGTTCCAATTCTAGAAAATATGCATTCTCCAATTCCGGAAAATGTCAATATTCCAACCTCTCAAACACAATTTCAAAGAGTTGATCTTGATTCTTTGGATTATGATCCTTGAACACGCAAAAAAATATGGGAATATCATGTTAATTAACGTGATGATATTCGACGGGCTTACATAACAAAAGGTCTGCACCAACCTCCTCTAAAAAAAAACAAAAAAAGTGGAAAGCACAATCGTAGCTTTCAAGTTTTTTGATTTGAATATAATAAAACATGACATGAGTATTCTCCTACAACAAATGCAGCTTATTGTCTACCCTTCTTTGTCTTTCATAGTCTAAATAGAGTTGTGGGACAAAATACATTCACTGTTGGTGGATTTAGAAATTGGAAAAGAGTTGGGGGCAAAGATTGTTATTTTCAAGGTCATATAGGAAATGATCCTAATTCAACTCATAGAGTTGCTGAGCAAATGTGTAAGGATTTGATGAACCAATCACAGCATTTACAAAGGGTAGTTAATCGTTTCACCATTGAACAAATTGCAAATAATCGGTTGCAACTGAAGGCCTCAATTTTTATTGCCCGATATCTTGCCTTTCAAGCTGTAGCTTCTAGAGGTCGAGATGAAAGTTTTAGTTCATTAAATCGTGGGAACTTTCTTGAATCATTGGGTATTGTGACTTTTTGGAATGAAAAGGTTGCTGAAATAATAGAAAAAGCTCCCAAAAATTCAAGCTACACATCACCTAGGATTCAAAAGGAAATTCTATATGTTTTCTCAGCCAAAGTGAAGAAGGCCATTCGGGAAGAAATTGGTGATGTAAAGTTTTGCATAATGGTTGATGAAGCTCGTGATGAGTCCATGAAAGAGCAAATGGCTGTGGTTTTTAGATATGTTGATGCAGAAGGCTCTGTGAAAGAATGTTTTTTTGGGCTTATTCATGTTGTTGACATTGTGGCTTTGACTCTAAAGAAGGGGATATATTCTTTGTTATCTCAACATTGCTTAGATATATAAAATATTCGAGGGCAAGGATATGATGGAGCAAGCAACATGCGAGGTATGTGGAATGGATTACAAGCTTTGATTTTGAATGATTGCCCATATGCTTATTACATCCATTGTTTTGCACATTGCTTACAATTGGAATTAGTAAAAGTATCAAAATAAGTTGTCCCCATTAATGGGTTTTTTCTTACATTGCTTTTTTTGATCAAAATTGTTAATGCTTTATGCAAGCATAATGAGCAATTGAAAGTTGCCAATGCTAATGGAATAGCACATTTGATTGATCCTGAAAAGCTTGAGACTGGAAGTGGACTTAATTAAATTGGCACTTTACAATGACCTGTAGAAACACGTTGGAGTTCACATTTTAGATCAGTTTCTAGCTTATTAAGGATGTTTACTCCAACTCTTGAAGTTTTACAAAATATAATTGATGATGCAATTGATGGAGAACATTGGGTGGAAGTAGAGTCAGCTTATGATGGTTTAACTTCATTTGAATTTGTCTTCATCTTGCATCTTGAGAAGGAAACTATGGAGATTACTGATAAATTTTGTCAAGCTTTGCAAAGCCAATCTCAAGACATTTTAAATGCCATCCATTTAGTTTCATCTACTAAAGCACTTATCCAAAAATTTAGAGATGATGGATAGGATGGCTTACTTACCACTTTTATATCATTTTGTGAGAAGCATTCCATTGATGTCCTAGATATGAATGCAAGATAACATTACAATTAAGTACCACTATTAGGTAAATATTTTTTATGCTACAATAGATTCTCAACTACAGGAACTAAATCATCTGTTTAATGAAGATGCAATGGAGTTACTTAGGCTTAGCTCAACTTTAGAACCTCGAGAGACATTAAAATCTTTCATAAGTAGTGATCTTTGTTTGTTGGTAAAGAATTTCTATTTACAAGATTTCACAGATTATGACAAACAAATGTTGGAGAAGGAGCTTTATCATTTTGAGCATAATGTAGTCCAGGATCCAGAGTACAAAAAATTGAAAAGTTTATCTAAGCTGTGTCAATGGTTAGTGAGAACTAGAAATTCAGAACACTACAAACTTGTTTATAGAATGGTGAGACTTGTGCTTACTCTTCTAGTTTCTACTGCTACTACAGAGCAATCATTTTTAGTTATGAAAGTTGTCAAAACTAACTTTTGAAGCAAAATGAAATGATTTTTTGACGGACTCTTTGATGTTATACATTGAAAAGGATATAGCTTCGATATTTAGTTTCGATTCAATCGTAGATTATTTTGAAGATTTGGAAGAGTGTCGAGTTCCCTTTTTAAAGATGATTGTATTAATAAACAATAGTGTTTCGTATATTTTGTTTTTATTAGTAGATGATTGTATTTTAATATATTAAGAAACAAAGATTTTTGGATATTTATCTTGGTTGATAGTTAATTAATGCTATATGGATGCGTATTTGAAATTTTTTTTCGCTTATCTCTGCACCCCCCCCCTCAACTTGAAATCTTAGGTCCGTCCCTGCATGAATTGCTGACAAATAGATGTGTTCTAGCGGTGATGGATAGCCTTTTAAAAATTGTTGGTTTTTAACAAATTAATGATTCAATTATGGCGTAAATGCACTTTTAGTCCATACATTTTGACTTTTTTTTTTTCATTTTAGTCCTTACATTTTATTTTTACCACTTTTAGTCCTTAAACCAATTAACGCCCTTCATTTAAGTCCTTGAAGCACCATTCCGTCCCCAAACTAACGAGAAATCTGATGTGGCTGACGGATCAATTAAAAAAATCATTATTTTACACATGGATCAATAAAATAATTGGCCAAGCTCACGTGAAGCAATCTGGCGCACAGAGGTAAAAAAAAATCCCCAAATTAGAGTTTAATCCCTAGATCAGCCTCTCTATCTCTCTCGAACCATTAACCCCTCAAACCATCTCTGCCACTTGAAGCCACCATCATCATCAACCATCTCTCAAGATCTTCAACCTTTTCAAAGCCCCTGATTAGATGGAAGCAAGCTCTTCAACCAATTCAAGCTTGAGGAGGAGAACTCCATTTGGATGCTACTGTGTTGAAAAACCAGTGTTAGTCTTTTCGTGGACACTAGACAACTCTGGCAGAAGGTTTTATGGTTGTCTAAACTATTGGGTATTTTAATATTTGAGTATTTTTTTAATTAATCATGTTTTTTCTATTAGGTAGTTCAAGCTTTGTTACTAGTAGTGGGTTATTGATGTTATTTTGTTTTAGTGAGATAGGGTTTTCTTCCACTTCTTTGTTTTTGGTTTTTTTTTTTTCCAATGTCTATTATTTTTTGAGAAAACAAGGGAAAATCTAGGAAAATTGATTTTGAATCATGGGGTTTTTGTGTTTTTATTTTTATTTCATTGGGGTTAAGAGAAACAGAGGAGGGACTTTCTGCATTTAGTTCGTTTATAATTTTGGGTTTTTTCTTTTCTTGTTTTACTAAGCTGTTTGGTGGTGTAAAAAATGGTGGGGAATTAAGTTGTGTTGATCTATCTGTGAGTTTTCTAACAGTGGATGTTGTAACCGTGTCCTGATAGCTAATTTCTAGGGAAAATTCAAGGAACCACACTGTTTATTTATGTAAGAGATTGGCAATTGCATGATAATGGTTCTGCTGATAAGACTAGTTACTTTATATGTTTACCTGGGCTGGCAACATGCCCAATTATTAAATAGTTTGTTGCATCTTATATGCCTTATTTGGTAATTTAGCATTTAATGGTATGTTTGTAATTATAAAGAGAAAACCAGTGTGCAAGTGGAGAATTATCGTCAGCATGGTAATGTACATAGAATTAACTAGGGAATATTTTCCTTTTGTTGGTTGGGTTAGTTTATTGATCTTCAATGTTAATGTTTTCTTAAAAATTGGATTGCTATGGTTATATATAAACAACAATGTTTTTTCAATTTCATGTTAATTATACAGTCCTTATTGGTCATTAAGTAGCTTGATGGATGAAGAAATTGGTTTGCATTTCAGGTTGGGCGAAAGTGTTAATTCCTCCAATGGCGTGATGATGAGATATGTGAACGTGGTAAGGTGCTCATTCCAGAGCAAAGGCAACGGATTATCAGACTAGAGGCCGAGGTTGCAAGATGCTACAAGAAAGAGAAGCTTTACACTGTGGCTTTGGCATTCTTATTGGTGATATGTGGGATTTGTCTCTTTAATTGTATGGGTAGTTAGACAGGTAGTGGAAGTTTGATTAGGCAGCGAGTGGGAAGTATGGAGGTGTTTATGTTTGGTTAATTGGGTGGTGGAAGTATATGTTTGGTTAGCATGTTACATAGATGACGGAGTTTCAATATCCTATAATTGCTAATGCATAAGGTTGGCAGTGTGTAAATTTTTTGGTTAGGCAGTTAGCATGGAACACCTGCTGGTTTTTTTTTTTTTTACCATTCCTGGAATGAAATGAATACCCCTGTTTTCTAACTGTGTTGTTCAATGGTAAAATATAAATAATGATCCATTCTCTCCTTTGTAACTTTTTTGCCACGTTGAATGATTTGGAATTTTTATGTGCTTAACATTTGTTTTGTATTTATCAATGTGGGGCTGCTGGAATGTGTTTATGAACTGTATTCATACTGTTTCCAGTTTAATAAAATAAAAAATACAAAGTTAAATAACCAATTTGAAAAAAGAGATGTGAATAAGAAATTTTATAGTAAGTCTCAATTTCGAAGTCAAAGAGAGTAAATGATACTTAATTAAGGTAATACTATATTCTCTCTTCTGCAGTTCAGTCACATCTTGAAAAAGATCTATTAAACATGTCCAACTTTGCAGCTAACTGAGTCAAATAAAGCATGTAGTAGTATTTTGTGTATTGCGGAGAATTTGGCAAGATAGAAGTGAGCTTTGCAACTAACTGAGTCAAATAAAGCATGTAGTCAACTTTGCAGCTAACTCTTATTTTGACTAAAATTATTTTACTTACTAACAAAGGTCCAAGAAAAGCTAACTCCATTAATTCCCATATAATATTACCCCACACATTAAGCATGACTCAGATCAAAAGGGATCTCACTGAATCCTTTGAAGTGAATTCCAAACATTTACCAGTTGCCACCATAGAAGAAACCTAGTAAATACCTAAAGAGATTATCCATCCTAAAACACATGATTACACATCAAAACACAAGCACCAAACACCCACTAGCCAATCTACAGCATATTGTTTACACACACTATCATCCATAAGTACATAAACCCATTATTGAATATTGCTCATGGAAAAATCCTAGTCAACAAAAAACCAATTTTAAACCAAACTTTTTGAGCTTGATTCCATTTCTTCTTAGTAATAAAACAGGTTGACAAAGGCACATTTAAAAAAATTAGAAATTTAATCAAACACACAAAAAATGAGAAACCCCAATAATTTGTTATCCAAAAATACATTCAGCATACAAAAAAATCTAAAGGAAACCCATGTAACAGAATCTGCAATACAAATTTTTGCTGCAAAACAATTTCTGCATACATTCAGCATACAAAAAATACAGAATCTGCATACAAATTTCTGCTGCAAAAAAATTTCTGCATACATTCAGCATACAAAAAATACTGAATCTGCATACAAATTTCAGCATACATTCAGCATCCAAAAATGCATTCAACATACAAATTTCTGCTGCAATACAGAATCTGCAATACATTCAGCATACAAAGAAATTTCTGCAATACAAATTTCTGCTGCAAAAAGATTTCAGCATACATTCAGCATACGAAAAATACAGAATCTGCATACAAATTTCAGCATACATTCAGCATCCAAAAATACATTCAGCATACAAATTTCTGCTGCAATACAGAATCTGCAATACATTCAGCATACAAAAAAATTTCTGCAATACAAATTTCTGCTGCAAATAAAATATGCTGCATTGAAAAAATTATGCAACATTAAATAAAACTCAATAAATACAAAAAAAAGGGCTGCAAATTTCTGTTGCATCAAACAAAACTCAGTAAATACAAAACAAAGGGCTGTAAATTTCTGCTGCGTCAAACAAAACTCAGTAAATGCTGCTGCATCAAATAAAATTTATGCTGCAAATTTCTTCAACTAAAAATTCTTCTGCATTGATTAAACATATATAATGTTATCATTTTCTACAAAACAAAGGGCATTGTTCCATAGTTAACCCTTTCACCATAGATACACAAAACAAGCAAAAGAAAAATGAACTTGTGCTCTCTTCTTTTCCTTGGACCATGCACAGATGATTGACTCCCACCATGTTTGATTGCTCCCATGTATCTGGATGCATTCTTAGAAGCCTTTAGAGTCTTTGATGTGACCACCCTTGTCTTTTTCTGCCTTGGATTTGGGTTGCTGTTGCTGCTGGAGTTCCGATGTGCACCTAGATTCTGTGTGGTGCTGCCTGACTGGTGTGGTGCAGCTGGAGTGGAGCTATGCTGCTGTGTATATAAGTGGATGAATGTGCTTTTGCTGGGTTGAAATGCATTGGATGAGCTTGTCCTGGCATGAGGTCTTACATTTCGATTGGATTGGTGCATCCTAGTCTGAGATGGTGCAAATTGAGTGGCTGAACTTGTCTTGGCTTGAGATGGTGCACCTAGCCTGAAGCATGCTTAACTGTTATGGTGCACTTGGAGTGGATGGGTTATGCATGCTGGACTGAGATGGTGCACTTGGAGTGGAGCTGAGGCTATGCATGCTGGCCTACAAACAAGAAATTCACACACATTAATATTGAATATTGAAAAGTAAGTATTTCACACACATGTCCATATATTACCTTATTAGATTAACTGGTTCTATTTGTGGTGCCTGGCAGTGAGGAGTTCCCTCCAATCTCACCCTTGCAACTTCTTTTATTATGCCCTGACTTACCACAGGCTTTGCATTTCTTAGAGATGCCTACTTGTTGGCTCATTAGGTTCCCTTGCTCTCTTCTTCTTAGGACTGCCAGGTGGTCTTCTTTTGATGGGAGGCTGAACTGGGGTAACACCACTAGGTCTCCACATATTCTGCCCATTGATTGGTGCTATGATTGGTTCATAGCAGGCCTTGTATGTAGAGACATGGTAACATGGGTGAACATACTACTCAGCATCTTGTATGTTGAAAAATATGCAGGCGATTGCATTAGCATAGGGTATGCCACTTATATCCCACTTCCTACAACTGTAGTGTGCTATGGCCAAGTCAACAGTAAAACTTTACAGACCATTTTTTCTTCAAACTGGGTCGTCCCTGCCCAACAAGCTAACCACCTACTGGCTGCCACTTTTTCCTTGTGCCACCTCTTCAGAACCTTGGCACAAATATCCGACTCTACTCTCAGAATCTTCTCTCTGTTGTCTTGAAACCTAGTCATGAGATATAGCTTGATACACTCAAGCTGCAAGCACATACAAGTACAATGAAAGATTAGATTTTAATTGCAACACCTATTAAAAACAGTACCAAATAATGAACCTAATTCACAAAGACTCAAACCATGCTAATTATAGGCTTAGACCTGAATTTAAGAATCCTATTGTTGAAACTCTTACACATATTGTTTACTATAGTGTCAGTCAAGGCATCCTCACTAAACATGTGTTTGACCCATTTTGTTGTTGAATGAGCATCCAACCAACTGTGTGCATCAACATCAATGCCCTTTAACTCATCCATAACCCTATTAAACTCTTCTTTATAAGTGGCCTTGGCTGCCCTCCAAAAAATTTCTTTGATCAGAACAGCAAGATGATTCTTTTTGAAGTTGTTGTAGAGGTGCGTGCAGCAAATCCTATGTTTATACTGTGGCCAGTTATCAATGAAAGTTTGCACCAACCCTTATCACAAATAGTATCAAAGGAAAATATGTCTTCGAGATAGATACAATGAGTAAATGAAAAAAAAAACAACAAAATAAAGAATAAACTACACACCTTCTGGTGGTCTGACATAAACACCTATCTCCTATTTTGACCTATGTTTGCAAGTAATAGATTGATGAACTAAGTACAAGAGTCCTTGGTTTCAACCTCTACCACTGCATATGCAAGTGGGAAATACTCCTCATTAGGATCTCTGCATACTACAGTAATCAATTGCCCCCCTGACTTGTTCTTAAAATGGAAGACATCCAAACTAATGAATGGCCTGCATCCAGCCAAAAACCCCCTCTTGCAGCCTTCCAAACATACGTATAGCCTCTCAAAATAAGGCACCCCACACACCAAATCCATCTCAGCTGCTAGATCACCATCATGGAAGGTATGTACCTTCATAAGTATGGTACTACCAGGACTAGCCCTCCTTAATTCCTCGCAGTACTCCTACAGCTGGTTGTACTGTTGTGTATAAGCCCTATCAACATATTCTCGACCCTTATCCCTAGCCCTACTTGCTTTTCCTGCATTTATGTTTAGGGTATACTTGTCATGGATAGCCTTTTGAATGTCTTTCAGCTTGATATTAGGCTGCCTTTTCACCTTCTTCATCAACTTCTTCCCAATGTATGATGAAGTACACCTAGAATTCTTATAACTTCTAGAGCAGGTGTGTTCCAATATCAATGTCCTCTCCCTTGTCACCTTTGTTAGATAGGCAACAAATTTGCACCCTTCTTGGCAGACACCATGAATTGCATAATTTGTTATAGCTTCCTTGAATTGCTTAGGTGTAGTAAATAACATATCTTTCTCAAAATAAATATACTCAGCCTTAGCCACTAGCTTAAACACAGGGAACTTCCTTACTTGCTCTTCTTTCTATTCCTTTTCATCTCCCATATGTGTCCTATTATGATCCTTAGACTTATCATCTCTATCATACCCAAGCTCATCATCAGATGATGATTCCATAAGACTTTGCAGTTCCTCACTCTCATAATCAATGTTCATTACACCAGCACCCATTTAGCTTGGTTCATTAACATCAGCATCATCCTTACCATCCTAACTGTCACTACTATCTTCAACAAAGTCCCTAACACCATGGTTCAACTCTACATCATCTTCTAGGCCACTTCCCCCACCATCACTTCCCACACTATCACTGCTATCACTTATACGAAAGATCTCAGGTGGGTGCTCAATGATAGGTTCTTTACCTACTCTCCTTGAACCCAATTGAGAAGCAGCCACCTCAGTAGGAACATTAGCATTAACCTCAAGCTCATCCTCATTGTTAAAAGTTTGATCATTAGCATACATGCCATCACTATAATAAAAATTGTAAAAATCATCTCCATCATGGTCATCATATTCACTTCCATCATCATTGTCATAATAACCTATAAAGTTTTGCTCCATTGCCAATGGCTGCACACCCTCACCAACATCCTGTCCTTCATCAACTAATATGAGGTCATGTATTGGGTGCTTTACATACACATGAATATCTTCATGACCCTTCACTAATTCTGTCAAGTATATGGCATCACTATCATCAACAATCAAATGGAAGTCTACCAGTTCTTAGTCCACTCCAGGCATTTTATATCACAACCTGCTAACAGATGTGTGCCCAAAGTCCCTACATATACTCTCTATCTCAACCTTAGACCACCTTTTAGGATCATAATTATCAACTACATCTACTGCACCTTTCACATATTTTCGGCCATTCTCAATAAAATGGCCACCATGATACATAGATATATTAAATAGTCCACCCATTCTGCATGCAACATAACCCCAAAACCAATTAAACAATGCTAGTTACAGAAAAAAAAATTATTTAGAACAAAATATATATTATATTTAACAAAACAACACTCATACCTAATAAAACATTCCATTTTGCATGTAGACAACATAGCACAACACTTAATAAAGATTTGTCATACTAAAAGAAACAGAGAAGAGTACTTTTGTCATACATAGGAAACACATGGACCACAATGTAAACCACAAACAAACACATGCAGACAAGGACCAACAAATAGTCAAAAAGCCAAAATATACAAAAACATTGTGGCCCCTACTAAGAAAAAGCCAACAAGCTTATTGTAAAGCTATAAATAAGGACACTGAGAAGAGAGAGAAGACCTTTTCACAAAGACAGAGGTCTCCCAACTTTCATATTCTCCACTCCATGAAAAGTGTGGGTATCAAGTGACAAAGATTGACAGAGATGGTGGTTTTGAGAGATGGTTGATGATGATGGTGCTTCAAGTTAGTGTCTTTCAGAGATGGGTTTTGAGAAATGGTTGATGATAATGGTAGTTTGAGAAAGAAGTGGGATTTTTCTTTATGGTTAATGATGATGTTTGTTCGGTAGAGGCATAGAGCTTCACTAGGGATTAAGTCTGATTTGGGAAAGTTTTACCTGCATGCCAGAGAGGTAGGTGAGTGACACACACATGTGGGTGGGAAAGCCATGTGTCTCAAAGTGGGTGAGTTGATTTCTGTACTTACGTGCTAGATTGTTTCAACAGTGCTTCATGTGAGTTTATTTGTTAATTGCTTGGTGAGTCTGATTTCTTTTCGTTATTTTATTGACCAATGTGTAAAAAAAACTATTATTTTATTGATCCGTCAGTTTTCCTGTTAGTTTGGTGATGGAATGGCGCTTCAAGGACTTAAATGAAGGGAGTTATTTGGTTTAGGAACTAAAAGTTGTAAAAATAAAATGTGGGGACTAAAATGGAAAAAGTCAAAATGTAGGGACTAAAAGTGCATTTACACCTTCAATTATTGGAGACACTAGGATAACTTCATATAGGGATGGACTTAGGATTTCAATCTAGAGGGGACCAGAGTATAAGAAAAAAAAAACTCCAAATATGCATCCATATAGTATTAATAATTGTAAATTCACAAAATCATTTTTCTTAATATATTATAAGATGCAATCATCTACCAACAAAGATAACAAAAAAGAAGAAGCAAAATAATGTTTTTTTTTTTTAAATACTTGGCTGGCTAAGATTTTTATTTTTATTGAAGTTAGAGCATTCACAATAGCAGTGCTAAACAAATTAAGGGGCCGTTTGGTATGGTAATTGCTGAGGACTCTTTTTTCGTCCCACGTGGCACTACTTCATTGGTAACCCATGCCACATCAATATATTATTGATTTTTTGGGTAAATCTATTTAAATCCCAAAATAAGCTCATATTTCAGTCAACTATATGGATTAGGCTCACATGGCCCGTGAGATCCTTACTTCAAGAGGAGTATTTATGGCCCACATTTCCTTTTCATCAATTAGGATCATAACCCATGATATCACCAACATCAACATATGGATTGGGCTCACACAATGAATCAAAGATCACAGACCATATTACCTCTCTTGTATTCATGGAAAGCGGCTTCTTGAACAAAAGCCCATATTCACACAAAACGACAACAAAACCCAAGGTACGTCATCTCATCTTTTGCTTATGATCCAAACTCATCAGTCTCTTTGGGGAAACTTTGGGAGTCGTAGTTTGGAGGGCCAAGAGGTATGTTCAGTAAAGCTTTAGCAGTTTTAAGTTGATAAAAGAAACATGTTGCTTGGCGTGTCTTCTCCAACTCTCTGAACTCTGATGAGTCCATGTGTAGCGGGAACATATGGTAAGCATCTCTTATTACATATCACTTAAAATGATAAAATTCCCCATTGCTCTTTTTCTAAAACTTAATATTCATCATATGACAAATACTCAATATCCCCAGTCATCTAAATGCTGAACAAATAACTATGCATTCAATCCTTAGCTGTTCCCATACAATTTTAGAAACTTCATTATATTATTCTACATAAATCTCATTACAACTTTCAGCTAAAATCCAACTCAAACACATGATCTAATTTGATTGGCAATCTTTAATCTCCAAATATATAGAATATTCATGATATCTCTAATACCCAGCGGTTGTCTTCCGCAATCAGACCAAATATCCCTCTGCCAACTGCTAGAGCAGAGCACTAAATGCTCTTCTTGCTCACGAAGATTAGGTCACAACACAATGAGGCATTAACTAAATCTCTAAAACTTCATTAACTATCAACCACTCATTCTGTTACTTGCTAAAAATGTGTTGTAATAGAACCTTGGACCAAAAATACAAACACCCAAAAAAAGAAGCATTTCCAGCAGAACTCCAGCAGTGTATTTAGCACTTGACACTTGGCTGAAACTGATATCACCAGCCATTTAATGCTGAAATCCCAGTATACCCTTAAAAGAGATTTTACCATTTTCAGCTAAATCCATGAAATATCAATCCTAGCAGACTGACATTTGACCCCATTAGTTTCTGCCCCAAGTGACTTATGAGAGGTGTGATAGCTTTTCTTGACAGCTGGGACAACTTTTTCAGAATAGCTGTGACAACTAACCTAGTAACCTTAGCATTACTGATTTTTCCTCATTTGGCTAAAAACCAAAACCAACTAAATAACTATCTCTTTCTTGCTAAAATACTTTTCGTTTCTGCTACTCTTTTCGTAGCAGCTCCTACCTAAAACAACAAGAACATCTTAAAGCTAAATATACCATTTTTGCCTAAATCCTATGATGGATTTTCTGAAGATTCATTGTTAGTTAGGACAAATTTTGACTAAGATTATTTGCTAAAATACCCCCTTAAACTCAACTAAATAGAACCCCCTATCAACACCTCAAAGGGGACACCAAGGGAGAAGAGCAACTCTTTCATAAGCTTCTCTACAGTCTCCCTCTAATTATCTTTTCAAGATTTTAATGAAATTCTGAGCTTCTGAGTTTTAGTTTCTAAATGAAGAACTAAACTCTTCAACCCTTAGCTCATAAATGCTTTCATAAGTCCTCATCCATCCTCCAGCAGAAAATCCCAGCAGCAAATCCTAACAGCTTTGCTAAACACACTACAACACCATTTCTCTCTTATACTCATTCTCTCACTCTCCATATTTAGAAAATACACATATCTTACTGCTTCTATCTCTAAATTCCCAAACACATCTCTATACTCTTCTCTTACAAAATCTTTCCTCTTGGAAAGCAATCTCTACAACTCCTCCAGCAGAAGATCCCAGCAGTAAATCCCAACAACATTGCTAAGCACACTACTTCACTATTACCCCTTTTATACTCATTCTCTCACTCTCCATATTTAGAAAATACACCTATCTTACTGCTCGTGTCTCCAAATACCTAAACACATCTCCATGCTCTTCTTTTACAAAATCTTTCCTCTTAAAAAGCAATTTCTACAACTTCTCCAATGGTTATAATCTCAATTTTTTACTATCTTTAACCTCTATGTTTCTCATACTTCCATATATCATACATATTACAAATACTACATCCCACAAAACATCTATATCTTTTACCATTTCCACACTTCTCAAGAGATATCAAATACTCATGCTAAAAGCCCTTCTCATGGAAGGCACAAACTTCTAGTGCTAAAACCCTTCTCCTAAAAGGTACTAAGACTTCATATCAAAGCCCTTCTCATGGAAGACACAAATCCATCTTACATAAAGCCCTTCTCTTAGAAGGCACATATACTCCATACAAAAACCCTTCTCATGGAAGGCAATGCTAGTTATAACTTCACAACATCTAAAAGAGCATTGTTAAGGGGAAAACTCATTTAAGTGCATGATAAATGGGGCGAGCTTAACCAGGCCCTACACATAGCTGGACATATTCTCTCTCCCTCCAGTTGCACATATTTTCTACTTCAATCTTGAAGTTATCATGGTAAACTACCTTTTTACCGCTGGGTCACTCTGCTGGGATATTATCAACTCACAAAAGCTGTACAACTGGGGCTGCAAATCATCAGAGATAAGTAACTCTACTTCCATCTCTTTAAAATTTACATCATTGAGTACATGATTACTTCACTTATATATATATATATATATATTACTTTATTTTAACTACTATTACAACTATTAATCAAAGCTATTATATCAAATGCATATTACAATATTAAAAATAAAGTAATAGCTTTGATTAGACTTCACACACATGTTAATATACACATATTACACATATACAATATTAGGAAACCTCCTATGTGGCAGAGAGCTTCACTAGGGATTAAGTCTGATTTGGGAAAGCTTTACTTGCGCGCCAAAGAGGTAGGTGCACGCCAGAAATTCTATTTTTGTCTAATCTAAATGTATATGTGTGTGAAGTTTCATTTTAGAGACTCGAATTACACATGATTTTTTGGTGGTAATAGCTTCGAGTCTCTAAAATGAAACTTCATACACATATACATTTAGATTAGACTAGAGTAGAATTTCTATCTATCTCAAAAGAAAAAAAGGCTACACTGTTGTAAAATTCAAGACTCACTATTATCCATTGGTAATCCACGTTAAAAAAAAAAAAATTCCCACTAACATAGACTCCTACTTCTAGCAAAATACAATAACTACAATTTGCATGTCTCCCCACTATTTCCTAATTCTATCCAAATTCAATAACTATATCTTACATATCTTCCACCACACTTCCTCCCCGATGTTCAGCTTCTTCCATCATCTTCAAAATCTTCAAATAAATGTTCATACAATTGAGTTTATTCTCTCAAAATGGTACGCATATTTATTGCCGTAAAGTCTCAATTCATTGTTGTACAACAACAAAAGAACTATAATAATTTTTGAGCAATGAGAATTACTGTTGCTTCTTAGTATCAGATTTGGTTTCGCCCTTCATCATAAGTCTATTTGCGACTTCAATTAGTCCATTATATACTACTTTCTCAATCGAATTATATTGTGTATCATACTTTCTCAAAAAATAAATAGTGTCTTCTCTTAGAACCCACTCAATACACAATCATTTACCTCCTGTCTTCCACTTTTTTTTAGAGCCATTTTGTAAATCAATACAATTGAAAAGGTATGTAAACCTTTAATTTTGGTAGCATTCTCTTTTGAAATTGACAAAGTGTTCATCTCATCCTCTTTTTACACAATATATATGCAGTGAATTTGTTTTTTTGTTCATGCAGATTTTTTGCTAGGGCCATTTTGTGATAGAACTGCACAATCACATTGTTGGAACGGAACGTATGTAACAGTAAACCTTAAATTTTGGTAGTCATTAAATTGATTCTTACGGTCCATTAATTTTTGGTTGAAAAAGTGTTCATCTCATCCTCTTCATAGACAAAACAATAAAAATTCGAACATGTGCTGTTGTTTTTTGTTTATGTAGGTTTTTTGCTAGAGCCATTTTGTTATAGAGTCGAACAATCAACATTACTGGAAAGGAAGATATGTATTTATATTTTGTGGCTAGCCTAATGACACCATTGGTTGTATCCATAGTTTTCAAATACATAATATGATCAAATATACACTTAAATCTCAAATTGTGATTAATAGAAAATTATGACACTAAAATGTATCTAAAAGGTAAATTGCCAAATTGTACTAACTATTGATGCACTTATCAAATGATAAACTATTGATGGTATAGAAATAAAAAATTGAATATTCATGAGCATTAAATTCTCTAAAATATACCTATTCAATATTTTCACAAGAGGTGCACCTAAAATCAACATCACTAATTTGTGTTGATAAATAAAAAAAGTAAAACAGTCATCATCTTATTTCTCAAATTTTCTCAGCAACAGTTTGTTTTTTGCTCGTCTCTGTCTCATTTCAATACCAACTGAGCGTAGAGTTGAGGCTCATAATCATCTATGTACAAATTAATTTGGCAAACTAAATGTTGAATCCCCTATTTGCCATACTTCATCACCAACCAATCAAAAAACACACACGACTATAAGTTCACTTTCCTTTTATCTTTTCCTATTATATTAATTTCAACAGATAAAAAATTCTCAGCGACATCCATCTCTATCCTCTTTTTTTTTTTCCTCCTCTCATATGTACACAATAACAAAACATGTTCAAACTTCTAAGTACCCAACACCCTCCAAATCATATAAGTAATAATAAAAAGTTCCAAATAAACATATTTTTGTAATATATGCATACAAAAACTTGAGAGGGTTCCCCCCCCCCCCCCCCCCCCCCCCCCCCCAAATGAGAGATAGAAAATGAATTGGATCATCTGAGGAACAGTGAGAAGTAGATAAAATCTTTGTCAAGTTTGGATGGTGGCACTTGTGTTAGGATGTATGTCCTTAAATCCTATTGTATGATGCTATATATGGCCCTATGTATGATTTAATGTTGTGATTAATAAAGTTGTTTTATTATTATCTAAAAATAATGGTAACATGAATATTGAGACATTATCATATAGTCCATGAGATGCATAGTATGCGATTTATGTGAAAAGTCACAGAAGATATAAATCACAAGTTTTTTGTAAACTCAGAATTTTAGTCTGTAGTCGGTGATGAAATTGGGCATTCATTTGCGAAGACTATAACATATCAACTAAGATGATTTGTCTTAATCATGGAAATGAAGATTTCTGGTTAGTATGTTTTAAGAATTAAAACATATTGAACTGGACTGCTGTGAGATTTATTATTCTCCTAACGACTGTCAAATGAATAATAAAATCACGACTTCTATTTACACGCCCTCTTAATTCTGAGAGAATAATGGACTTGATCATGAAGTTTAGGTTGCTTTGATATATCAGGAGTGAGATCTAAAGTAACGATCAAAACCTCAGTATGTTGGGCAATCACATCTAGTGTTGATGGAACATATACTTTAAAGATGGAATTCATAGTCTCTTAACTGAGATATAAAATATTTCCTTGAGCTAAGTTTAATGAGTTCGATTATTCAGAGAGTTAGGCCTAAACATTTTAGAAAGGAGTTACTAAAGTATATATTTATGTAATTGGATTTCATAAATATATGATGAATAACTTAAAGGATTAAACCGGGTATCCAAGAAATTAATATGTAGTAATCTTCAAAGTAGCAGTCTACTTTCATGACTTTGTATTACTATAAATATTTTATGAAGGGATTGTATGTACAATAAAGTCTTGGAATATAATTTATAACTAAGGCCTAGAGTGAAACTATATTTATATAGTGGTATTAAATATAGTTAATGGTAATTTTGGACTTGTCAATAGTTGACAGAAAAGCCCAAGGCCCATTGGAGTTAGTGTCTTATTGGTCCCTTTTGGTCTCACTTCAAGCCACACACTTAAGCCCAATTGAAAAGGTTCAAAAGGCCAGCCCAATTAGATAATTAGTTAGATATTAAGGGAGAAACATACATAATTTTAAGAATAAGAGAGACACTATTGTGAAATGGTGTGTATGTGTGAGAGAAAGCCACTCTCTAATTCTCTCTTGGAAACTGATTGAGATATCACACTTCTTGAGAGTTAGTGGAATTGGAGTGAAGATTAAAAGTGTTCCCAAGTGCTTCTGATCTTTGTTTTGAAATTCATCGCTTCATGGTATGCTCCCTTGTTCTTAAATGATGAAATTTACATAGTACATGTTAATGATTGCAAATGAAATAGATCTGTTAATTTTTTACTGCGAATTTTTGTATGCGATACAAATATGTATTTATCCAACAACTTGTATCTCAAACAGTTTGTCTATTCCTGTGCTTCTTTGTGGTTGCATTAAAGTTAATGTGGTTGCATTAAAGTTAATGAATGGTTTTCACTGAGATCTAAATGGGCACCTACTAATATGATTAGAAAAAATGGTTTAATCATATAAGATAAAATAGATAAAGAAGATGAATAAGCGTTTCAATACACAAAAACTATAGAGATATCACAATTGCTAATTCAAATATTCCTATGAGACATTTTATCAAATAGTTTATGGGTTTCATAAAAAACTATAGGTAGTCATAATCAATAATAACATGAATAGAGGACGAAATTCACAAATCTATTTAGAAAATTTATATATCAGAATCAATCCCTCTTACAAAAAGAAAATCTATCCACTTTTACTCGTACTTTTTCGCAATTTCAAAGTAACCTTCACTTTTTAGATTAAATTACCAGTGGACAAAAGGATAGAGCTCAAAATTGCAAATGTATCTTAGGAGTGGGTCACAGGCTTATAGCAAAATAACAATAACTAATTCCTCACCGAAATAAACAAATTACTAGTGAAGGTAGATTGAGAATAGAGTAAAGAAAGTAGGCATGAGAATTTTGGGAGAATTGAGATTTGGGGGTCGTGAATACTATCCAAACTCCCAAAACCTATTTGTACTCTTCTGTTGTTGTGGAATCTTTTTTTTCTTATGATTTCGAACTGAGAGAAGATGACAATGGTGGTATAGATTATGATGAATGTCATAAAACAAACTTAAATTAATTGAACATTTAAATTTCAATTCATAAACTAATGAGAGAGTGCAACTGTTTTATCGGGTATTTTTCTAAGGGAAGTTTTTGGTTGGAAAGATGCTACGTCCACAACATTTTTAAGTGGAGAAGTGGGAAGGTTTTTTTCTAATAAATATTTTTTATATTATAATTTTAGTGGGAAGTTTGGGGAGGGGGCCGGGGGAGGGGTGTTTATTTTGTTGAATTACCATTTTAACCTCATTTCTAAAGTTTTAAGACTAAGACTATTTAATTAAATTAAGGGTATTTTTGACAATTTCTGAAGTGATAACTAATTTTTTAATCTTCTTAATATATAGGGATTACAATTTATATCGTAATTTTTATTCAATATACCAAACGTGTCCTTAAAAATCCATAATTATGATCACAGTAGATACCATACCCTCAAGCGTTTTAAAAAAAAAAAAAAAAAACATAATGGATAGTCATGCCTTTTATGTTCTTTGCTAAGGAAAATATCTACATCACTTAAAATGAAAAATTTTCAAAACTTAATTTTAATTAAATAAATTTTGAAATTAAAATGTAGCATGCACAGATGAAGTGATGAACTAATTCATATATACATATATATATATATATATATATATATATATATATAGTGATGCTCGGATTTCAAGCCCTTATGTACGTGTGTAATTATATAGTAATTATGCATCTATGTACCATCCATTTTCAAAATGTAATTTGTCATTATAGAAACTAGTGTGCAGGCCCGTGTATATGCACGAGTACAATTAAAAATAATCACAATTATACATTTTTTTAGAAGATATTTAAGTTATACGTAGTATTAACTTACACTTGTTTTAAACCATACATTTCTAAAATATGTAATGGTTTTTCATTATATATATATATATATATATATGATTTAGAATTTAATTGAATATAAACTCTTCGATTTTTCACCCAAGATGGTGCCAATGGTTAATCTGATAATATGTTATGGTCAATAAAAGCTTCAACTTTTACACATTTTATAACTTGGACGATTTGTACATCAACAACAAAATTTTATGGTGGTCAATGTTCAATGATAATATGTTATGGTCAATTTTATAGAATTTAAATTATCAGAAATTTTATTAAATGCCTCAATGAGTAAACAAATGTGTATAACATTGTACGCTTTTATGAAAATGTGTACAACATTGTGCATTTTATGCAAATATGTACAATATTGTATACACTTAGTCTATAATGTAAATCTTAAACGAATAGTGTCATATAATCCAATCACTACAAGGAAAATGGGCTATTATGGTGGGCCAGAAGCGCCGCTAAAGCCCAAAAAAGCGCCGCTAAAGGTACATATCACCAATAGCGGCGAGTGCTATTGCGGCGGGCGGCCTCGTCAGTGTTCCAGGGCTGCTGTAGGTATATTGCGGCGGTCACTAAAAGCGCTGCTATATATGTACCTTTTAGTGGCGGGGGAAGGTTTATTGTGGTGGGAAAAAACCGCCACCATACAAGTTTAGAATTCGTGTCAATTGCACTTTTAGCGGCGAGTCATGCTCGCCGCTGAAGGTAGACACCTTTAGCGGCGGGCAGACAGCGCCGCTATAGGCAATCATTCAAAATAGACGAATTGCACTTTTAGCGGCGGGCAGACGGCCCCGCTATAGGAAATCATTCAAACTGGACTAATTGCATTTTTAGCGGCAGGTCATGCCCGCTGTTGAAGGTAGACACCAATAGCGGCGGGTAGACGGCGCCGCTATAGGCAATCAATCAAAATGGAGAAATTGCACTTTTAGCGGCGGGTAGAAACACCGCTATATGTATGAACCTATAGCGGCGGCCGATAAGCACCGATATAGGGCTTCATTTAAAACATAAAATGTGCACCTTTAGCGGCGCTTTTTGACCGCCGCTATAGGTCCTCTTTTTTTTTTTTTTTTTTTCCCTGGTGAGTTTTAAAACCACTATTTGCTATTAAATAAATGGTTCATAGACCTGTTACAAAGAACCTATAATAGTTTAGCTCTACTAACACAATACCACAAATGTAACTAACACCACAAATATCTCAAAACTAACGTAATATTAACGTAGAAATATATACATAACATTGTTTATAACCACCATCATAAGATTAACAAAAAAAGATATGGCCTTTTGAATAAAACAATTGCTCAAATTAATCTAATACTATAATCAAAGGTCCTAAGTGTTTAAAAATATCCTTCAACACTTTCAAAAAATGCGGTTGTTCTTCCATAGTTCTTTGTACACAAAAAAGACCACGAACACCAAGATAAAACTTATGAGTTGCTTGGTTGATGAGATGCGGCTGATGATTTGGGAAGAGCTGGAGATTGTTGGACTGGCTCCATATCCTACATACAAAGTATGATTACTCAATAAGTGCATATAAATGGAATAAAATGACTAGAAAATATTACCAAGGCAAAAAATGAGAACAAGTTAAATGAAGACATGTTTCTTATGTTTTAAACCTCTAACAACCATTTTAAAAAATTGACATCCTAAAAGTCATTTATCATACCTGATGGCATTGTGACATGTTTCTTTGCTCCATTTCTTCAAAATGACTAAGTCTTTCCTTCATTTCGTCAAAACCTGCTAATTTCTCCTCTATAGTCGCCAAGGAAGCCTTCAATTGTGCAACTTCGCTGTCCCTTGCTTGACTTGATTGCATTTCACTGTTTGTGAGAGCAGTCTTGCTACTTCGACCACTTGGGGTTAGACCAAATCCTACCCCTCGAATGCGACCTTTGTGCTCCTCACCCATCACTTTGGCAAACACATCATCTGTTGACCATGCAATACTACCACTTGTGTCAGATGACTGCAAATGATTTGAAGAGTCAGCCAACAATTCCTTCATTTTGTCTTGATATTTGAGTTTGAACAAAACAAAAAAAGTTAGAAATCATCTAGTTAAAATGACCTCACAACATATATATACATGTATATAGGATGGACAAGCAAGCACCAATATAATTCAAAACGTTGCAAAAATTATGCACACAAAGCTAGTGTCCCCCTCACCATAACCAAAGGCACCAGTGCAACTCATAATATTACGTTGCATAACATAATCTATTTCATGTAAGCTAATTGTCTCTTCTCATTATCTTCCCCATCTACCTCATCTAAATTAATACTCTCTCATGAGAGGAGTATGTTGTTAACAAGAACTTGAATTTAACAAGAACTTGAATTTATTGCCACCTCACACTTGACTTGTACTTGTACTCAGCTTGACCTATACCTAACTTAAACCCATTCAATTTGATCGGATCCATTTGCCATGTCAACCACATAGCTAAGTTGTGAGCAGAAAAGATTGCACCTCTCCAAATAACAGATATACACCTGATCAATTTGTTTCTTCTTCTTTTTTTGAGTGGAACTTAAAAGTTTTTCTTTTGTCAAGAAGTTGTTATATTTTGTTGTTCTTTTTAATAAAAGTTTGTATGGAATAAAAAATAAGACAAAAGATTGTGGAGATTTAAAGTAAAAGTAAGGATGGCAATATAAGAATAAGAAATGGTGAAAAAAGAGTTTGAGGAACTTTTGAATCAATCTATACAAGAAAGTTAAGTTTTTGTTCTTTCATTAGTAATCCTTACAGTTATTATGATTTGTTATTAAGTACTTGGCTGGTGCCCTTCAGCTTTTTTAATGAAATTTTACTTATAAAAATAAAAATTGGCTGTTGGTAATTTTCATTAGAATTATATGATTTTGTTGTTCGTGGGACGTGGGAACATTAAGGATTAATTTAATTTAACTAGAAGGCAACATTTTCTCCAAATCCATCAAGGTTTCATTGTCTGATGTTTCCCCATATTTTCTAGCAACATAATTTTAATTCACAATATATTTTTTTATAATTATTGTCATGAATTATGTCTAAAATCATCATATTATATATGAAATTTGTAAATATTTTTTTATGGAGCTACTTTGCCACAACAACTAGTATGTACCAATAACCTTTAAGAGAAAATTGACACTCTACAAGCAACTCAACACATGAACCTCTCCCCAAAAAAAGAAAAAGAAAAAAAAGAAGTCACATGCATCCATTGGATATGGTATAATATAACAAAGAAAGTAAACATAGAGAATATTCCTAAACAGGCTCAAGTCATTGTGGGGGAAAAGAAAGTAGTGAAGGATAAGAAAATCAGGTACCATCTCAAAAAAGCAAAGCTGAAAAGGAAATCTCTCTAAAAACAGCCCAAACATAAAATTCTTTTTCTTGTACAAAATTAAATCAACCCCATCAATGCACAAACTATATGAATCCAAAAATAGGATTAAAATTCACTGACTATTATTACTGTACTAAGAAATAGATTCAAGTAGAAATAGAAGCTTCTATCTTTTTACTGTTTTAGGACAAAGCTTCGTTATTATTATTTTTTTTTCGTACATAGTACCCTAGTGGAAAAAGAGAAAGGTGTACAATAATAATAATAAATCTAAAACCACCTTCTTCCATTACTACCACCTAAACCCAATTGCATGCAACTCTCCATTAAGGATAAGAAGTCATATACATCCTAAGACTTGAATTATTTGAACAAAACTCATCTTTGAGACAACTTGTAGGGAAAAACTATAACATTATTTCTTGAATTCCTATTTTGTTTACCCCCAACTATAATGCAAAAATTACTCACCATTGTTTCTTTCACTACAAGATTAACTGCAGTTCCATCTTTACGAGTATGTACAATTTGATATAATACTGCATGCTCTACAAGACGTCCATCAGTTTTTGCCTACATTATGAACAACATATTTATGTAGTGATGAATATTGGTTGCACATAAACTTAGGAGAAGTCAAAATTATTTAAAAAACAGTCATAATATTTATTACCTTTTTTGCAGCGTGCATAGCAAAGCTAGAAGAACTAGCAGTATGTACGTCATCCTGTTTAGAACGACGCTCCTTATTCTTCTCCGACTCTATTTGCATTCAACAAAATTACATATTTATATACAGTATGCTTTAAGTATCTAAAGCCACTTTTAGCTAAAGCCAAAATGCTCACAAATATCATTACGTATCTATTGGAAGCCAAAGTAAAAGAATGAGAGGAACTTCATGCTAAAGGTAATAAGTTCTGGCTGAGCATCTCTAATCATGTAGTGAAGAGACCCAAGTTTCCCATGCTCTTTCATTTACAGGGGCATAACATGTCTATACCTTCCATTTGGAGTACAAGCTTAATGATTGATATGACTGTACTAATTTAATGATGAATAATTTTGATAAATGAAAAGTAGGCACTTTTAAGAAAGCTAACTCATTTTAAGAAACATCATTATAGGCTAAAGTAAAAAATCTTAAAAGAAAGCTAGAACCTATTAAGAAAATCACTCCACACCACACACTTGCCTTTGTTTTTGAACCATGACAAACCAACATTTATCACCTCCAAGACTTGTACCAAATTAAACAAATATGAAATATGAAACACAGCTTTTCATATATACTAGTTTCACAAAAAACCCACATAAAGGTTCTAGCTAATCCTATCTGAAAGCAATCCAATATGTATTCTCTCAATTTCTCAATAGTCATTCTCCTTTACGTATGATCCATGATGAAAAAGAGAGAAAAACAAACATACCACTGCATCATCAGTATACCAATGATCAACAAGTACATCCCAATCTTCTGGTATACATCCGTTGGGTCGGTTGTTCTTCACCCGTGCTTTGTTTCTTGAATTTGGTATATAATGGTCCTTCTTCAACCTACACTTATGATCCCTCCAAGCCTTCCCAATTTTTTGTAAAGTAAAAGTCTTCAAAGCCGCATATGCACTAGGATTAACAGGGACTTGGTATTTTCGCTACAATCAAATAATTGAGTTATCAAATTACAAATGTTTTCATGCTAAAATACTTATGTAACACCTAGTACAAAATGTCATAATTACAAGTATTCTAACTTCTTTAATACCTCTACAACATGCCAACACTCTTCTTTTAGTTCTTTTGGCATGACCTTCCAATTAAGATATCTAATCGGGCACATGTGGGGTTTCTGAGCAATCGTACCCAAGAAACCAGTAAAAATCCTCGCCCCGTCATCAACCGACTAATGCATACCATTTAGCGGCAACTCAATTTCTTCGTCATCGGGAAGATCCCAAATATCCAAGTACTTGGTTGGCCCGCAAGTGACACGTACAGCTGGCTGCGCATCTAATCCTAAAAGAAGGCAATATCAACCAATGTCAAACAACAAAGCATGCAAAGGTAAGGAGGAGTCTAAATATTCTATTAAACAAGTGGTCATTATTTGCTAAAGAATATAAAACATTAGAAACATGTTGACAAACTAATATATTTCAAGAATCCTTATAAGATGTACAAGTCTTTCTATGTTTATTCTAATTATGAAATTCATTGTTAAACCCTTGCCTTAGTTGAAGTGTCAAAACATCCTATTTGGAACATAGATTTTCATAGTTGGTGCTCAATATCCAACACAAAACTATATGCAAAAATTAAACTAACTCTTCTATGTTAATCCTAAAGAAATTCTTGGATGACTTGGTAGTAAGTTTAAAGCATTGATGGAAAACTAATTAATGAAAGAGACAACAATCACATTTTTTTTAATACTAACCTCAAGATTCCAATGACAAAATTTGTTAATGTATTTTAACCAAAAACATCACTACCCAAATGTTAAAAAGACAAATTGATTGCCCCACCTCATATTTCCTTTTTCTCCATCTATATTGTTAATTATAATATTATTCCTATGGAAATCTTTTCTCCAACTTTCAAATCAGTGAACAAAAGTACATTGAGTTCAAGGCTTCAAGCAGCACCTACTCACCTCCATGCATCATGTTTCATCTGAGTGTTTTTCTTTGTGTTTTATGGAACATTTTGGGCTTGATGCATTTGCATGGGTGGAATATTATAAATAAATAACCTTCAAATCTTTGTAGTTTTGTCTTAACATTGATTCAAGCGGGCAAAGAAACGAGTAAATGGGAAAAGGTAGCTTCAAAGTTAATAAACAACAACTACAATTTACCTAAACTCAGAAGGCAATGCAATAAAGAAATGAACAATAAGACAAACTGCATAACCAACACTGAAAGTGCCATACCTTGACTAAATCTGCCCATACCTTCTATATGAATGCTAAACTTTTGAGTAAAAAGCACATACCTTGCGTAGAAGCTTTGTGCGTTTCTTGGTCCCCCACTTCATCCGCATTTTGTGAAGAAACTCTTTCCAATGTTACACTCTTGGAATGGGTGCGCAGTTTTGTCTTTCGCCTTGTCATTTCAACTGTTAAAGTCTAAAATAAACAACTATATAAGCACAATGACAAGTAATGGTACAAGTAATTGCAAATACAACAACTCCAACTACTTTCAACACTAAAACAACACAAATTATCATATAGTCATGCAATTCAACATTATAATTTAACAAATACAATGTTGTAGGCTTAAGTCAAGATAATAGGTTTTAGAATTTAAAAAATAATAATAATAATTTCAGGCCCCAATTGAATAACATGTAATAAAATTACTATGAAATTCATTAGAATAGCAAAATTAATATATACTTCAAAAAAAGTTAGTATTTGTCACTTTAACATTCATCCATTCTATGAAGTTCAATGTAAACTGCTACAACACAACTCAGTTAAGTGTTAAAGAGGCCTTTTAGTTTTAATTTTTTTTCCTATTAAGCAATAATGAATTTCGTTAAAGAATGTGCAAGAAGGGGCACAACCTAGAGTAATACAAAAGTATTACCTAGAGTCATCATCACTGGACCCATCATCATTGGACTCATCGTTATTAGACTCATAAACATCATCACTAAGCTCTTCATCATCGATAAAGTTTTGTTCAAGCATTTCATTCTCACTAATCAACGTTGTATCATAAATGGTTCCTTCTTCATCAACTCGAGCCTAAGTATGGTTGTCATTTGCATCATCAGGAGTTACATTATAAGGCATATTCTTCATATATGTATCCACTTCTTCATCATCATCTATAGCTTTAATACCAACATCAAATACCTCCCTAGGTTTTGTTTGGACTACCACCACCCAATCTTTATGTCTCACATCCTCCACATAAAACTCTTGCAAAGCTTGAGATGCTAATACATAAGGTTCGTCAATCAATCGATTGCCCTTGTGTATCAATCTTGAAAAATTGACAAAGGGAAAGCCAAAGTCATCTTTTTTGCATCCTCTCCCACTAATAATGTCAGCCCATTGACATTTGAATAATACATATCGATACTTATCAGAGTAGTTCAACTCAATAATATTGATTAGTACACTATAATAAGTAGCACCACCTTCCGTAACATCACAAACTCCACTACTTTGAGTTTTCCTAGTTGTCTCACTATCTTTGTGCGAAACTTGAAACCATTTATGACATAACGTTTGAACCGTTTTGCTTCATTATCTGGATATCGAGCAAACCATCTAATTTTATCAGAGAGTTCATTTCTCTTAGAGACATCCATTGACATCACCTATTATAGAGGAAAACTTTTATTATAAGTATGCTATCTAAAGTGTTACAACCGAAAATATAACAGAATATATATATATATATATATATATATATTTGCTTTACTTACATATTCCCTAAACCAACTGTAGAATTCCTCTATGTGTTTCTTTTGGATAACATCATCAGTAATGTGGGCAGGAAAACCAGCCTTGATCTCCACTATGTGTACACTGTGTAGACAAATGTGTTAGTGTTAATCTAGAGTATTATATTGGAATTCCGTTAAAGGATACGCAAGGACATATTACTTACTCGCGAAATGGAGTAATTTCTTCACAATTGAATAGCACATAACGATGTGCTTGGATCCATGAATTTGAATCTAGTGTAATGCTCACCACTACACCATAGATTCCTCAACATTCCTTACAGGCCGATTGAATGCAGTTTCAACAGATTTAAAATAGCGTGAGCAGAATGTTAAGAATTCATCTGCTATATACCCTTCTACAATAGAGCCTTCTAGATAAGTTTTATTATGCACATAAGACTTAAGTCTTGACAAGTACCTATTGGAAAACCCAAGATCAATAGTGGGAAATTGGTAAGTTAAACAAAACCAAATAGACCAAGTTAACATATGTGTTACCTCTCTATGGGATACATCCAACGGTAATGAACTGGGCCAGCAACTTTGGCTTTGTTAGCCAAATGCATGACTAGATGTACCGTTACTGTAAAGAAAGAGGGAGGCAATATCATTTCCAACTCACACAATGTCACTGCAATTCTTTTCTTAAGAGCCCCAAGTTCCTCCACATTTAGTACTTTGGAACATATCTCCCTAAAGAAACAAGATAAGTCAATTAAATTCCTACTCACTTCAGGGGGGAAAGATCCACGTATTGCTATTGGAAAAAGCTGCTACATTAAGATGTGATTATCATGGCTCTTCATCCCACTGATCTTGCATTATTTGAGTTTAACGCAATGTGAGATGTTTGAAGAATATCCATCTGGCACTCTTATATGTTTCAAAACTTGCAGAAAACCATCCTTTTCACTAGCATTCATATGGTAGCAAACATGTGGCATACGTGTCTGATCATTCCCAACCTTTTCCAATTGAAGTTCACTAGTTATACCCATATCCTTTAAATCTTGACGTGCCTTCAAGTTATCCTTTGTCTTGCCATCCGAATTCAACAATGTGCCAATTGTATTATCCACTACATTCTTCTCAATGTGCATTACGTCAAGAATGTGACGCAACACATGGTCCTCCCAATAAGGCAAGGTGAAAAATATACTTCTCTTCTTCCACCTAGTTAAGGCATCCTCCCCTCTTTTTCTTTTATTGGTCAAATTAACTTTTTTCTTCCCAAACACATGATCGGCTACAGCATCCGTTTGTAACTTGATTTCCCCTCCGGATACTGTAATAGGAGCTGCTCTTATATCATCATGCCCATCAAATGATTTTTTTTGCTTACAGAATTATGATCTCTATCCAAGAATCGCCTATGTCCAATGTAACTAAATTTCCTTCCATATCTTAACCAACGAGACTGACTATCATAGTTACAAGAGGGACATGCAAGAGCACCTTTGGTACTCCAACCCGAGATATCACCATATGCAGGAAAATCATTTATGGTCCACAATAATACAGCATACGTTTGGAATGATTTTTTGGAAGACACATCAAACGTTTCTACTCCAACATCCCATAACTCCTTCTTCTACTAAGGGTTGTAAGTACACATCTATATCGTTCTCGAGTGAGGATGGACCGGGAATCAATAAGGATAACATGAAATAAGACCTTTTCATGCATATCCATGGAGGGAGATTATATGGAATCAAAATGGCAGGCCATGTACTATGAGTAGTACTCATACCTCATATGGGTAGAATCCATCAGTTGCTAATCCAAGCCTTACATTACGAGGCTCAGATGAGAACCCTATATACTTAGAGTCAAATGATTTCCAAGCTTCAGAATCAACAAGATGCCTCATTAACCTGTCATTCACTCGACCATTGGCATGCCACTTCATGTGATTGGCTGTTTCAAGAGACATAAATAGTCACTTGAATCTTGGCTTTAAGGGGAACCACCGTAGGATCTTTGCAACTTTCTTTTTTCTTCTCTTGGAGGAAGCATTAGTACGTTGTTGACCTTTAAACACATTGCTTTCCCATCTTGAAATGTTATAGTTTGGACAAGCTTCAAGGTTCGCATTGTCCTTCCAATATAAAATACAATCTTTAGGACAAGCATGAATCTTCTTATAGCTCAAGCCCAGATCCTTAATAATCTTCTTAGCCTCATAACAATCTTCTGGTAACTTAGCATTTGAAGGAAGAAAATCAACAAAAAATTGTAGCAACATGGTAAATGATTTGTTAGTCCAACCATTAAGACATTTCATGTGGTACAAATGCACAATGGTTGACAATTTGCTAAAATGCTTACAACCTTCATAACACGGTTGATTAGCATCTTCAAGCAATTTCATAAATTGAAGTGCATCTTCATTAGGACCTTTTACAGGACCTTCTGTGGGTTGGTGCACACTAGGGACTTCTTCCGTTGGCCCAGATGCCATATCTTGTTTGGGAAACATATCATGTAACATGTCATGAAGATCGGCGTACTCTATTGGGTTTTCTTAGACATGACTATTAGGAGTTTCAGTAGAAGTCTTTGTAGATGATGATTCCCCATTAAAAATCCAAGGGTTATAACCCCTACAAATCCCTTTTGACACTAAGTGAGCCTGTACAATATCTATGGGCAAAGAATTTGTATGCACACATTTTTTACACGGACATGAAATCGTTCCATCCGGGTGTGCATGGTTAGATGCAAAGTTCAGAAACTGTTGGACTCCATCTAAATATTCTTGTGACCTTCTATTGGTAAGTTTCATCTAACTCTTATCCATTGCTATAACGTGGTTTACAAGAAATACCTGTAATATGATTTCATGAAAACACAAACCAAGAGTTAACACACATTTCATTTACAAAATTTCACCTTAATTTAAGAAAGAAATCATCTTTAATCATTCACTTTTATCTATGTTCCTAATCAAAAAATGAATTTAAATGCATAGAGAAGTTATCAAGACATTTAGTAACTATAAAATCATTACTAGCAATATTTTTTAGGAATGGAAATCTCTTTAAATATGCAATTCCATTTTAGCATTCCACATGCGTGAAAAAGATAGAGAGGCACCCTTAAAATGAATTAATCAAATATGAACAACTCAACAACAATCATTTTTCAATTACACAAAACAATCAGAACTCCCAAAATCAGCTAAAACCACCTTATTACTCCGTGCAAGCCACCTGCTTGCCCCAATTCAACAACCCACCACAAACACAGAGAGAGAGAGAGAGAGAGAGAGAGAGAGAGAGAGTACCTTCAGTCTTTCGCCAACTTCCCTTGCTTTGATCACATGAACTTATAGTGCCTCTTCTTTTTGCAATCTGCCAACAAGAAAAGAATATATATAAACCTAAGTTAATTCTTAGACTTGAAATAGGAAAAAGTACTATTAGTAAACCGAAAAGAGTCAGAAAGAAAATCAGTTCATTCAAAAGACATAATGCACGAGAAAATTGGTACTTTAGTAGTACTATGCCAGCTTTCCTTCTTACCTTCTCCTTCAAGTCTGTAAACAGTTCATTAGCATCAAGGGAAGTGGATGCTAATGAACTATTTACAGACTTGCTCGTTTATCACCTACTATCCATCATACAAGAAATTGAGTAGGCCGGCCTCAATCCAACTACAAAGTTTGTACATTAGGTTCAGTTATCCTCTGCTTCAATTAGAAGTATGTTAAAATTGGATTACTGTTTTATATCTATTTTCATGTTTTAACTCCCTGAGGCCTATTCCATCAATTAAATGATCGCAAGTCAGCAAATCCCACATTCCTTCTAAAAATTTGATAAATAAAGTATAACCTAAGTTAATTCTCTTAATGAAGAAGATTGAAAAAACAAGAGTAAATCTCCGATGAAAAATGAAGAAGAAGTAGAAGAGTCAAAGAGTTTTTTTGTGTTTTGTGATTCTAAAAATATCTAAATATAAGGAGAGAAAAGATGAGACTTAAGAGTTGAGAGAGAGAGAGAGTTCAAAAGGTAGAGTTTGAAGGCAGCGTGTTTATCAATGGCTCGATGGCAATGCCCACTACTTTGAACAATGTAATAGGTTTTTTTTTTTTTTAGTTTATTAATTGATGCAAGAGAAACGTGTCCTTACATATACCTTGTAATTATAATTTTTTAAATACATTTTATTGAGTATTCATATCTCATACAATTATGACATTCTAAATTTTTTTTTTTTTTTGATTCACCATATGATGAACTTGGATTCTATGTTTTGGGGGCCAGAACATTAAATTTTTTTGATCATTCAAGGATAAAAGGTATATTAAAATGCAAAAGTAAATAAATATGAGAAAAAGACTAGTACTCTACATATAATATTAAAAAATTGTAAATAAAAGAAAAAAAATACAAAATAACTATTTCTTCATGCATTTAAGTTTCATCAACATGGAGTTTCACATTCAATCCCTAACATTATTTATGATTGAAGTTTGGATGGTAAACTAAGTTTGGGAGAAGGCCATTCACCACGAATTTGGGTTAGGTGGTACTCTTATCTCTTTTTTGAATCTCATCTCCATTTATTACTTAAATTCAAAATAAAAATTTACTTATCTAGAAAAAAAGAAAAAATAGAAAAGAAAAGAAGACATGCATTACTAGTCGCTGTTTTGTGCTTTAATCAATTTAATGCAATTCATTTAAAATTAATGACGTTAAAACAAGTGAGTAATTGCACAAACGATTACATTTTGTATATTTATAGCCTTTATGTTTAGAAAAACTTTTACTTAAATTTAGCCAAATAAAAGTGGGTTGTACACTTATATAGCTCAATAGGAGTCTATCGACAATAAATGTTATATGCTTTAAATTTTAAATATTATGAGTTTGAGATCATATATACATTTTTTAATAAATTTGGATTTAGAATATTTACACTCAACCTAAACTTGTCTTTTTCCATTGCGTAATTGCACCAAACTGGATTGAATAGGAATTAGTGGACAGAATAAGACCTAATAGGACTAAATGGGACCTAGCAGACTGAATAGGACCAAATATACATAATAGGACCAAATAAGATCAAATGGACTGAATAGGGCCGAATAGAACTCCAATGGACTGAATAACTGAATAAAACCGAGTAGGACCAAATGGATTGAATAGGAACGAATGGACTTAATAGGACTGAATAGACCCAGCAGACCTAATAAGACGGAATAGAACCAAAGTAGACCTAATGGATAGAGTAGGAATGAAGTGGACTGAATAGGACCAAAATGGACCAAATAAGACCGAGGAAGAATGAAGTGGACTGAATAAGACCGAATAGAACCAAAGTGGACTGAATAAGAACGAATAGAACCAAAGTGGACTGAATCAGACTGAATAGGACCCAATAGACCGAATTGATCGAATAGGACCGAAGTGGATTGAATAACACTATTTGTCATTTTTTTTTAATAATTTACTTTTTAAATTAGGGAAATACTTAATGCAAGCTAAAATCCATAGTTATAGACTTATAGCCCAATCAAAATATAAAGTGGGCTCCAGCAAAAAATAAAAAATAAAAACGGAAAAAATACAAAGTGGGCTGGGCTGGGTTTTTCTGCATGACATATTTGTAAGATTGTAAACATAGCTATTTCTCCACTTTCCTTTCCCTCTTTGCCCTTCACTTTGTAGTTTGTCCCTAGCTCGATACCTTGACTCCACAACTTCTTCTCAGACACTACATATACAAAAACCAAACGCACTTTCTCTCTCTCAGCGAACAAAAACCACCAACAACAACCACAAGAAACAGCCACCACCGTTGATCTCGTCAACAACAACCACAATGTTGATCCCTAAAAACCCACCACCGCCGATCTAGAAACCCACCACACCTATTTCAACCACAATGCTAATACATACTCATTTAGAACCAACTACATTCCTACACAACAAAATTTATGAAATTCAATCCAATCCAATACCGCAGTATTGTAGTTATCATTGAATCCCACAGGGCCACACATATAAACCCTCCCCATTAAGAAATCAATCGCAATCCATTAATCTACCAATTTAGTCAAACATCTTTGTACAAAAACATAAATTGAAAATCTTAAGAACAGAAATCACAAATAGAGGATTCGTCCAAGTCCTTCTTCACCTTGATCAATCAAAAGAAAAGGAAGGCATTGCTAATCTTCTTCAAGCCCATTGAAAAAAAAAAAAATTAAGTTTTTTGGAGGGAAAAGAAAAATAACATTAAAATTAAAAAAAAAAAAAAACTTCACAATCTAATATTCATAATTTCATATAATATATATCCATAACCTTAAAGCACTAAAACTAAAATTTATTACTAAAACTTTAAAGTTCTATATTTGAAAGTTGCATCTCTTCATTGTCTCATCTCAGAAACAATGTCTACTACTTTAAAGTTTATATTCCTAAAAAAAATTTAAACTATTTTCATAGAAAGACGAAAATGATTTGATTTTCTAAAATTCAATTGTATAGATACCTCCGAATGGGGTATCCACAGCACATCTAGGGCTTGCAAAATTGGCGAAATGCGCTTTTGGGTTCTTTGTATTGCCACGGAAGAAACTGCAAAATCCCACAAAATGAAAATAAGATACTGGAGAAAAGATTTGGGGATTTGATTGGAGGCGGGGAGAGGCTCTTACAGTTTAGGAGGAAGGAATGGAGTAGAGAGAGGAGTAGCAGTAGCGGTAAGGGTTCTTGATGAGGAGCAAGCTGTTAGGATATATGCCCTTAAATCCTATTGTATGATGCTATGTATGACATTATGTATGACTTAATGTTGTGTTTAATAAAGTTGTTTATTTCTTATCTAAAATAATGGTAACATGAATATTTGGACATTATCATATAGTCCATGAGATGCATAGTATGTGATTTATGTGAAAAGTCACAGAAGATATAAATCACAAGTTCTTTGTAAACTCAGAATTTATAGTTCGTAGTCGGTGATGAAATTGGGCATTTCATCTGCGAAGACTATAACGTATCAACTAAGATGATTTGTCTTGATCATGGAAGTGGTGACTTCTAGTTGATATGTTGATATGTTTTAAGAGTTAAGACATATTGAACTGGACCGCTGTGAGATTTATTATTCTCCTAACGACTGTCAAATGAATAATAAATCTCACGATTTCTATTTGCATGAACTCTTAATCCTGAGAGAATAATGGACTTGATCATGAGGTGTAGGTTGCTTTGATATATCAGGAGTGAGATCTAAAGTAACGGTCAAAACCTCAGTATGTTGGGCAACCACATTTAGTGTTGATGAAACATATATTCTCAAGATGGAATTCATAGTCTCTTAATGGAGATACAAAATATTCCCTTGAGATAAGTTTAATGGGTTTGGTTATTCAGAGAGTTAGGCCTAACCACTTTGGTAAGAAATTACTAAAGTATATATATATGAAATTGGATTTCATAAATATATGATGAATAACTTTAAAGGATTAAGCCGGGTACTCAAGGATAAGATGTAGTAATTTACAAAGTGGCAGTCTACGTTTATGACTTTGTATTACTACGAATATTTTATGAAGGGGTTGTGTGTAAAATAAAGTCTTGGGATATAATTTATTGATAAGGCCTAGAGTGCAATTATATTTATATAGTGGTATTAAATATAATTAATGGTAACTTTAGACTTGTCAAGAGTTGACGGAAAAGCCCAAGGCCCATTGGAGCTAGTGTCTTATTGGTCCCTTTTGGTCCCATTCCACGCCACACATTAAAGCCCAATTGGAAAGGCCCAATAGGCCGGCCCAATTAGATAATCAGTTAGTTATAAAGGGAGAAACATACAGAATTTTTTAATGCGATTTTTCGTAGAGAAAAGAAAGAGTGTGAGACACACTTTCATTCTCCCTTTTGGAAACTGATTGAGAGACCACACATCTTGGGCGTAAAGTGGAATTGGAGTGAAGATTAAAAGTTTTCCCAAGTGCTTCTAATCTTTGTTTTGAAATTCTCCACACCAAGGTACGCTATCTTGTTCTTAAATTCTGAAATTTACAGAGTGCATGTTGTCAATCATGAATGAAATAGATCCTTGTTTGTTGCTTCCGCTGTGTGTTTTGTATGAGATACAAAACCAGATTTTTATTCAACAATTGGTATCAGAGTCAAGTTTTCATCTCATGATTGTATAATGTGTGATTGAATTTTAGAATTTAAGAAAAATTGTTATCTTTGCATTTTATTTTTCTGCATCAAATTATAATGTTGTGTCATAATTTTAAATTTCCATGTAACCGTATGTATATACTGCAACTGAGATTGAATGGAGATTCAATAGTGCGGGATATGATGGTTATTGAAAAATGGGTGGTTATTCTCATTTAATGCACCGTTTGACTAAGAATCAAATTGCATGGCTTCAATGTGATTTCACGTTTGAACGTTGTGCATGGTTTGAACGTTTGCATGCATTTCATATTTAAAGAATCAAGGCATTGCATGGCATGGTTTGACTTCTTTGCATGCATGGCGGTCATGTACGTACCTTATATATATGAATGCAATTGTTTGTCATTTGCCATGAAGAATATTGAATCCGTACCTGAAGGATTCAGCTTTCTAAAAGTTGTATATTTATATATATATAATATAATATATTATTATTATATTATATTATATATATAAATATATATATATATATAAAATATAGTTTTATAACGTAATATATATATATATATATATATTATATTATATATATAATATAATATAAGTTTGTATTACGTTATATATATATTTATATATATTAATGCTAGTTTAATGAAATTTATTCTTAATGAGATTAGAATTATGTTTTTCACGTGTCTAGCATTATTATGGTCCTTGACCTTAAAAACCTTAATTTTAAAATATCTAGTGGGAGAGAGATGCAAGGGTTGCATCTCACGGTCTCCATTGTTGGTTCATAGTAGTGTGAAATATATACTTTGTCTTTGTCTCGAGCTTAGCATTCCATGCGGAGAGTATTTATTTCATGGTCTTACAAGATTGAATTTCTTAGTTTATAGTGGTTTGATAACCACCTTGTCTTAGCTTCGAGTTTTGCATTCCATGCGGAGGGTGTTTTTATCATAGTACCACAAAATAAGCTTGTTAAAGGGATGAAATGTGGCTACACATGATTCTAGACAATGATATACACTACACTAAGTATTTTAGTATCCTCTATGTTGAGTTCTTGGTATTATTACTTAAAGGCTAAATGTAAAACGGCATATTATTAGTGTTTGATAAGAGTTATCATGACAGCACTAATAATGAGAGTAGTTCTCAATCAATCATAGTATTTAATGTTCACTCTATGCTGAGGGATATTGAATATGGGATTGAGTTGTCGTTGCATATATTATTTTATAGTTTTATTAGGGTTCCATATTATATGCTTATATGCTAAATTGATAATGTCCAGTTTACTTATTGTATTCATGTTTATTATTTTCAGATTTAAATCATGGCATCATTTAGCCCATTTGTTACTATTCTTAACCAAAACAAACTGACTGGATCCAACTATGTTGACTGGAAAAGGAATTTGGACATTGTTCTTACTGCTGAAGAGCACAAATATGTGCTTATTCAACCATGTCCTAAGTTTCCTCCATTAGATGCTCCTCTTGAGGAAAAACAGCGATATGATCGTTGGCAGAAATCTAATGAGATGGCCAAGTGCTATATCCTAGCATCTATCTCAAATGTTCTACAGCATCAAATGCAGGATGTAGAACTAGCTTTGGACATCATGCTTAGTCTGAAGGAGATGTTTGGTAAGCAAGGCCGTTCTGCAAGGCAAGAAACCATGAGGCAAATTTATAATACCAAAATGGCTGCAGGAAGTTCAGTGAGGGAGCATTGTCTTAGGATGATTGCTAATCTGAACACATTAGAAGTTTTAGGTGCCGACATTGATGGAGAATCCCAAGTGGATATGATACTCCAGTCACTACCAGAATCATTCAAGGAATTCAGACTGAATTATAATATGAACAAAAAGATTTACTCTTTGTCTGAATTAATGAATGAGTTAGTGGCGGCGGAAGGCATCCTTGGTACTTCTAGTGTTGAAGCCAATGTGGGTGAAGCCAATGTGGGTGAAGCTTCTACTTCTCAACCTAAGTCGAAAGGCAAGGGTAAGAAGAAGAAGAAGAAGAAGGACTTCACTAGGAAAAATGGTAAACAAATTGCCTTAGGGGTTGCCGAGAAAGGAAAGAAAACCAAAGGAAAGTGTTTCCATTGTGGTGAGAAAGGACATTGGAAGAGGAATTGTCCAAAGCTCAAAGCTGCCAAGAATAAGGGTATGAAAAGTTCCTTTCTTCTTGAAATATGTTTGGTACAGAATCCAACAGATTCCTGGTGTGTGGATTCAGGTTGTACTAATCATATCTGCAATTCTTTGTAGGGGTTCCAGGAGACCAGAAAGTTGAATGAGGGAGAACTATTTCTTACTTTGGCTGATGGGAGCAGGATTCCGGTTGTAGCTGTTGGAGTGTATAATTTGTGTTTTAAGTCTAGAGTGTTAATATTGGAAGAATGTTTGTTTGTACCTAATGTTCGTAGGAATTTAATTTCTGCAACTTATTTAGGTAAACATGGATATTGTGTTATCCTGAAAGACAATGTTGTAATAAAGAAGGATAAAATGTTTATCTGTTCTGGCAATATTGTGGATGATCTTTATATTTTAACTCCTGACATGCATGAATTATACAATTCTGAAATAGATAATAGCTCTCATGTAAAATCATTAAAGAGAAAGTTTCCTTCTACTAGTGAAGCATATCTTTGGCACTTGCGTTTGGGTCATATTAATTTAAGTAGGATTCAAAGACTAATCAAAGACGGACTTTTACAGCCCATGGACTTTGATGGTTTTCCAGTTTGCGAATCTTGTTTGGAAGGTAAAATGACCAAACGGCCTTTTAATGCAAAAGGTAGAAGAGCCCAAGATTTGCTAGAACTAGTGCATTCAGATGTATGTGGTCCTATGTCAATCCAAGCAAGAGGTGGCTATGAGTATTTCATTACTTTCACTGATGATTACTCTAGATTTGGTTATGTGTACCTAATAAAATGGAAGTCCGAAACCTTTGAAAAGTTCAAAGACTTTAGGGCTGAAGTTGAGAATCAATTAGGTAAACGCATAAAGGCAATTCGATCTGATCGAGGTGGCGAATACCTTCTTGGTGACTTCAAGGATTACTTGACTGAAAATGGGATTATATCCTAGTTGACTACACCTGGAAATCCACGACAAAATGGTGTAGCAGAAAGAAGGAATAGGACTCTTTTGGATATGGTTAGATCCATGTTGAGTTATTCGACTTTACCAATTTCCTTTTGGGGATATGCCTTAAATACTACAATGTATCTTCTGAATTTAGTACCTTCGAAGTCTGTTCCTAAAAAACCTGTAGAGTTGTGGAATGGGCGTAAGCCTAGTATGAGACATCTCCACATTTGGGGTTGTCTAGCACATGTGTTGAAAGGAAAGTCTGACAAATTACAGTCTAAAACAGAAGTGGTTTTCTTTGTAGGGTATCCAAAAGGAACTGTTGGAGGTTTATTCTATAGTCATAAGGATAACAAAGTATTTGTTAGCACAAATGCCAAATTCTTGGAAAATGACTATATGAATGATTATACTTCTAGAAGTAGAGTTGTCTTGGCTGAAATGAATGAACTTGTAGTTGAACAACCAATGGATGAAACTAGGGATGATGTGACTGTATTAGATACACCACAAGATATTACTCATGAAATGTCTAGTACACAGGTGCCTCGTCGTAGTGGGAGAATTGTTCGGCCTCCTATAAGATTTATAGGTTTGGGAGAAACCTATGAAGCTATCTCAGAAGAGGCAGAATCGGATCCCTACACTTATGAGGAGGCAATTAATGATATAGATGCACATCATTGGGTCTTAGCTATGAAATCTGAATTGGATTCTATGTATTCCAATCATGTATGGGATCTTGTAAAGGTGCCTAACGGCATTAAACCTGTTGGTTGCAAATGGGTTTACAAGAGGAAGAGAGGGATAGATGGAAAAGTTGAAACCTTTAAAGCAAGACTAGTGGCGAAAGGGTACACACAAAAAGAAGGCATTGATTATGATGAAACTTTTTCGCCAGTAGCCATGCTTAAGTCTATCAGAATTCTCTTATCCATTGCTGCTCATTATGATTATGAGATTTGGCAAATGGATGTCAAGACTGCATTTCTTAATAGCAATCTTGAAGAAGAAATATACATGATGCAACCGGAAGGTTTCATAGCAAAGAATCAAGAGCATATGGTATGCAAGTTGAATAGGTCCATTTATGGACTTAAACAAGCATCTAGGTCATGGAACATTAGATTTGATCAAGCAATCAAGTCATTTGGTTTTGAACAAAATCTTGATGAACCATGTGTGTACAAAAGACATCGAGACAAAGTGATAATGTTCCTAGTGCTTTATGTTGATGATATTCTATTCATTGGAAATGATGTAAGGGTAATGTCATCGGTTAAAGTTTGGTTGTCTAGCCAATTTGATATGAAGGACTTGGGTGAGGCTAACTTTATTCTAGGGATCAAGCTTTGGCGAGATCGTAAGAATAAGATGTTAGGCTTATCACAAGCTGGATATATAGATAAGGTTCTAGAACGGTTTAGCATGCAAAACTCCAAGAAAGGATTGCTTCCTTTTAGACATGGAGTTCCTCTGTTTGATGACCAAAGGCTTAAGACTCAAGAGGAAGAAAATTTGATGAGACAAGTTCCTTATGCTTCTACAGTGGGAAGTCTCATGTATGCCATGCTTTGTACTAGACCAGACATTTGTTATTCAGTTGGCATGGTCAGCCGATATCAATCAAATCCAGGACCAAAACATTGGCAAGCTGTAAAACATATTCTCAAGTATCTTAGGAGAACGAGAAATTATATGCTTGTTTACCATTGTGAGGATTTGATTCCCATTGGCTATACAGATTCAGATTTTCAATCAGATCTAGATTTCAGAAAATCCACTTCAGGATGTGTTTTCACCTTGGGAGGTAGAGCCATAAGTTGGAGGAGAGTTAAGCAATCTTGCATTGCGGACTCCACCATGGAAGCCGAGTACGTTGCTGCTTGTGAAGCAGCAAAGGAGGCTGTTTGGCTCAAGAAATTCCTTTCTGATCTTGGTGTTATAAGAATGGAGCAAGTTCCCATCACATTGTTTTGTGATAATAGTGGAGCGGTTGCACAATCCAAAGATCCAAGAAATCACAAGAAAGGAAAGCACATTGAGAGGAAGTACCATATCATTCGAGACATTGTTGCTCGTGGAGATGTTGTGGTGGCAAAGATTGAAAGTGCAAATAATCTAGCAGATCCTTTTACCAAAACCTTGCCTCAAAGGACCTTCGAGTCACATTTGGAGGGAATGAGAGTTAGATTAGTGCACAATAGTCTTTAGGGCAAGTGGGAGATTGTTAGGATATATGCCCTTAAATCCTATTGTATGATGCTATGTATGACATTATGTATAACTTAATGTTGTGTTTAATAAAGTTGTTTATTTCTTATCTAAAATAATGGTAACATGAATATTTGGACATTATCATATAGTCTATGAGATGCATAGTATGTGATTTATGTGAAAAGTCACAGAAGATATAAATCACAAGTTCTTTGTAAACTCAGAATTTATAGTTCGTAGTCGGTGATGAAATTGGGCATTTCATCTGCGAAGAATATAACGTATCAACTAAGATGATTTGTCTTGATCATGGAAGTGGTGACTTCTAGTTGATGTGTTGATATGTTTTAAGAGTTAAGACATATTGAACTGGACCGCTGTGAGATTTATTATTCTCCTAACGACTATCAAATGAATAATAAATCTCACGATTTCTATTTGCATGAACTCTTAATCTTGAGAGAATAATGGACTTGATCATGAGGTGTAGGTTGCTTTGATATATCAGGAGTGAGATCTAAAGTAACGGTCAAAACTTCAGTATGTTGGGCAACCACATTTAGTGTTGATGGAACATATATTCTTAAGATGGAATTCATAGTCTCTTAATGGAGATACAAAATATTCCCTTGAGATAAGTTTAATGGGTTTGGTTATTCAGAGAGTTAGGCCTAACCACTTTGGTAAGAAATTACTAAAGTATATATTTATGAAATTGGATTTCATAAATATATGATGAATAACTTTAAAGGATTAAACCGGGTACTCAAGGATAAGATGTAGTAATTTACAAAGTGGCAGTCTACGTTTATGACTTTGTATTACTACGAATATTTTATGAAGGAGTTGCGTGTAAAATAAAGTCTTGGGATATAATTTATTGATAAGGCCTAGAGTGCAATTATATTTATATAGTGGTATTAAATATAATTAATGGTAACTTTGGACTTGTCAAGAGTTGACGGAAAAGCCCAAGGTCCATTGGAGCTAGTGTCTTATTGGTCCCTTTTGGTCCCATTCCAAGCCACACACTAAAGCCAAATTGGAAAGGCCCAATTAGATAATCAGTTAGTTATAAAGGGAGAAACATACAGAATTTTTTAATGCGATTTTTTGTAGAGAAAAGAAAGAGTGTGAGACACACTTTCATTCTCCCTTTTGGAAACTGATTGAGAGACCACACATCTTGGGCGTAAAGTGGAATTGGAGTGAAGATTAAAAGTTTTCCCAAGTGCTTCTAATCTTTGTTTTGAAATTCTCCACACCAAGGTACGCTATCTTGTTCTTAAATTCTGAAATTTACAGAGTGCATGTTGTCAATCATGAATGAAATAGATCCTTGTTTGTTGCTTCCGCTGTGTGTTTTGTATGAGATACAAAACCAGATTTTTATCCAACACAAGCTGCCTCCTGTGGTGGCGATGCCAGTTTGAGGTGATGAGATCAAGTAGCTCCTAAAATTCGCAACAACAGAAATAATCAGAATCAAGAATAAGAATTTAGAAAACAGAAATTCATAAAACAAGAAAAGTAAACCAAACAAAAAAAAACTACTACTACTTTTGCTTTATAAGAAAGTCAAATACTCTCATACAAATTGAACGCAGCCAAAAAATTTAATTACTTTTCCATCGTATTGTCAAGCAAAATTCAAAAGGCAATATAAACACAAACAAAAACTAAGTAAAAGAATGAAAGAAAAACATATAGGATACATCAAAACCATTCCTTTAGCTAAAGACAACAACTAAATCCACTTGCTATTGCTGATTCCCAACAACTTTACAAATATTCTCATTTGGTTCATCAACAACTACATGTGTTTTGACATTTTCCTTCCTATAAAACTCAACCCATCACTCCCTAGTTGTCCATGCGAGGGAAATTGTCCAAATCTTTTCCTCTTCACAATTGCACTCTCCATCTAAATACCCTTCACTTACTCCTTCCCCTTTAAAACCAAAACAACTTGCACCACAAGTGCAACTTCTCTCTCTTTCTCTCACAACTCTTTGTTTCTTCTTCATCTTTAGCTCAAAGAGAAAGCTAAAGAGGGACAAAGAAAGAAAGAAAAGGAAACACCCAATAAAAAAAAACAAACACCCAACTTACCAATAAAAAAAAATTGGTAAGTAGTGCTATTTATTCTAATGATGGAGGTCTTGAGTAGGATAGTGTAGGATAGAGGCAAAGGGTTACATTTCTGAGTTTTGTGTTGGCAATGGCTCTGTGGATGAGTTAAATATCTCTCCTCTGCTGTTTATTGATAATACAAATTAATTCTGTGACACAAAGAGGGAGCAACTTACTTATATAACAATAGCACCAACGTGCTTTGAACAGTAACCAAATTTAAAGTAATCTGAGTAAGTGTAAAGCAATCCAGGTAGGAATGTACTTAAGCGTATAAATGAGGTGTCTAATTTGTTACGTTAGGAGTTTGCCAATGAAATATTTCGGTATGCCTTTGGGTTCCTTTTTCAAGGTGAAAGCAATGCGAAATTCCATTTTAAAGAAGATGGATTGACGATTGTAGGGATGAAAAAAATTATATCTTTCCCAAAGGGGGATAAATGGCACTAATTAAGAGTCTGTTGTCGAGTCTTCGAACTTACTACCTGTCTTTGTTTACCATTTCGTCCCACGTGTCAAATAGATTAGAAAAATTGCAGAAAAATTTTCTCTAACATGGGTCAAGGCATGTAGTTCAAGTTCCATCTTGTGGATTGGAACACATTGTGATTCCCAAATGCATGCTGGGGTTCACAAGTGCACAAATTGAGCAATTTTTATAGAGCTTTATTAGGAAAGTGGCTGTCGCAGTTTGGGGAGGACTGGCTGGATAACAAAGTTGGTGCATAGCACACATGCTTGTAGCTTATGGAAGGCTACTCAAGCAGGTGGACTGCTTTGTTAGTAATGTACACTTTGATGTGAAAATTGGAGATAAAGGTGCATTTTTAGCATGATAACACGCCTTCAAAGTTGGCCCCTCTCAACTCTAAATCTCCAATAATCATTATGAAACCCCAATCCACCTCCTCCAATGAAAAAATGCCCCTCCCCCCCCCCCCCCCAAAAAAACACCTTAAATTCCACTCAATGGAACTTGGACACCACCTAATTCAACGACAAAAGGTCTCTTTTTAAGTTTTTCAGACTATTTATCAATGTAAATGGGCATGTGGGAAGACTAGATAATATATTCTTTTACAAGAGTGAGCCTCAAATAAATAGAGCGTCTTCTAGCTTACAAGTCTCTTCTCCACCTTTCAATAACAGCATTTCACACTTTTTGTGCCTTAAGAAGAACCCAATAGCAACCACAATTTTTTTTTATTGGTAAGTTACATGGACAAAGAGTTCACTGAATATCAATCTACATGCATGTGTAGTCCATACTGCACAGGACTTTATACCCATCTAAAAAAGAAACACCCAACATCCCTTTCCAACACATCCCAAATCCAGAAACTACATTCTACATTCTACAGTCTAATCAAGCAAGCAAGCAAACAAAGTAAAAAACAACCAAACAAACAAACAAAATAAAACTAACAACACATCCAAAAAAAGAAAAAGAGCAATAGAATTCGAAACCAGTACTCACCACAAAGAGCAGAAATCAGGTTGCCATTGGAAATGAAATCACTAATAAGCAACTTCTCATCAGGAGCCCAGTAATAAGCTCTTAACCTGATTTCAGGAAAAATGGTGAGTCAAGCCAAAACTATTTTCGACCCTGTAAGCAGCTGCCTTGCTTCAATAAGCATAACACTAAAATTGACAAAATACCAATACATAGCACTCACTATACACATGATAACCAATTTTTTCTTTAAAATATAAATTAAATAAGCATAAGCCTTCCTTTCTAGGATTTAACATAATTTCTCAATCCTTCTAGCATATCAATAAATCAGATTATAGTTGATTGGAGTTGCAAATGCAAGAGGAGGTGCGAGAACCTAGATCATTTCCTACTCCACTTAAGAAAAACAGAAAAACAAATGAACAAACTTAACAAATTATGATGCAAATTAAGAGAAATAAATTAAATAAAAAAAGACACTTGTGCCAAGAGAAGAGAGAGCAGAACCATTGTTGTTTTGCCATTACAACCATATTCATGTTACACTCTTTAGCATAAAGTAGAACAACCATGTTTAAAGATGGCAGATCAAATCCTATATGACTAACAATTATAATAAATCACCATAATGACTAAAGCTCCAAAAATGATAAGCAGTCATAGAGCAAATGACTAAATTCACAATTTAAGTAAATGCTAAAAGTTTTTATAGGTTCAAATTAGATATGAGCTCACCAGCACAAAGAATGACTAAAACAACACAACAGGACAACGGGAAAAGTATTGGAATGAAAATTTCAAACCATAATTAAGAAAGACTATAATTTGTAATCCTCTTAGAAACAAAGCTTATGACAAGCAAACACTACACCAGTATTTGAAGGAATTAAAACAAGCGGATACTGTCCTTATAAATTAGGATTGTAAGAGATAGAGAGAGAGAGAGTGATAGGACAGTGGAAGTGAACCACTCATTCATAATGCCACGTGTTCCTCCAACGGCCAAGCCTTGTTCATTCCCACCCACCACCACCAACAGTACAAAGTACAAACTAAACAAATATTAGAAGAAGAGCACGAAGGTGTAAACTAAAACTAATAGAAGAAACTCTTCAACTTGTTAGTATTGAAATCTACCTGACAAAAAAAGAGAAGAGACTCTTTGCTCTGTTCCACTATGGTTGCTACAGCAGCAGCAGCACAGTTCGGCTGTTGTGGAACCGAGCATCACAGTCTCAGTCTCAGTCTCAGGATCAAGTGCACCTACTTTCTGGCCCGTTTTTCACTCCTAAACAGATTGACCAGATCCAACTGGGTTTTTGCCGTCGCCATCGATCCCAAACCGTCCTCCATGTCACCACCACCACCAAACTCAGTCAAATCGAAATCCGTCAACGGAGTTTCCACGGTAATTTTTTACTTCTTCGATTTGATTTTTTTTTTATTACTTAGTACTTACATATTTTAACAAGTTAATGAATGGAATGGCAGAGAATTGGAGAAGTATCACAGGAAATAAAAAGAGTGAGGGCACAGATGGAAGAAAATGAAGAGTTAGTGATACTGATGAGAGGTCTTCGGGGTCAGAATCTAAAGGATTCACAGTTTGCTGAGGATGATGTTCAACTTCACCTTGTTGAGGTATATGATTCTATATTTAATTTATTGCTTCAATTCTATTCTATTGTGCTATTTGTCTCTGTCTTATCTAAATCAAACGGTTTGCTCCTATTCTATTCTGTTCTCAGACTCTTTAGACAGAGTAATGTTTATGAAATCGTAGCAGGCCTAAAAAATAGTGTCCCAAGTAGGAACTGAAGTTACGAACATGTATATATATTTATATATATATATATATATATCACTTAATTGAATTGTAGTTAAAACTTAGAAGCAATGAAAGCTTTATAATAGTGGTAGTAGGAGAAAAATGAACCACACACCATCCATGGAGTCCAAGGCCCTACCTCTCGCTGAAAGCTTTACCCTGCAAGTGCAACCTCTTGCTTTTGGGTCGAATGCACCTGCCTCTGCACCCAGGCTCTACCTCTTATGACTTGATTTGTACACGCACAACTTAACCTCTAAGCTGAAAGTTAGTTAGGATTAGGAACTACAAGTATGTCTTGGTATGAGATGTCTGCCTTTATGATGAGTTCATCATGTTACATTCAGATCTATTTGGTGCTAATCATTTTCCTTTGGGCCTTGGGTCAGGTGTAAAGGAACAAGATTGCAGTAGGTACGGCTTAGGCTCAAACTTGAACGGTTAGAGATACATTAGCCCAATAGCATAGGCCTAACATGAACTAATTAAAATGAAAAAAAGAAAAACAATTACTGTTCCATATACAAATTGTATATATAATTTTAAGTCTTGTACATGATTAGTTAGCTTTTAGAGTGGATGGTGTTTCTAAATGACCTAGGCAACTTATAAAATGGTAATTGTTGGAGGCTACGTTCTTTCATGAGAGGTTAAGAAATGCAACAACAAATCAAACAACACAGAGTAATTCATTACAAAAGTCATACTACTAAACTAAATTACCGAGGAAACATTCAGTTCCCTTTGTTTGAATAAATACAACCTATCCTAGAATAAACCAAGCCTAAATGGTCACAAAATGCTATTTGATGATATTCCTCAAGGAGTTACGGACTTTAGTTGAGTAAATCCCTAAGCCTATAAGTCCATTAAAGTCAAGAGCAGATTCGACACCTTCTTAATTGACATGTTTGTTTTTTTTTTTACTGCTTCTATAAATGCAAACTGCATCATAAATTCGCGCAACAATGAATCAAACAACACAAAGTCTAGACAAGAACCTTACTACAATCAACAGATTTTTAGTTCTTTTCCACATATCAAATGCTAGACAATCCAAATCAGATACCCAAAACTCAAAAGCATTAAAATCAGCTACCGATAATATACAAATGAATTAAAACAAAAACAAAATAAATAGTATATACCTCTCTAATAGTGGAACCCCAATCTCTTTAACAGCACTTGAATTATCGTTTTCCAACTTCACCAATTCCTCAGGCAAATAATGTTCAATAAATTCCTTCTTTGGGGTTTCTGCAGCAAATTCCTCATTTCTAAAGCATGAAATTTTCAATTTCTGCACCCAAAAAAAACATATAAAAAAAAACCCTTATTCATAGTCATAATTGCGTTTAAATACAACTCTAAAGTTACGACTATTATAAAGGGGTCGAGTCAGAACCCTAATGTTTTGAGAGATAGAGGGATGAAAAAATAGAAGTATAAGAGATAGAGAGAGAGAGTGAGAGCTTATCACCAAATCAAACTCTGCCACTTGCCCTACCAAGCACCCAAAAGAAATTCCATTTGCTGTAAACATGTCATGATTAAGACTTTTAAAACGCACCCTGAACTGCGAGCAAAGAATACAAAGAATCACTTTATACCCATATAAAAATCAAGAAGAGAAAAAACCCAATAGAAATCAATAAGCAGAAACAAACAATAAAAACCCACAGCAAAACCAAAACTAACGAACCTGTTTCTCAGCTTAGGATCTCAATGACATGCCTTTGTCATTGTGAGCTCTCACTTGTGAAGACCAAACCGACCCGAGAAGAGTTCATATCAGAATATCAATTGGATTTCGTAAAACAATGAAAACAAAAACGAATCTGTGAAAATAAAAAACAATTACCTGTGGATTAGAATGGGAGCGAATCTAGGGTTTCAAAATGCCAAAGCCGAAGAAACTTCATTTTTGTTAGTTGTTGGTTAGAGAGAGAGAGAGAGAGAGAGAGAGAGAGAGAGAGAGAGAGAGAGAGAGGCGGATGAGATAGCAGAAAGAAGGATGAGTAGCTAGGGTTAGAAATGATGAGAGAAATGGGTCGGGCTAGACCTGACCCATTTGTTTTTGGACCTAACTAGGCTCGATTTTGGGTGGTGGTGGCTGTGGTTGTGGCTATGGGTGGTGGTGGCGGCTTTGGCTGGTAGTAGAGATGAGAGTGTCTGTGCGAGAGAGAGTGTGTGTGAGAAAGAGTGTGTGTGTGACTGATGAAATGGGTAAAAACGAAAATGCGCTAAAAATGAAAAGGAACAAAAAAAAAACAAAGAGAAAATTAAGGAGCAGAAGGGGCAATTGCAGGGTCTATTGCGGTGGGTCATTCCGCTATATCTAACCTGAAGGCCTCTAAAGCAGGCCTATTATGGCGGGTCATTGGCCCGCCACAATAGTACCCCGCTATACATGAGATCTATTGTTGCAGGCCAATGGCCCGCCACAATAGGCAACCTATAGCGGCAGTTTTCGCACCCGCCGCAATAGGCCAGCCGCAATAAACCAGTTCTCATAATTACAAAATAATAAAATTAACACACTTGAATTCTCAATTTATGAAAAGAGCAAGGAAAAATTTTCATTTAACGAGATATATCAACTAAAATTTAGCTGGATCAAAATTCTCTCAAATTCTTTGAAAATGATGCAGTAAAAATATATCATGATTCTTCTCTATAATTTATATATAGTAAAATTTTATGGTTTTTAAAGCATACAGATATATAGATCCACTAAAAATGGTCTTTAAAGTATGCTAAATTCACAATTGAAAATTATACAAAAATCAAGATCGATGAAACATGTTTGTCATATCATCCACCATAGCACATTACCGCACAAACACATGTACTCAGTAGAGTACTCAATCAATACAAAAATTACACCTACGAATACTTTTAAGTGTCCTGCCATGTAATTTACATGAATTGATTTGGTTCATGAACACATCACATGGAGTCAAGATATAATCGAATCATGATAAATGCATTGTATTAAAAGTCAATAAATTAAGTTGACTAGAATTGCCGTGCATGGATAGAATAGATAGACTTTCCATCCAAATGCAACAGACCTTCTTGTACGTTTGGCCCCGCGTTTTTGGATTAAAAAGCCATAATCCAAAGCCATGCGTTTGGCTCTGCGTTTTTTGAAAACGACAAAAAGTTGTGTTTTTGGAACGCGGTGATGGATAGCTTTTTAAAAATCACTAGTTTTTAACGTATAACTTGCGTTTTGGTATCATCTTCTGTTAAATTATCGATTGTCCCAAAAGCTTAAGCTATTAGGATATGGTAAATTTAATCATTTAACCAATACTTCTAACACTCCCTCTCACGTGTGGGCTGAAACTACCTTTTAATAGGCGAGGTCCAACACGTGGGAATTTAAATGGGAGGTAGAGTGGAGGAGACAAGGATCGAACTCAGGATCTCATGCTCTGATACCATATTAAATTACTGATTGTCCCAAAAGCTTAAGCTATTGGGATATGATAAATTTAATCATTTAACCAATACTTCTAACATCTTATTTAAAAGTATGAAATTCTAAAAATATCCAAGTAATTCCAATCTCAAGCTAACAGAAATGTGGGCTAATACATTTCAGGAGAGTTATCATGCAAAAGAGGAGGTTGACACATTAATGATAGCCTAGGATTATAGAGGAGGTTGACACATTCATGCAATATTTGCTTTTGGGGTTTCTGTTGAACATGAAGAAATGAAAGAGAATGACACAGGAAAGAAGAAACAAGAAGGAAGGAGTCACAATAGTGGAAAACAAGAGCAAGGCAACAGAGTATACAAGGAAAGAAAGAAAGGAAAGTTAAAAGCAAAACGGTAGCGTTTTGGTCAAGTGATTGGCACGTGAGATAGTAGACACGTGAGGCTGGTGAGGTTGGTGTACAGTTGTTAAAACGTGTTAACTAGTTTGTTAGCAAATTAGTTAGGCTGTTAGCAATTAGTTAAAGTTAGTTTTTCCCCTTTGTTTGTATCGTGTATATAAGAACAAGCATCAGAATAAATTAATCAGTTTTTCATTTTTCAATCAATACAAGAAGATATTTTTCTCTCAAGCAGTTCTTTCTTAATAGTTTCTCATAATTACTCTAGTTTATTTTCAATCAATAAAATTGTTCCATCAAGCAAATTTTTTTTTTAACCACCAATAAAAAAAATGTGGGTGTACTTTGTTCATTACTACACTATAATAAAAATAATCATTACTATTATTATATGCTTTAGAAAATGACAAATCAAGGATGCTATGAGAATGTTGTGATTATTGTAATTATTGACTTTCGATAGCCTAACAACACAACTAAGCCCATTTGGAAATTCGCACAGCATTTCAAGGATGTTATGATGCTTAAAGCTGCAGTTAAATCACTACATTAATCAAGAAAATGAGTAAAAACAAGAAGACTAAAGACACAACAAATACAAAGATGCAGTTAATCATTCTCCACAAAAGATGGAAAAAATAGCTTGCTGAATCTAACAATCAAAGGATAATGTACTAGTTTTAAAAGATTACTGATCAAGAAGATCTATATAGCAATTATTACAACATTTAAATGTTCCAATGGTAAAACTTCTTGATGGATATGTTATCTAGCCTTTGGAACTATAAATTTTAGCACTTGTACATTAATTTTTTTTTTTTTTTTTTAAATCACACACAGGTTGGGAGTTCTTTTTCTAAAAAGTCAATTGACTACCTTAAACATAAGGTGTTAACCTGAGAAAAATTTGAAAGATCGATACTACAAGAAATCTGGCATTAGGCGGTGTTTTTTTTAACGGCGTTTTCAAAAATGCCGCTATAAATGGTCTATTGCGACGTTTTAAGCTAGTGCCGCTAAATAGTGATGATATAGCGACGTTTTTTAGAAAACGTCGCTATAAATGTAGTTTTAGCGGCATTTATTTGGCTTATAGCGACGTTTTATAAGCTTTTGGGATTAAAAAATATAAATAAAGAAAGAAGTGGGAAAGTAAAAAAAAAGTGCGAAACCTGTGCAGGAAACCAAATTTCTAGGCAAACATATAGCGACGTTTTTAAAACGTCGCTATAAGCTTCTGGGATTAAAAAATATATATATAAACAAAGAAGTGGGAAAGTTTAAAAAAAAAAAAAAATGCGGAAACTGTGCGAGAGACCAAAGGGAAATTTCCGGGCAAACAAAACGTCGCTATATGTTTGCCCAGAAATTTTGGTTTCCCGCACAGGTTTCGCACTCTTTTTTTTTTTTTTTTTTTTTTTTTTTTTTTAACTTCTTTCTTTATTTTTATTTTTAAATCCCAGAACAGTTTTGTCTTTTCTCTTTTCTTTTCATTCGACAAACCCCTATTCTTTTCCCCTGCCTCTCTCTTCCTCTTCTCATTCTCCCCTCACACACCACCGCACCTCCCAATCGCCCACCACCCTCAAGCTGCCGCCGCCGCCATCCTCATGCCACCACCACCCTCAAGCCACCGCCACCACCCTCACTCCACCACACTCCCTACAACCGCCGATCGCCGCACTCCTTGACCGTTTGCCTAGCCACCTCCTCAGGCCACCGATCTGCTAGCTGCCAATCTGCTAGCCGCCGATCTGCTAGCCACCACTATAGCCTAGCCTAGCCTCCACCCACCACACCGCCAAAGCCACTGCGGCCGTCATCGCCCTTCATACCCATTCCTAGTTGAGACTTTGAGAGATTTTGAGGTATTATTTTCCAATCTCTTTCATAATATTCAAACTTCTTGTTATTCCTTTTCCATGAGATGAAGTTTTGTTAGAGTTTGAATTAAACATGGATTTTGTTTTTCATATCAAATGGATGTATTCTTGGGACACTTTGTTTTGCCATGGATTGCTAGTTTATCCCTCTTTGCCGCTAAGTTTTTTATCAAAGAAATAGTCAAACTTGAAACCCAAATCATTCTAAAAAGACAAAGACAACTACCTGGAAACAAGACCATAATAAAATAAAAAAGTTCTAAACCATTACCAAAAAGGAATTAAAAAAAAAAAGAAAAGAGAATGCAATATATACAAACAAAGGTGGTCCTGTAGATGAGAAAAAATAAAGCAAGCTAGATAGGAAAACAACGTAGAAGCTCCAATTTAATTTTCAGTTGGTTGATTTATATATATATATATATATATATATAATTTGTTACTATAGTAAGTTACTTATATATATATATATATATATATATATATAAAAGTAACTTACTATATAAAAGTTACTATAGCAACAACCTGAACAATTGTTATCCTCTAGTGAAAGTGGGAAATACTCAAATATATACAAATGAAGGTGGCCTCTACTCTCTAGAGGAACAAAAATGAAACCTTTACGCAGAAAGTAACAAACTTTAACTACCTAGAATCTCCATTTTCTCAATTGGTTGATTTTCCTTCAGCAACATTAACGTGAACACTTAGCGTCCTCTAGTGAACAATTGTTTTGTGTTTTCCATATTTATATGTTTCAATCTGACAAGTGGTGGGAAAGTTATTATAACATTAAAGTAAAATATAAAAATTATATTAAAGGAGTGGAGCACGTTAATTTGGTGTGAGAGAGAGTTTTATTGGTGGCCAAGGTGGATTGAAATTAGTCAAACATAGAAGTAGTAAGTAATTCTAGGGAGTGGGGACATTTAGTTTCACTTTTAGGCTTGGTGGACAAACGAGTGTCCACAAAATTCTAGAAAAGGAGTGGGGACATTTGGGTTATGATTTTGACAATATTAAATCCATTTTTTCAATTCATATTGAAGATTCTTCATCCTTTTTGGAGCAAACGAAACATTACATATATAATAATTATATTTTTGTGGTTCTCTGTACCATGCACATATATTGATATTCAACTTAATTAATTGAAGGCTCTACATCATTTTGTGGCAAACGAAAACTATTTTAAACAAAAATGTCTTGCATGTGTGCCACGTGTATAGAAATATGTAGGTGAACAATTTAGTTTGTTTATAAGCTAGATTGGCAATTTGGCATCCACTCTTCTTGTTCATAAGAAAAAATGGACCACTGATCAAAATGGACCACTTCCATAGCCTAAGGAACACCCCCCCCCCCTCTATAGTCAACCAAGACACTACTAGATGATGATTTTAGTTGAGTTGGTTGTGTACCATATATGTATGACTTCTTTAAACTTCCTAGACTTTAAAAGTGGTGTAAATCCAACTTTCATTCTTTATACTTTTTTGCCATGATAAGATTATTACTTTATATGAAATTATAGTAATTACTTTACAATCTTGGGAAATTAAGAAAGTTGTGGCTTTTTTTTTTTTTTTTTGGCAGGTTTCATTTGGTGTTATTGGTCTAGGTGTTGGGGTTTCACTTTTGTCGTGAGTAAATAATCTCAACTAAATGCTCTTTATATATATATATATATATATATATATATATTGTTACTAAATTTTTATGCACCATGACTCATTACAATTTTCTGCAATAGCAAATTCATATGCAAAATTTGGATTATTTGGAGCACCTTTTTCAATTGAGACATTTAGGCATAATGGGTAAGTTTCCTTATGTGTACCAAATGACAAACTTTGGATACAATTAAACTTCAAATATTTTCTGCAAAGTGGTCCTTAATTTTTTTGCCTAATTGTTCCAAGTCCTAACTCATAAAAATTTTCTGCATGGGCACCTTTATTTGCCTTCCGCATCATTTAATTGTCCTCTTTTATTTTGCAGGTTAAGTACTCATTTATTGTAATAAGTTTGGACTTTTTTGAGAAAGGTGATTGCTTGGCTCGAGCATAGTAAGTAATTTTTGCTTAAAACTTTGTACTTGAAATATTAATAATTGTGTTGGGGTGGATTGTTGAGTTTGAGCAAGCGGGTGGCTTGCATGGTGCTATAAGGTGGTTTACAATTGATATTGGGAGTGTTAATTAAATTTGGATGTATATGGTTGAGTTATATTTGTTCATTATTTTTTGAAGTTCAATACTTGTAAGCATTCTATATTTGTGATTATGATAATTGTGTTGGGGTGGATTGTTGAGTTGGAGCAAGCGGGTGACTTGCATAGGGCTATAAGGCGGTTTACATTCATATTGGAAGTATTTACTATTTTTTGAAAATTTGGATGGATATTTTTAGAGCTAATTTGTTGATTACATTTGGACTTTAATACTTATAAGCATTCTATATTTGTGATTATGACAATTGTATTGGGAGGATTGTTGTGTTAGAGCAAGCGGGTGGCTTGCATGGTGCTATAAGGCTGTTTACATTTATATTGGAAGTGTTTACTATTTTTTGAAAATTTGGATGGATATTTTTTAAGTTATATTTGTTGATTACATTTGGACTTTAATACTTATAAGCATTCTATATTTGTGATTATGACAATTGTATTGAGAGGATTGTTGTGTTGGAGCAAGCGGGTGGCTTGCATGGTGTTATAAGGCGGTTTATATTCATATTGGGAGTGTTTATTACATTTGGAAATTTGGATATATGGTTGAGTTATGGATGTTGATTAATTTTTAGACTTCAATACTTGTAAGCATTTTATATTGTTATATTGATAATTGTTTTGTGGTAGATTGTTTAGTTGGAGCAAGCGGATGGCTTGCATTGATAATTGCTTTGTGATAGATTGTAGTTTGATTATTTTATTTCTTTCACATGTCAAACATGCAAACTAAATGGCAATTATGAAGAGATATTGATTAGTTACCAAATATATTAATAAATTACTTAAGAATTTTGACTCCTTATACCCTACACTTAGGACCTTGGTGGGACTTACAAGTCATTTTCTCAAATTTGAAAATTTAGCCTTGTTTTCTTAGAAGCATAGGTTTGTTTTGTTAGAGTAATTGAAATATGGACTAATGGTTGGTTTATTCTTTTATGATATTGTGCTATAGGTATTTATTGTGTAAATTTGTTCTATAACTATGGACAAGAGTTGGATGGACATTAGAGATAGGACATCTGTGGGTTATAGAAATGGAGTTGCACAATTCTTGAATTTTTCATCTCAACATGCACAACGAAATGGTACGATTGTTTGTCCATGTCGAAAATGTGCACATTCAACAATGTTGGCTATAGATGAAGTACAAATTCATCTAGTATCACATGGGATTTGTAGGGGTTATCGACGTTGGACTTTTCACGGGGCACCGTCATCTAGAAAGACTTCTGTTACAACTCCTAGTACCTCTGTCCAAGAAAACTCAAATGAAAATAGTAATATGCGTGAAATGTTGCATCACATGTTCCCTATGCATGATATGGTGCCCGAACCAATGGAAGAAGATATGGCATCAGATCCTGTGGTAGGAGGCCCTGGTGTAGAACAACCTACACAAGGTCCTAACGAAGAGTCATTCTAATTTCTCAAATTGCTTAAAGATGTTGAGGAACCTTGTTATGAAGGTTGTACAAAGTTTAGCAAATTGTCAGTTATTGTGTATTTGTACCACTTGAAGTGTCTACTTGGTTGGAGCAACAAATCAGTCACCTTCTTGCTTCAATTTTTGCAAGAGCTACTACCATCAAGTGCGAAGTTGCCAAAAGACTGTTATGAGGCAAAAAAAATTATTAAGGATTTGGGTTTGAGTTATGAGAAGATTGATGCTTGCCCTAACGATTGTATGTTGTTTTGGAAGGAAAATTCCAACCTCGAAGCTTGCTCAAATTGTAATCATTCAAGGTGGGCAAGCAACGAGGCCGGAGTTCCAAAAAATACGAATGCTCCTTCCAAGAAGGTAAAAAAGAAAGCTGCAAAGATCTTAAGGTGGTTTCCTTTAAAGCCAAGGTTGAAACGATTGTTTATGTCTCCTGAAGTAGCTCCCCACATGAAATGGCATGTTGATGGTCGTACAAATGACGGGTTAATGAGGCATCCTGCTGACTCTGAAGCTTGGAAGTCTTTTGACTCTAAGTATGTAGAATTCTCATCTAAGCCTCGTAATGTTAGACTTGGATTTGCATGTTTATGAAACTAAGTGATTTTGAATTTGTTGTGTAAATGAAGATATGGATAGAAATGGATATAAATCTTTTTTGCTTATTTTAGTTCTTGAAGGTATAAATGAAAATGAGAGGTATAGTTATACGTGACGTTTCGGTAAGGTCGTCACAACAAGCCTCTAATGAAGATGTGGATCATGAGTCACAACAAGAAATTGGCCAATCATCCACAGTTGATCCATCAATTACAGTTGTGCCGCTACAAGTACGTGCTACTCGCGGTCATACCAAGTACTCATTCATTTGGAATCTCTCTGAAAATCACAAGATTGAATTCCCATTAACTAATTCAAATCAGCCAATTGAGAAGGTAGGGAGGCACTTCTCAGGTTGGTTGGGTACAATTGCACGAAAACCCCATTTGTGCCCAATTAAGTATAAGAAGTGGAAAGAAATGCCAGATGAATTGAAGGAAGAAATATGGGATATTGTTCAGGTATTCAGGAAGTTATAAACTATATGTGTATTATTGTATCTTGTACTCAGTTTTACACAAGTGTTAGCTTGATATGGATTTTGCTAACTAAGCTATTGCATTTAGTCAAAATGGATTTTGCCCAAAGAACCTGCTAGGTTGGAGGCAATGAAGAATAGGACATTGTCCTCAATTGCGACATGTTGGAGGAACCATAAGTCAACTTTGAAGAAGAAGTATTTCCTAGGAACAGGAAATAGAGCACGAGCACCGCCACATGTTATTCAAGAAGATTATGAAGCCATTGTTCAGCATTGGAGTTTACAAAAAACGAAGGTATTATTCTATATTGATATTAAATGTTCTACATCATCATCATAGCAAGAACATTCATATGGATATCCTTATTCTACATTGAATATCTACCATGAAAAATATATTCAAATAATACTTTGTTTAAATATGTAATTTTTTTTGAACGTAGGATCTTGCTTTAAAAAATAAGAACAGTCGTTCCAAGCAAAAAAATGTACATACTGGTGGTTCAAAAAGCTTTGCTTCGTACGCAAAAGAAATGGTATTGACTCAATAATTATCTTATAAATGACTTATTAGATTGTTCTTAGGCTTGTATAAAACCATTATTCCTAATTAAATAAATGTAATGATCATAATTTAGGTAACAACGCTTGGGCACCCTGTAGACCGTGCAGATGTATATGTAAAACTCCATACAAGAAAAGATGGTACTCCTGTTAATGCCGAAGCAGAAAGCAACATTTTAAGTAATATCATGATTTGCTAAGTATAATATTGAATCTATTAACATTGTTAATTTCTAATGTGTTATTGTGTTCAAATTTTGAATATTAGGAAAAAATCAACGAACTTTTGAATGAGTCCTCAAATCATGTGCAGTCATCCGACCTTACTGGTAGTATTGCATGGGCACCAGATGATGTATATGCTCAAGTGTTTGGTAATGAGCACAATGGTCGTGTTCGGGGTGTGGGATTTGGCCCAACTCCAAGCATGCATCCTGCCAAGAGCACTCCTATAATTGCTCAAGTAAGAAGCCAAGAAAGGGATGCTGAAGTGACTCAGTTGAAGAATCAAGTGGTTTTTTTGACGGAAAAATGAATGATTATGACAACTTGAAGGAGCAAGTGACCCAATTGATGCAACTAGTGCAAAATCAGCAAAATCATTCTTCAGAAGCTAGTCGGGTATTAAATTTTAATGTTTTAAGAATGCATTTGGTGTTTAAAATTTTTAAGTATAGCAACTATTATTTTGTTACTTGAAATGATTTTTTTATGAACTTATTAGATACTTTAATTTGTATTCAGGGTGGCTTCGGTTTAGATCATCAATCTCCAACTCCTTATAGGTCACAAGCTTCATCCCATCAAGAAGGTAGTGGATAGCGGTACATGCAGTGTTTTAAGGACTCCATGGGCTATTACATAGTTGAACAACCACAATTATTTTGGAACTACTGTACTTTGTTTATAATATTGCCATAGTTTGGGTGGTTGTTTTTTTTTGTATAGGTAGACAAGTTTTTTGTTACAACCACATTTATTTTGGAACTATTGTATTTTGTTTAATATTGTCATAGTTTAGGTGGTTGTCTACACTTTTTTTGTGTAGGTAGACAAGTGTTTTGTTCAATTCAAGATGATACATGTATTGATATCAAACAAATATATATATATATATATATATATATTGAATCTATGGTTAATGTGTTATTGTGGAATATTGATGATCAATAGGTATATTTGATCTATTACAAGTTTGTGTTAGTTATTGTTGAATTTTAAGCAGGTTTATATAGCATTTTTTTATATTTTTTAAAAAATAATGAGCAGATTTTTGCAACGTTTTAAAAACGTCGCTAAAAAGTAAGAGGAATCCTTTTTAGCGACGCATTTAAAACGCTGCAAATAGTTAATCCTATAGCGACATTTTAAAAACGTCACTAAAAAGCAAGAGAACAAACACTTTAGCGACGTTTTTGAAACGTAGCTATAGGTGTGATTATTTGCGGCGTTTTAAAAACGTCGCTAAATGTATTTTCCTACATTATATACGAAAATGTTATATTATTTAGTGACGTTTTAGAAAACGTCGCTAAAAGTTTCTAAATGCCACTAAAGAGTAACATATGGTGACGTTTTTCGAAACGTGGCAATAGACCTACAACGACTGCTCTATTGCAACGTTTTTGAACGTCGCAATAAAAAACGTTGCTATAGACCATTTGTGTCTATAGTGACGTTTTTTGGGTTTTTAGTGACGTTTTAAAAACGTCGCCTAAACCCAGATTTCTTGTAATGTATGGGGTTGACACTAATGAAGTCGTGATGACATGATCTGTTAATTGTGAATCCAGTGCTCACACTCTGGTCATCTTTAAGGCTTCAACTTTCACACATTCTATAACAACAACAACAACAACAACAACAACAAAAGTTTATTGATCATTCAACTGATATGTTATAATCAATGTTATTGAATTTTTATTCTTAGTCACATCAGAATATAAACTAACCCTATCAATTTGCTCCTTAATATTATAGAATTTAAATTTATCAGAAATCTTAATATATATAGTACCTCAATGAGATTATATCTCAGAAGATAGATTGTATTTTATTTTATTTTTTGGATAGATTGTATTTGAATGTGTGTGGGCTGTGGATTCTTCTATAGCACCTCTCGGATATATTAGCCATGGTTAATATTTTATTATTCATGGTTAATATTTTATTAAAACACTTAAAAATCCATAATTATGATCACAGTAGATACCATACCCTCAAACGCGTAAAAACAAATCACGTCTCTTACGTTCGTTGCTAAGGAAATTATCTACATCATTTAATATAAAATTTTGTAAGATTTAATTTTAATTAAATTAATGTTGAAATCAAAATGTAGCATGAACGGATGAACTAATTCATATATATATATATATATATATATATATATGGGCTTGGTTCAAGTTACACCTGGTGTAACTCTAAGCAATGTTATACCACTCAATATTTGTTAATTGGATGAGAATATTAATAAATCCACAGTTAGATTATATTATCTTCATATATTCTTCATGCTTGCAAAATTTCAAGATGATAAAAAATTAATAATCATGTCATCAATTAATTATTAAAATTCAAATTTTTGAAGTTTAAAATAATGCATAAAAGATGAGTTTATAGATCAAATGGTAAACAGTTTTCGATTGATATGAAAATTGGCATGCATGTTAAGAACATATAGAACATTTAATTTAACGGTTGGATCTTCAAAATATTAATTTAATTACAAGTTATTGAGTGGTGTAACATTGCTTAGAGTTACACTAGGTGTAACTTGAACCTAACTCTATATATATATATATATATATATATATATATATTGATTAGGGTGTTCACTAAACCTCAAAAATCACAAAACTATAAAAACTGTACCAAAACTGCTCAAAAAATGACATAATTGCACCACATTGCATTGCAAATAACAATGTGCCGTACTGCATGGAGCAATGCAATTTGCGGTTTTGTAATAAGAAATCCACACAAACAGCACCATACCACACTTTTTCTATATATTAATATATTTATTTTTTTAATATTAAATATATTAAAACAGACTTCTTTCTTTGACGTTATTTACACATTGAACTGAACTAGAAATCTTATTTAAACTTGTTTAATGAAATCGATGATGCTTGATATTTTGGTGGGTTGTTGATTTGGAGCAAGCGGGTGGCTTGCATGGTGTTATATGGAGGTTAAGTTCAAATTGGGAGTGTTGATTGCTTTGTGTATATTTTTTAATTTTCGAAGAATATCTAGACCTGTTTGTGGCATGACGAGTGAATTAGGGGTACGAGGACTTGTTGAGGCACATGGAAAGCTACCAGTTTGCATTGCTTTGGAGTTTTGTGCTCCTGTTGGGAAACATGTAGGCAAGTTTGCTAGTCAAATTGGTGTACAACAGCATACGAACTTGTCCATTGTGAATGTTTATCGTTGGAAGAATGTTGATAGCGGTGAAAAAGAGGCAATCATTCAAAATGTGGCGATTGTTGTCCATGAGCTTGATTTTGTTGTTTTCATTACATTGCTTTAAACTTTATATTGTATTTTATAGTGTGTTGTTGATGTTGTCACTACGCATATTGAATTCATGGGATAATAATTTCGTTATACATACCTCACTTTGCAGGATCAATTTGATCTACGAGGAGACTTTGTACTTGTAAAGGCCTCTAAATACAAAGTGTGGTAGATTATTAAGTAGCTACTCTAACATGTTGTTTGCCAAATATAAAAAACTTGTAGAGGATGAAGGAGGGATGTATGCAAAAAACCACCCACTAAACCACCCACTAAACAATGTCACACCAGAAAAATGGATTGAACTAATTGATGGAGAGTGGAGTGACGAAGATTGGCTGGTAATTAATATTTTGGCGAAAATATACTTTTGGTCTCTACATTTTGGGTTGATTCCCATTTTGGTCCCCAAATTGATTTTACTACTTATGTAGTCCCTAAAAAAATATAATTGATTCTATTTTGGTCCCTACTGTCAACCCACTAATGGAGACCTCCTACATGGCAGACAGAGTGCATAGGTGGCATATTAGATGTTGACGTGGCTAATAAAATAACATTAAAAATAGCATGTTAGCATCCATGTCAGCATAAAATGCCACCTCAGAAAATTAAAAAACAATTAATGAATTTTTTTTTAAAACCTTAAGAAACGAAAAAAATTAAATTAAATTTTTTTTTTGGGGAAGAACATGAAGAACTAGAAAAATGTGTTCTTCCCGGTCAATCATCTCACCTTGCCCAGAAAATTAAAGAATCAAGAAATTTTTTTTTTTTTCTCTTTTCTTACATTTCCTTAGCAACCAAACCCATAAAATCACTCAGATTTACAAAACACAATGACATGTCCACAGATTTACAAGACACAAAGACATTCAATAATTACTCATTTGATTCTTTCACATTCTCATTACAAACACAAAGACATTCAAAGATTCAAATCACAAAGACCTTCAACAAACACAAAGACCTTACAAACCTTCATCCAAATTAACAGACCCAACAAAGCAAACCCAAATGAAAACCAAATAGTAAAAACCCAATCCTATCGTGTAGATCGAAGAGAGCGAGAGTCCGAGATGTCATTGGGTTTGGCTTTGTTGTTGTGGTGGCTGTCATGGCGATGCTCATAAGGGAGAGACCAAATCTCCATTTTGATTGAAGAGACAAAAAGGGATAGATCTTTATTTATTCAAAGGGGATAGATCTAGAAAAAACCTGACCCAATATGTGTGGGCTTCATCACCCACCACCACTCCACGGTGGTTTCTAGACCTCGATTTCATCTAGCCAAACGAACCGGAGCTTTCAAGCTCCGCTGTCACTGGTCTTGCATCGCGCTATTGCCATACTACCGCTAGCAATTGATCTCAACATCCCTCTCTAACCCAGATCAAATCAATCTCAACCCCTCTCTATCTCTAACCCAGATTAAACCAAGACCCAAAAACCTTAGTGAGAAAAAGTTCTAGTCGACAAAGAGAGAGATACCAAAATTGGAAAATATAAGTGTGGCTGGGTGGGGTTATTGGATTTAGTTGTATTTTTTGTTTTTTTTTTTTTTTTTGAAACAAGTTGTGTATAATTTTTTTGTTGATAAGTTTCTGATCTTTTTATTTTAAAGATATCTGTTCAAAATAAATCTAAATCTCCATTTTTTTTTTTGGTTTTTAATACTGTTTTTTTTTTTTTTTTGGTTAAAATTGATCATTTTCTAATAAATTTATTTCATTAATTGTTTTTTTAATTTTTTGAGGTGGATTTTTTATTTATAAAAATGCTAACGTGGATGCTGACGTACTATTTTTAATATTATTTTATTAGCCATATCAGCATCTAACATGCCACCTATGCACTCTGTCTGCCACGTAGTAGGTTGCTGTTAGTGGGTTGATGGCAATGACCAAAATAGAATCGATTTTCTCTTTTTAGGGACTAAATTAGTAGCAAAATCAATTTTATTACCAAAATGGGAATCGGCCCAAAATGTAGGGACCAAAAGTGTATTTTCGCCCAATATTTTCAAAATTTTCATTACAAGTGAAGTATGTTCTTACCTTTCACCTAGATAATACCTACCCATATATGCATTGGATTAATGTTTTATGTAGATCGTATTATGGTCTCATGTCTACTAGATTATTTGATCTATCAAATTTGTTGGATTAATACTTATTTGGAATGTGAAGTAGATTTATATTGTAAACTATATATATATATATATATATATAACTCAAGTCAAAATTCTAATATTTTCTTGGTCTTTATTCTTTATAGAAAGTCTCAACAAAAAATGTTGCAAACAGAAATAGAATGGTTGGCAAACACATTCATAGATGTGGAGCAAAGTTGCTTGCAGTTAGGGTAGACGCAGAGGTGTGTGTTATTTAAAATTTTCAAAAACTTAGTATATTACTTGTTGTAATTAATTAATTTGTCTTCTAACATTAGAAAGCAAATTAATCAGAAGCAAAAAAATGGAGGTTATTTTCCTAAGTTGGCAAAAGTCTACCATGATACCCACTTCAATTCAAAGACAAATCAGTGGGCACACACACACCCAGATTGCAAAAATACATATGTTAGTATATTAGTACATGCCTTGAGTTTGTAAAACTAGAATATATATGTATTTTTGTTCTATATATGTTTGCAAAACTAGAACATATGTATTTCTATTCTAATTGATGGTTTCTATTATTTGAAATGACAACAAGAGATGTTAAGAGTACAAGATTAGCATTGTAGCACTCTTGATGCAGAGCCTTTGACCAAATTAGAGAATTCTATGATGGTTCTTAAGCTGAGGTCTGGCTACATAAAGGGACTTGGCAGGAGGCCTTCCTCATCTCTTAAGACTCTTGCCTCATCTTCCTCAACTCAGTATATTCAACAACTCAGAGGTCAAATAGATGAGCTCATGGATGCAAACATAAGGCAAGAGGAGAATATAGACTTGCAAAATACACAGATAGTTGGCATCATACAATTTTTGAGGAGTAAGGGCTTCAATGACATTTGTGGCAGTGGAAGGAGCTCATCTACTAACTAGAACACACCTTGGTTAGTGTTTTATTTTCCTGCCTAATAAGCAATGTTTATTAGCCTCTCATTGTATTGGATATTTGTGGAATTTTGAGGTCTTAAAGACATTCTTTGGTTGCAAATGGTTTAGGTACTCTTGGATATTCTCATGATATTTCTTTATTTGGACTGTTGATGTACTATATTTTTTTTGTCTTTATCTCTATTTGATTCTAGTTGTTTGGGTCATGTTTGTGCAGTATAGTTTGTTCTTGTTTTAATTGTTATGTGATTTGGATAGCATACCTAGTTACAATATGTAATTATCTAGCATGTGCACTATACTAGAGGTGAGTGAATAAATGAATTGATGATAATGGGAACTTGATGATTGTGCTCTTAGATGATGTAAGTGTACTTCAGGTAAACTGCACTGGTTGAGACTGGATCTCTTGGCAATATGGTTGTAGTTAGTGTGATTTGTTGTAAATTTCCTGAAAGTAAGGGCTTTTGTGAATTGTAGGTCCCTATATGAAAATTATTGTGTCTTTGACTTAAAAGTCTTTTATAGCAAGAGTTATGTTGCTTCTTTGTTTAATAGTTTGGATTCATATGATGTTGCAATATGATTATTATTTCTAGTTTGCTATTGGGTATTCTGTGGACATTTTCGGGCATTGTCTTACTAATAGTTATGGCTATTTTTGTTGTTGTTGTATAGCTTATCAGGGATATAGGTTTGCAATCTAAATGGACTAGACTATAAATCTTTTGTTTTTTTTGGTAATTCCTCTATTCGACTTTGTGTTGTTGAGATTTTTAAGTTTCTAATTTGGTTCTTCATTTATAATGCATCTTTGTAAAGTCTTGTTCTCTAACTTAGGTGCATACGAGGCTCTATCTGATTTAGTTTTGGTCTATGACATGGTAGTAGTACACTATCATTGTGTTTTTAAGCATATCAATATAACTAACACTACACTGGGCAAGTGCAAAAGATGGGGGAACATTCACTGACATCTTGCATTGTGATGTCATGCAATCTATTATCTTTATCATGTGTTCTTTATGTATAATGTAGCTCTTTCTTAATTATACTCTCACAATGCATTGACACTTGTGTAAGTGACTTGATAAGTGTAATTTGCTTCCATTGTATGTAAATTTTCTTCAATGAATTTGGGATTGGTGACATATCAGCTTAATTTTTGCAGGATTTTATCTTATGTAAATTTACATTAGTTAAATAAGTTACTTGTATCAAACTTTATTTTTAAATTGGATCCATGATAGTAATATCAATGTATCAAATTTAGCTAAAATTTGTACAAGTAGTTGCTTCTTCCAGTAGATATGGTATTGATGCATTTTTCTTTATACTTGTGCAGATAGATATGAGATTGGTGACAAAAAGACAATTTTTGTGGCGCTAATTGAACTCAAATAATTTTTTGTAAAGTATGGAGGTCATCATCTATATATAAATGGTTGTAATTACTTTGTGAACAACTTGGTTCAGTGGTTTTAAAAGTATAATGGTTCTTTATTTGCTTTTTAGATTTTATGGATGATTTTTTAATGGATGTCATTGGATATGAATGGATGATTTGTTTATGGCTGTGGTTGGAAATGAACAGGTTAATGTAATGGCAAGTAAATGTAAAGAATATTAATAAAAAAAAATGGTGACAAAAATTTTCGTCACCAATATCTGACTATAAGCAGAAATAGGTGACGAAATAATTAGTCACCAATCTATTGAAATTGAAAAAAAAAAATACAATTGGTGACACAAAACTTCGTTACCTAATCTTTTGAAATTGAAAAAAAAAAAAAAACATTTGGTGACTAGATATTTTGTCACCTAGTCTATTTAAATTGAAAATAAATAAATAAATACAATCAGTGACAAAATATTTCATCACCTTATATGGTCAAATAAAAAAATTACAAATTGAAAATTATTGGTGAAGAATTTATTTCGTCACTAAAAATAAGGTTTAGTCATGAAAATATTAGGTGATGAAAAAATTTCGTCGTCTACCTATTGGTGACAAAAATTTTCGCCACCAGGACATTTAGAGATAAGGCTTAGGTGACGAATGTTGTTTCGTCACCATATGTCTTCGGTGATGAAATAGAGACATATTATGATGAAAAGTTTTGTCACCATAGCCAACTTTTGTTGTAGTGTGAATTTGTTAAATCCTCGTGTTGTATTTTAATTGAATCAACTAGCACACTTCATCAACTTATATGGCACTTAACGGACACGTAAGCAAACCACTAATGGGATGTGCTGCTTTTGCTAACATAAGTAAACTTTAGGGTGTAAAATACAGTTTTTCAAATTTTGAGTGTCAAATCGAAGCAACCCCAAAAATTAGGGGTGTACTTTGCAATTTACCCTCTAAAGAATTAAAACTTGTTTCATAACACCAAACTATTAAAGTATGAACTTTTTAATTTTTTGTAAATATTTACTAATTATTTTTCTAAAAACAAACATGAATATAGACGTACGTATAAACATAAACGTGTATTTTCACATAAGAAGAAAATTGAATATATATATATATATATATATATTATGTTCATCCCAAACGTAAACATTTTTTATTCTAACATATGTGAACATTTTGGTAAAGAAAATTCAACAATTTGATTGAGATTTTTTTACAAACAAACATAAACATAAACATATGTATAAACATTTATTTTACACCTAAGAAATAAATTGAATATATATTCCCTCCATCCCAATTTGTTTGTTCTTTATTCCATTTTGGGATGTCCGAAAATGTTATACTATTTCTAAAATTTAAAACTCATTAATTTACTAATGTTCATATTATGCTCCTACTTTATTTCCAAAACCATTTGAAAAGAAAACCAACAAATGTTTAAAAAAATCCATTTAATTGGGGCACCTTTTTAGTTGCCTCATTAAGAATAACTATAATATTTTTTTTTTTTTAAAGTTGATTAAAAACCATGCACAAGAACACATCACCACAAAATAAAGTTTACCATTGCATGAGAATAACTACTCCAATTAGACTTTGCATCTTACATGCCAAACTCTCCAAATGAAACCCAAAAAAAAAATAAATAAATAAATAAAAACTGAGCAGTCCTACAAAAAATAAAAAATAAAAAACTACATAACACCTCACCACAAATTTAAGGATATGAGAAATATACTAAGAAGGGAAAGAAAAAAAAAATGCAGCAAATGAATGACAACTACCTACTGTAGATAAAGAAAGGCCCTCTCAATGATATCTCGATCACATTCAATTCAAAGAGGAAGATGACCTTGCTTCTCCAATTTTTCTTTTCCCATATGCGGAAACTTATAATTATTCCCCCAAACTCTTTGATAACTTCATTCATGCACTATTGCAAATTTAAGATAACACGATTAAAACTTTGTTATGGCAATTCGTTAAAGTCTTTTTCTCTTGCATAGACTAACTCATCAGTAATTGAAAGTGCTTCTTGCTATTGTAGTGATTGAATGACTCTAAAAAAGTCCAAGATCTAAAACATTTATGTCTAGACTATTAGGTGGTTGATAGGACAAATGTATGTTAAATCCATCACTAGATGCAACTTCAAGAAATTCGGAGTCATTAGAGTCAATGTGAGGTCTAGCATTATCTTGTTGAATAAATATGATATCCTCCATATCACGCGTCTATTTAGCTCGAATTGCAGGAAGAACTGTCTGAATCAAGCATGATCTTATCACATCTTTGGAGTCTTGCTTTCTTGTTCTCCCATAGTCAATATGGCTTCAAAGCTTTTTTTTCCTATCAGAAGACTGAAAAAATTTTATAAAGTCACAGAAATAGAATATACATCATGGATAAAATCCTGTTCTAAGAAACAAGAAGTCTTTTTAATTCAAGTACAATAATCATCAATGCCCTTGGCATATTTTGCTAAAAGGTGGGCTTGTCTGTTTCTTTGACGTCGAGTGTGGGAAAACCCAATATACCGAAACTCAGAGCATACATTTTGCACACCAGTAATCACTGCATCAGTTGAGGGAGGGGGTGGGGTCAGGCCAAGAAGGTCATGGTACACATTTAGGGAGTCACCTTCCAAGATTATATCGCGCACACCAATATCCTTTGCAAATTGTACCGCCATTTTAGCAGCCTTGGATTTAGCTTCTACAGTTGTTAGGATATGTGCCCTTAAATCCTATTGTATGATGCTATGTATGACATTATGTATGACTTAATGTTGTGTTCAATAAAATTGTTTATTTTTATCTAAAATAATGGTAATGTGAATATTTGGAGATTATCATATAGTCCATGAGATGCATAGTATGTGATTTATGTGAAAAGTCACAGAAGATATAAATCACAAGTTCTTTGTAAACTCAAAATTTATAGTTCGTAGTCGGTGATGAAATCGGGCATTTCATCTGCGAAGACTATAACGTTTCAACTAAGATGATTTGTCTTGATCATGAAAGTGGTGCCTTCTAGTTGATATATTGATATGTTTTAAGAGTAAGATATATTGAACTGGACCGCTGTGAGATTTATTATTCTCCTAACTACTGTCAAATGAATAATAAATCTCACGACTTCTATTTGCATGAACTCTTAATCCTGACAGAATAATGGACTTGATCATGAGGTGTAGGTTGCTTTGATATATCAGGAGTGAGATCTAAAGTAAATGTCAAAACCTCAGTATGTTGGGGAACCACATTTAGTGTTGATGGAACATATATTCTCAAGATGGAATTCATAGTCTCTTAATAGGGATACAAAATATTCCCTTGAGATAAGTTTAATGGGTTTGATTATTCAGAGAGTTAGGCCTAACCACTTTGGTAAGAAATTACTAAAGTATATATTTATGAAATTGGATTTCATAAATATATGATGAATAACTTTAAAGGATTAAACCGGGTACTCAAGGATAAGATGTAGTAATTTACAAAGTGGCAGTCTACATTTATGACTTTGTATTACTACGAATATTTTATGAAGGGGTTGCGTGTAAAATAAAGTCTTGAGATATAATTTATTAATAAGGCCTAGAGTGCAATTATATTTATATAGTGGTATTAAATATAATTAATGGTAACTTTGGACTTGTCAAGAGTTGACGAAAAAGCCCAAGACTCATTGGAGCTAGTGTCTTATTGGTCCCTTTTGGTCCCATTCCAAGCCACACACTAAAGCCCAATTGGAAAGGCCCAATAGGCCGGCCCAATTAGATAATCAGTTAGTTATAAAGGGAGAAGCGTACAGAATTTTTTAAGAGATTTTTTTTTAAGAAAAGAATCGTAGAGAAAAAGAAAGAGTGTGAGACACACTTTCGTTCTCCCTTTAGAAACTGATTAAGAGAGCACACATCTTGGGCGTAAAGTGGAATTGGAGTGAAGATTAAAAGTTTTCCTAAGTGCTTCTAATCTTTGTTTTGAATTTCTCCGTATCAAGGTACGCTATCTTGTTCTTAAATTCCGAAATTTATATAGTGCATGTTGTCAATCATGAATGAAATAGATCCTTGTTTGTTGCTTCCGCTGTGTGTTTTGTATGAGATACGAAACCAGATTTTATCCAACAATTGGTATCAGAGCCAGGTTTATCATCTCATGATTGTATAATATGTGATTGAATTTTAGAATTTAAGAAAAACCGTTATCTTTGTGTTTCAATTTTTTGCATCATAAAGATGATTTGGTTATATTCATATGCCATAAAGAATGTTGCCGTACAAATTGCATTGTCTATATAACTGTTTCATTCGAAATGGGGTAGTTATAGAAAGGGGAAGTTATTTCTCATTCAATGCATCGTTTGTCTTGAAGTACATTAATTATGGATTTGCATGGCTTGAACGTAAATCATGCATGGCTGGAACGTAATTATGGGTTTTGGGATTTATAATGCACGGCTGGAATCCATTGCAATGGAATTCATTCCTTTTGTTTTATATGGATTGCATGCATTTATATATAAGGAATAAGGACTTACAATCCGTACCATACATATATATAATATAATATATTCTTATGACGTAATATATATATATATATATATATATATATTATATTATATATATATAATATAATAAGGGTTTTTTATTATGTTATATATATATTTATATATATTAATGCTATTTTAATGAAATTTATTCCTAATGAGATTAGGACTATGTTTTCAAAGTGTCGAGCATTATTATGGTCCTTGACCTTAAAAACCTTTAATTTTAAAATATCTAGTGGGAGAGAGATACAAGGGTTGGATCTCACGGCCTCCATTGTTGGTTCATAGTAGTGTAAAATATATACTTTGTCTTTGCCTCGAGCTTAGCATTCCATGCGGAGAGTATTTATTTCATGGTCCTACAAGATTGAATTTCTTAGTTTATAGTGGTTTGATAAACACCTTGTCTTAGCCTCGAGCTTTGCATTCCATGCGGAGGGTGTTTTTATCATGGTACCACAAAATAAGCTTGTTAAAGGGATGAAATGTGGCTACACATGATTCTAGACAATGGTATACACTAGACTAAGTATTTTAGTATACTCTATGCTGAGTTCTTACTATTATTACTTAGAGGCTAAATGTAAAACGACATATTATTAGTGTTTGATAAGAGTTATCATGATAGCACTAATAATGAGAGTACTTCTCAATCAATCATAGTATTTAATATTCACTCTATGCTGAGGGATATTGAATATGGGATTGGGTTGTCGTTGCATATATTATTTTATGGTTTTATTAAGGTTCCATATTATATGCTTATATGCTAAATTGATAATGTCCAGTTTACTTATTGTATTCATGTTTATTATTTTCAGATTTAAATCATGGCATCATTTAGCCCACTTGTTCCTATTCTTAACCAAAACAAACTGACTGGATCCAACTATGTTGACTGGAAAAGAAATTTGGACATTGTTCTTACTGCTGAAGAGCACAAATATGTACTTACTCAACCATGTCCTAACTTTCCTTCATTAGATGCTCCTATTGAGGAAAAACAGGGATATGATCATTGGCAGAAATTTAATGAGATGGCCAAGTGCTATATCCTAGCATCTATTTCAAATGTTCTACAGCATCAAATGCAGGATGTAGAACATGCTTCAGACATCATGCTAAGTCTGAAGGAGATGTTTGGTGAGCAAGGCTGGTCTGCAAGGCAAGAAACCATGAGGCAAATTTATAATACCAAAATGGCTGCAGGAAGTTCAGTAAGGGAGCATTGTCTTAGGATGATTGCTAATCTGAACACATTAGAAGTTTTAGGTGCCGACATTGATGGAGAATCCCAAGTGGATATGATACTCCAGTCACTACCAGAATCATTCAAGGAATTCAGACTTAATTATAATATGAACAAAAAGATTTACTCTTTGTCTGAATTAATGAATGAGTTAGTGGCGGCGAAAGGCATCCTTGGTACTTCTAGTGTTGAAGCCAATATGGGTGAAGCTTCTACTTCTCAACCTAAGTCGAAAGGCAAGGGTAAGAAGAAGAAGAAGAAGGACTTCACTAAGAAAACTGGTAAACAAATTGCTTTAGGGGTTGCCGACAAAGGAAAGAAAAGCAAAGGAAAGTGTTTCTATTGTGGTGAGAAAGGACATTGGAAGAGGAATTGTCCAATATTCAAGACTGCCAAGAATAAGGGTATGAAAAGTTCCTTTCTTCTTGAAATATGTTTGGTACAGAATTCAACAGATTCCTGGTGTGTGGATTCAGGTTGTACTAATCATATCTGCAATTCTTTGCAGGGGTTCCAGGAGACCAGAAAGTTGAATGAGGGAGAACTATTTCTTACTTTGGCTGATGGGAGCAAGATTCTGGTTGTAGTTGTTGGAGTGTATAATTTGTGTTTGAAGTCTAGAGTGTTAATATTGGAAGACTGTTTGTATGTACCTAATGTTCGTAGGAATTTAATTTCTGCAACTTATTTAGGTAAACATGGATATTGTGTTATCCTGAAAGACAATGTTATAATAAAGAAGGATAAAGTGTTTATCTGTTCTGGCAATATTGTGGATGGTCTTTATATTTTAACTCCTGACATGCATGAATTATACAAGTCTGAATTAGATAATAATTCACATGTGAAATCATTAAAGAGAAAGTTTCTTTCTACTAGTGAAGCATATCTTTGGCACTTGCGTTTAGGTCATATTAATTCAAATAGGATTCAAAGACTAATCAAAGATGGACTTTTACAGCCCATGGACTTTGATGATTTTCCTGTTTGCGAATCTTGTTTGGAAGGTAAAATGACCAAACGGCCTTTTAATGCAAAAGGTAGAAGAGCCCAAGATTTGCTAGAACTAGTGCATTCAGATGTATGTGGTCCTATGTCAATCCAAGCAAGAGGTGGCTATGAGTATTTCATTACTTTCACTGATGATTACTCTAGATTTGGTTATGTTTACCTAATAAAACGGAAGTCCGAAGCATTTGAAAAGTTCAAAGAGTTTAGGGCTGAAGTTGAGAATCAATTAGGTAAACGCAAAAAGGCCATTCGATCTGATTGAGGTGGTGAATACCTTCTTGGTGACTTTAAGGATTACTTGACTGAAAATGGGATTATATCCCAGTTGACTGCACCTGGAACTCCACAACAAAATGGTGTAGCAGAAAGAAGGAATAGGACTCTTTTGGATATGGTTAGATCCATGTTGAGTTATTCGACTCTACCAATTTCCTTTTGGGGATATGCCTTAAATACTGTAATGTATCTTCTGAATTTAGTACCTTCGAAATCTGTTCCTAAAACACCTGTAGAGTTGTGGAATGGGCGTAAGCCTAGTATGAGACATCTCCACATTTGGGGTTGTCCAGCACATGTGTTGAAAGGAAAGTCTGACAAGTTACAGTCTAAAACAGAAGTGGTTTTCTTTGTAGGGTATCCAAAAGGAACTGTTGGAGGTTTATTCTATAGTCATAAGGATAATAAAGTGTTTGTTAGCACAAATGCCAAATTCTTGGAAAATGACTATATGAATGATTATACTCCTAGAAGTAGAGTTGTCTTGGCTGAAATGAATGAACCTGTAGTTGACCAACCAATGGATGAAACTAGGGATAATGTGGCTGTATTAGATACACCACAAGATATTACTCATGAGATGTCTAGTACACAGGTGCCTCGTCGTAGTGGGAGAATTGTTCGGCCTCCTATAAAATTTATAGGTTTGGGAGAAACCTATGAAGCTATTTCAGAAGAGGCTGAATCGGATCCCTACACTTATGAAGAGGCAATTAATGATATAGATGCACATCATTGGGTTCTAGCTATGAAATTTGAATTGGATTCTATGTATTCAAATCATGTATGAGATCTTGTAAAGGCGCCTAACGACATTAAACCTGTTGGTTGCAAATAGGTTTACAAGAGGAAGAGAGGGATAGATGGAAAGGTTGAAACCTTTAAAGCAAGACTAGTAGCGAAAGGGTATACACAAAAGGAAGGTATTGATTATGATGAAACTTTTTCGCTAGTAGCCATGCTTAAATCTATCAGAATTCTCTTATCCATTGCTGCTCATTATGATTATGATATTTGGCAAATGGATGTCAAGACTGCATTTCTTAATGGCAATCTTGAAGAAGAAATATACATGATGCAACCAGAAGGATTCATAGCAAAGAACCAAGAGCATATGGTATGCAAGTTGAATAGGTCCATTTATGGACTTAAGAAAGCATCTAGGTCATGGAACATCAGGTTTGATCAAGCAATCAAATCATTTGGTTTTGAACAAAATCTTGATGAACCATGTGTGTACAAAAGACATCGAGACAAAGTAGTAATGTTCCTAGTGCTTTATGTTGATGATATTCTACTCATTGAAAATGATGTAGGGGGTAATGTCATCAGTTAAAGTTTGGTTGTCTAGCCAATTTGATATGAAGGACTTGGGTCAGGCTAACTTTATTCTAGGGATCAAGCTTTGGCGAGATTGCAAGAATAAGATGTTAGGCTTATCACAAGCTGGATATATAGATAAGATTCTAGAATGGTTTAGCATGCAAAACTCCAAGAAAGGATTGCTTCCTTTTAGACATGGAGTTCCTCTGTCTGATGACCAAAGGCCTAAGACTCAAGAGGAAAAAAATTTGATGAGACAAGTTCCTTATGCTTCTGCAGTGGGAAGTCTCATGTATGCCATGCTTTGTACTAGACCAGACATTTGTTATTCAGTTGGCATGGTCAGCCGATATCAATCAAATCCAGGACCAAAACATTAGCAAACTGTAAAGTATATTCTCAAGTATCTTAGGAGAACGAGAAATTATATGCTTGTTTACCATTGTGAGGATTTGATTCCCATTGGTTATACAGATTCATATTTTCAATCGGATCTAGATTTTAGAAAATCCACTTTAGGATGTGTTTTCACCTTGGGAGGTGGAGCCATAAGTTGGAGGAGTGTTAACCAATCTTGCATTGCGGACTCCACCATGGAAGCCGAGTACGTTGCTGCTTGTGAAGCAGCAAAGGAGGCTGTTTGGCTCAAGAAATTCCTTTCTGACCTTGGTGTTGTAAGAATGGAGCAAGTTCCCATCACATTGTTTTGCGACAATAGTGGAGCGGTTGCACAATCCAAAGATCCAAGGAATTACAAGAAAGGAAAGCACATTGAGACGAGATATCACATCATTCGAGACATTGTTGCTCGTGGAGATGTTGTGGTGGCAAAGATTGAAAGTGCAAATAATCTAGCAGATCCTTTTACCAAAACCTTGCCTCAAAGGACCTTCGAGTCACATTTGGAGGGAATGGGAGTTAGATTAGTGCACAATAGTCTTTAGGGCAAGTGGGAGATTGTTAGGATATGTGCCCTTAAATTCTATTGTATGATGCTATGTATGACATTATGTATGACTTAATGTTGTGTTTAATAAAGTTGTTTATTTTTATCTAAAATAATGGTAACGTGAATATTTAGACATTATCATATAGTCTATGAGATGCATAGTATGTGATTTATGTGAAAAGTCACAGAAGATATAAATCACAAGTTCTTTGTAAACTCAAAATTTATAGTTCGTAGTCGGTGATGAAATTGGGCATTTCATCTGCGAAGACTATAACGTATCAACTAAGATGATTTGTCTTGATCATGGAAGTAGTGACTTCTAGTTGATATGTTGATACGTTTTTAGAGTTAAGACATATTGAACTGGACCGCTGTGAAATTTATTATTCTCCTAACGACTGTCAAATGAATAATAAATCTCACGACTTCTATTTGCATGAACTCTTAATCCTGAGAGAATAATGGACTTGGTCATGAGGTGTAGGTTGCTTTGATATATCAGGAGTGAGATCTAAAGTAACAGTCAAAACCTCAGTATGTTGGGCAACCACATTTAGTGTTGATGGAACATATATTCTCAAGATGGAATTCATAGTCTCTTAATGGAGATACAAAATATTCCCTTGAGATAAGTTTAATGGGTTTGGTTATTCAGAGAGTTAGACCTAACCACTTTGGTAAGAAATTACTAAAGTATATATTTATGAAATTGGATTTCATAAATATATGATGAATAACTTTAAAGGATTAAACCGAGTACTCAAGGATAAGATGTAGTAATTTACAAAGTGGCAGTCTACATTTATGACTTTGTATTACTACGAATATTTTATGAAGGGGTTGCGTGTAAAATAAAGTCTTGGGATATAATTTATTAATAAGGCCTAAAGTGCAATTATATTTATATAGTGGTATTAAATATAATTAATGGTAACTTTGGACTTGTCAAGAGTTGACAGAAAAGCCCAAGAGCCATTGTAGCTAGTGTCTTATTGGTCCCTTTTGGTCCCATTCCAAGCCACACACTAAAGCCCAATTGGAAAGGCCTAATAGGCCGGCCCAATTAGATAATCAGTTAGTTATAAAGGGAGAAACATACAGAATTTTTCAAGAGATTTTTTTTTAAGAAAAGAATCGTAGAGAAAAAGAAAGAGTGTGAGACACACTTTCGTTCTCCCTTTAGAAACTGATTGAGAGACCACACATCTTGGGCGTAAAGTGGGATTGGAGTGAAGATTAAAAGTTTTCCCAAGTGCTTCTAATCTTTGTTTTGAATTTCTCCATATCAAGGTATGCTATCTTATTCTTAAATTCCGAAATTTATATAGTGCATGTTGTCAATCATGAATGAAATAGATCCTTGTTTGTTGCTTTCGCTGTGTGTTTTGTATGAGATACGAAACCAGATTTTATCCAACAACAGCACCCAACGATGCATGAAACTTCCTACTCAAAGCTGCTACAACACAACCTTTTCCATCCTGAGTGATAACTCCAAAACCTACTGCCTTCAATTCTGAAGAAATTGCCCCGTCCACATTCACCTTATAAACTAAGCCTTGTGGAGGGACCCGCGATATTTGTGAGGCCTTGGCATACATGTACCTGTGCCATTATTCATTACAGCATAGAATTCCTCCAAATATTGAACCGCCTTTTGTACAAGAGCCAACCCCGACTTACGTTGACCACCCAGCCTAACTTCATTACGATTACCCCACAACGCCCAAGCACAGGTCACTACCTTCGCTGCCTTCTCCGGTGTACACTCCTCCTCCATGAGCAAGACCCACATTAAGTCCATTAAACTGCAATCTCTGCCCGAGTCGAAAGGCAACGCTAGCTTTGAACTCTCCTACATCTCACGCGCAAACTTACAGGACCAAAAGCAGTGATTCGAATTTTCCAAGTCCAGCTTACACCTATCACACACATCTTCCGTTAACACCTGTTGCCGCACTAAATTTGCTTTTGTAGGGAGGATATCACGGCAAGCCCTCCAGGTGAAGTGTCCAATTTTCTGTGGAGTAGCAAGCTCCCAAATCTTCCTCCAAAATCTTCTATTCTGACTAACATCTGAGCACGAAACTTCACTCCTCCCCTTTGACATTTCCACTACCACCCAATAAGCACTTCTTACCGTAAAAACACCATTCAAGCTACATGCCCAAACTTGCTTATTTGCTGGGAGATTGACGCTCAGAGGAATACTTTTGATAACCTCTGCTTTGTGTGGTAAAAACAGAGCATCAACCACCTCTGATTTCCAGCTTGCTTTCTCCTTATCTATCAACTCACTAACCTTTGTCTAGGCTTGCAAAAACATTCTAGGAGAGGTAACTTCGTAAGTGGATGGTGTCGGCAACCATTTGTCCCCCCAAACTCATACATGCTCCCCATTACCAATCCTCCACCGCAGTCTGTATTTCACTATCACCTGTGCTGCTATGATACTACGCCACATGTAAGATGGATTAACCCCCAAAGTGGCCCGATAGAACTCACAATGAGGAAAATACTTGGCTGTAAGCATGCGATACACCAGAGTGTCCTGTCAATGCTGAAGCTGCTACCACTGTTTCACCAAAAGAGCTAAATTAAATTCTCTTAATTTCTTAAAACCCATACCCCCATCTGCCTTAGGAGTACATAGTTTATCCTAGCTCAGCCACGCCATCGTCTTTTCATCCTGCTTTTGGCCTCACCAAAAATTTTGGATCATACTAGTAAGCTCCTAATAGAGAGAATCTAGGACTTTAAAACAACTCATAGTACATGCTGATATTGCTTGAGCCACAGCTTTGATTAAAACCTCTTTCCTACCTTTGATAGCAATTTTTCTTCCATCCAGCTAGCTTTTTCTTCAACTTCTCTTTTATGTCATTGAAAGAGTTCCTTTTATTTCTACCCACCAAAGACGGCAACCAAAGTACCTGCTTTGCTCAGTTTAACTGCTAACCCGATGCACTCTCATATGCCTGTAACATCCTTTGAAGGGCATTGCACTCCTCTAGAGAAGCTGTACAGAAAATCAAGCTTTCATCAGCGAAAAAAGGTGAGACAATTTAGGGCCATTTCGACATACCCCCACGCCACCCATTTGACCGCAGTCCACTGTCTTCTTAATAAGTGTCGATAATCCCTTTGCACATAGAAGAAAGAGATATGGAGATAGGGGATCTCCTTGTCTGATTCCTCTGCTAGGGGTGATTCTCCCTCTTGGTTTGCCATTAATCTTGAAAGAATAGATGACTGTAGTAACATATCTCATAATTAGGTCCCTCCATTTTCCATCAAAACCCAATCTTTGCATTATTTTCTCCAACCAACACCATTCAACCTTATCGTAGGCATTGCTCATGTCTAATTTTGGAGCCATTTCACCGACTTTGCCATTTTTCTTCTGACTGATATGGTGTATCGTCTCAAAAACTACAAGAACATTATCCGTGATTAACCTACCTTCATGAAAGCACTTTGGGTATCACTGATAATACTTTGGCTTCAAAGCATTTGAGTGTGGCCTAATAGCATCTTCTTTGATTTGCCTGTGTAGTGTTGATTTAGCAACATTCATAACAGTAGCCGACAATCGAATATTGGTATGACGATGAAACAGAATTTCTCAAATCTTATTGAAATCAATTTGAACTCGTTTTTGCTAAAAATGTTTTGGAAACTTTTGAGACACATCAGCAACAAAATTCTCATCTTGAGAAGGTTTTCCTCTTTGCCAAATTCTTCTAATTGTTTTGGGGTCGACAGATAGTGCAGTGGTATATTCACTTATGCAACCTCTTTTCAACTTTCCATTATTGCTTTGTTTAAGCAATGTATGAAATATTTCATAATGATTTGCATTGGTAAATTTTTTCTTTGATTTGGGCTATAAAAGGTTTGTCTCTATCAAGTCATTCATCTTACTTTGTTTGGAAAGACAATAACTAAAGAGAGGATAATGATGAAGGAGATGAGGCAAATTTGAACAACCTGACCCTAAATTTTATTTAAAGCCAAATAAAATAAATTTGAATATGATCATCATAATGCTACTTTCACAATATTTTCACAATAAATGTTATATGACAAGTTTTAATTGGTTTTTATTTGGACTCATCACTTTTTACCTACCATTAACAACTTGCCACCTAGATGTTGTTATAAAATTTTTGTGAACGTATTGTGTATTGAATATTACTAAAAAAAAGTTTCATTTTTGCTCATTTGTTAAAAATATATATGTATATTCAGGACTGTGACTTACTTTACTGTTGACAGTAAAATGAAGCTGTTTTTTCATGCACTTTTTTTTTCCATAAGCAAAAAATTACACTAGTGTTACAACCAATATATCTCTATCTACATTGGTGATTCTTTCCCATTCTCTTTATCTCTCTTTCTTTCTTATGTATTTTTTTTTTTTTAGTTTTTCTCTTTATTTGGTCAAATTGTTTGATAAATACTCTATAGATTTTCAAGTTTAAGAAGTTTTTTAGTGTTTGCTCAAATTCCAAGAGAGCGATCACATGTATGATTAAAAAGTCATACATGATTATTAAAAAAATAAAAAAAATACACTTCAAAAGTAAAAAATTATATTAGTTACTATTTTTTTTCTTTTTTTCACATTACTCCTAGCTCTACTCTTAGGTGTGTTAGTATTCTTCTTTATCATATATTTTTATTTAATTGATAATACATATAAATATAATAAGTTATTATTAATTTGACAAAAATGTATGATTAATTATTTAATTATATTTGTTGTATTATTGATCTTTAAACTATTAATAACTTTTTTATATTATTGTACAATATAGTTGTATTATATACTGAATTGTATTTAGAATACTATTTTAAATTATTGTATATAATATGAAAGTTGTATGTACAGAAAAAAAAAAATATTTTAATTTTTATTTACTCCCATGAAAAATTTCTTGCTTTATCGTTGTTGAACCCCCTAGAAAAAAAAATCTAAAGTCACTACTGGCCTTAAGGGTGAGATTTTCTTTTCCTATATCGGTTTGGATGGAGGATGTTCCTCCGTATCTTTCTCATTGCTTTGAACGTGATCTTTCAGCTATCAAATAAAACACCCAGTGGGGTTGCTTCTCCAAGAAAAAAATAAATCTCTTCAACATCAAGACTTCTCTTTTCGAATAATAATCAATTAATTACTATAAGGTACTATTCTTCACTGGTAATGAAAGTGCAGCCAGCTTGCTGACCATCGAGTCAAATTCAATAACCGAATTCCCACCTTGTTCAATGGCCTCAAGTGCGACCCCACGCAACTCAGCTGCTCGTTTACACTCGACTCGCTCCTGACTCACCAAATCAACTAAAACTCGTGACAACTCGTCCGGGTCAGGCACAAGTTTTCTACCTTCACCGACCCTTATTGCCACCTTTAACTCGTCCACCAATAAACTATCATTCACAAATTGGTCAGCTCCCAATGGCCACGTCAGCAGTGGCACCCCAGCTACAATTCCCTCAAGGACCGAGTTCCATCCACAGTGAGTCAAGAACGCGCCCACGGCTCGGTGAGTTAGTATCAAGACCTGTGGAGCCCACCCTTTAATAACAAGGCCTCTCCCAGCGACACGATCCTCGAATCCTTGTGGAACGGTGTTGTTATCACCGTCCACGTATACTTCAGTGGGCTCCTTTACCACCAAACAAACTGGACCCCACTTTTCTCTAACCCAAATGCAACCTTCTCCGTCTGATTATCGTTCAGTAGAGCTTGACTCCCAAAGCACACGTACACAACCTTGTGATCTTCACACGTGTCAAGCCACGATAAAATCTCTTCTACTTTGACTGAAATGGACCCACCTCTCTGATTGGGCCCAGATGGGAGTAATGGTCCTACTGCCCAGACACGATCATGCCCCATATCTTTTTTCAAGTTTTCCAAATAAACCCTTTCCAACTCGTTAAACGAGTTGATAACGAGTCCCCAACTCGCCATGTTAGCGCGAAACGCATCTTTGATGAATTCGGAATCTAGGTTTGCTTCAACGAAGCTACGATAAAGGGGAGAGAGTTTCCACCAAGGGTATTTCGGAGAACTAGGAATGTTGGGGAGCGAAACGGCCTCGTTTTCATCACTAGGGTTTTCTCTCCTAGGTAGGTCACGCCAGAGAGAGTACATGACAGACAAAGCCATAGCACCAGAGGGCGAGAACACGATACGATGAATACCCAGTTCACATGCGAGTCGATGAGTCCAACCTAAAAACATGTCGGATATTATAGCCGCAGGTGGTGAAGGGTGGGATTTGAACCATTGTGTTATGGGGTCGTAGAGTTCACTTAAACAGCATATCACGGCTTCGAAAGAGGTGGGGGCTAAGTCTTTGGTGTTTTCTAGGCCTTGTGGGATTGAAGGGTGTGTGGGAAATGGGAGGACGAGGGTGTTGATGGAAGCTTGGTGAGTGGAGAGAAGAGAGTCGAGGAGATGGAGGTTCTTTGGGGTGGTTAGAATGGTGATGGTGAAGCTATGGAGGACTAGTTGGTGGGTTAGGTCTAAGAGTGGTATCATGTGGCCCTGTGCTGGGTATGGGAAAATGAGGAGATGGGCATCGTTGCCTGATGAGATAGTCATTCTGGTTTCTGTAAAGTTGTTAATAACCTAATGTAGTGAATGTACAAAATAGAAGTTACATATATAGAGAGAAAAGATAGTGTCTGCATAAAGTTTTTTTTTTTTTATTTTTATTATATTATATTATATTATTATTATTTATTTTAAGGGAAGGGTTCCACCTACTTCCAGAATCCACCACTCCTGAATTTTCATTTCAAAATTTATGATTAAACTTCAAATCTTGTTTCATAATTTATGATCGAACTTCAAATCTCATATTTAATAGAGTTAAAGGTAAAAGAGTTGTTAACAATACTGAATAAGTGTATTGTGTTTCTCAAATAATAGAACATATATGAGTGCCTTTATATAAGAGGCAGAGTGTGCAGTATAAGTAAGTGTGCTATATAAATAAACAAGATGGGCCTAAAGCCCCACATTTCCTAATACACGTTAACAGCTCCCCTCAAACTTAAGGTGAATGTGAAACCAACTTGAAGTTGTCAACCAAAGTATAAAGGCGTCCCTTAGGATGTGACTTGGTAAAAATATGTGCAATTTGATCTTTAGAGGAGACTGAGATCAGCTTGAGAGCACTATGGACAAGATGATAACGGATAAAATGACAATCGATTTCGATGTGTTTAGTCTGTTCATGAAAGATATCATTGTGAGCAATATGAATGGCATTCTAGTTTTTATAATAAAGAGGAGTAAGAGAGGATGTGGACACACCTAAGTCTTTGAGAAGCCATTGTAGCCAAAAGTGCTCAGATGTGGTATCAGTAAGGGCACGATATTCTACTTCAGTACTAGAGTAGGCCACATGAGTTTGTTTCTTGTTTCACCATGAAATCAGAGAAGAACTAAGTAGAAAGCAATAACCAGTGGTGGACCTGAGATCAGTGGGATCTTCTGCCCAATCAGCATCAAAAAATGCATGGAGAACAAGAGGAGACTGAGTAGAATAGAAAAGATTATGGAAGAGAGTGCCCTTTAGGTATCGAAGAATGCACAGAACAGCAGCATAGTGAGTTGATCATGAAGTAGACAGATATTGGTTTACCTGGTGAACAACATAGGAAATGTCTGGACGAGTGACAATGAGATAAACTAGGCTGCCAACCAAGCATCTGTAAAGAGAGGGATTAAACAATGGTTTCCCTCCTGAGGGAATTAGATGCCCATTAAGCTCAACTAGAGTGTTAACAGTCTTGTTATTAGTGATTCTAGCTTGAGACAAGAGTTCAGAGGCATACTTGGCTTGAGTAATATAAAATCCATCTGTAGAATGAGTGATTTCAAGACCCAAAAAGTAGTTGAGATGTCCAAGATCTTTCATCTCAAACTGCTAACTAAGAAAATCCTTGAGTTCTTGAATGAAACTGAGGTCATCACTAGTTATGATCATATCATCCACATAGAGGAGAAGTAAAATAGTGCATTTGTTAGTGCGTTGAAGAAATAAGGCAAAATTATAATGACTGGCCATGTAACCTAAGCGAGAAATGGTAGAACTGAATTGGGCAATCCAAGCTCGTGGAGCTTGTTTAAGGCTATAAAGAGTACGTCGAAAGTGACAAACCTTGTTTGATTCAATAGAGAGACCAGAAGGAGGTTGCATATAAACTTCTTCATTTAAATCCCTATTAATGAATATATTTTTGACATCCATCTGAAAAAGGTCTCATTTACTAGCAACAACAACAACTAAGAAGACACAAACAAATGAGATAGAGCAACCGAAGCAAAGGTCTCTTCATAATCAATCCTATACTCTTGTGTAAAACTTTTTGCAACAAGACGAGCTTTGTAGTGGTTAATAGACATATTAAAGCGAGTCTTAATCTTGTAGATCTACTTACAACCAACCATAGATTTCCTAAGGGCGAGAGTCACCAAATTCCAAGTATGGTTTTTAGATAATGCATGAAGTTTCTCTTTCATTGCAATTGGCCATAAAGGGCCAATGGAAGCCTTACGATAGGCGTGAGGCTCGTGCAATGTAGCAAGGGCAGTGTAACAATGATAGTCAAGTAAATGTGCAAAAATGGATCTTACCCGAGTTGAGTAACGAGGTGGAATATCTTGTGCAAGATCTTCAGGCAGAGTAGGAGTAGAGGACCTAAGCTCAGGGTTGGATAGCTTATCTTCGACTTGTTCATCTTCCACCTGTTCATTAAAGGGTGAATTAGGAAAGGGATCAAAGGTATGTAGTGGTTAGACAGAGAAGTCTATAGGAGAATCAAGGGCAACCATAAGGGGATCAAGAGCAGCTACAAAAGGAATATATGCCTCATCTGGAAAAAGATCTAAGACAGAGGAGGAAGATAGGGAGGCATGGAAGTGAGAGAGTTCGACAAAGGAGCGATGTTTCCAAAAGACAACATTGTGGGAGATACAAAGACGATGAAAGACAAGATCATAACACCAATACTCCTTTTGAGTTTTGTCATAGCCAAGAAAACAACAAAGCCTTGGCCGAGACTCAAGTTTGTTATGCTCATATGGCCAAAGAAGAACGAAACAATCAAAAACAAATGAGCGAAAGTGGTGATAGTCTAGAGGTGACCCAAAAAGGCGCTCATATGAAGTTTGATTTTGGATAACAGGACTAGGAATGCGATTAATAGCATGAACATTATGAAGAGTAGCTTTGCCTCAATAAGGAGCAAGAACTTTGGTAGAGAGAAGGAGAGCACGAACAATGTCAAGAATATGTTGAAGTTTTCATTCAGTTCTACCATTTTGCTAAGAGGTACCTGGACAAGTTAGTTGATGAACAATACCATAGGAATACAAAACAGCTTAGAAAGCATATTGAGTGTACTCAAGAGCATTATCAGATCAAAATTTTTTGATATGTTTGGAAAATTGAGTTTCAACCATTTTTCCAAAATTAGAATATACTTGCAATAATTCAGAACGATATTTCATATGAAAAATCCAGCTATAGCAGGAATAATTATCAACAAAGACAACAAAATATCGAGATTCACCAATACTAGAGACAGAGGAAGGCTCCTAGACATCAAAATGAATTAGGTGAAAGATTTCAGTGGACATTGATTCACTAGTATTGAAAGACAACGCTGGTTTTTTTTTCTAACTGACATGAATCACAATCAAAATTTTCTGTGGACACTAAACCTAACAAACCTCTAGAAGCCAAAGGTTGTACCTGTGAGGAAGATGCGTGACCAAGTTCGGCATGCCAAAGTGCAAGGGAAGGAATAGAAGAAACTGCAGCAGCCGCAGCAACAGAAACATGAACAATAAGTGGAAGACGAAGGTTCTCCACAGGAAACATACACCTAACTCTAGGACGAGATTGGTCCCAAGCTTTTGTCTCGTCCTCAGATCCCGCACAATACACCAAGAATAATCAAAGATAATGTGATAACCCAACTCAGCTAATTGTCCCACAAAAAATAAATTGTAAGAAAGGTCAGGACCATTAAAGACCCTGGGAATCGAGAGGTTGGAGGTTGAAATGGAACCTATATTATGACCAAACATTGTGGAACCATTTGCTGTGCAAATATTAAGAGGGTGTGGTGCAAGTTTAATGTCAGAAAATAAGGACGAGTGAGATGTCATGTGATTGCAACAAGTAGAATCCATAAGCCAAGAGGAATGAGACATACCAGATAAAGCTGAGACCAACCATACAAATGACATTAGCAATGATGTTTTTAAGGTCATCTGCGAAAATGGTGAAAGTGTGTCCTGAAGACTTAGACTATGCAGAGACGGGAGTCATTGGTTGGATACTCTCAGTGTTAACAATAGTAGCAATAGAAATTGAAGCAACTGATTTGTTGTGATGATAGCAAGTCTCAATATTATGGCCAAAACGTTTGCAAAAATTGCAAAATCGTTTGTTGGATTGTCAATGACGATTATTGTAATAAAAAGAAGACATATCCTTATTCTTTATTTAGAAGCAAAATATGCAAAAAAATGGACTACAAAAATGAAATCTACGCGAAAAATTGGGTAAGAAGCACTTGGACTGCAAAAAGTCAACTCTATGGATGACATAAGCGGCTGACTTCTAGATGACGTGGTAGTGATGACATCACCTAGGGCTGACGTGGCGTAGATGACATAATCGCTGACGTCAGTAGGTGCAAATCTAGCGCGTGTAAGCGTGTGGCGACACATGGCAGTGCGTGAAGAACAGTGACGGCACATGGAGATAATGTTGAGACTTTTAGTAGCGCGTGAGGGCGTGTGAGTGGTCCAATGGAGACAAATTTTCACAGGTGAGCAGATCGGAGAGTTTCCTTTTTGGTAGAGTGACCTGTGGTCTAATTGGAGAAGCGGAAGCGGTGGTAGTGACAAGGCAGTGGTCTTTAATGTACTATAGTCACGACGGTGGGAGTGGTGATTTTGGCAATGACGGCTGCAGTGGAAGACACCTAAGAAGACAAGATTGCTTGAGAACAACACACTCGAGAATTAGAGCAGTAGCTCTGATACCATGTTAAAAATATTGAATAAGTGTATTGTATTTTTCAAGTAATAAAATATACATGAGTGCCTTTATATAAGAGGCAGAGTGTGCAGTACAAGTAAATGTGCTATACAAGTAAACAAAGTGGGGCCTAAAGCCCACATACCCTAATATGCGTTAACAAGAGCCCTTGATATTATGTTCTGATTCACATTTGTGTGATTGAAACTAAAAGATTGAAAATATGCACAAAGAATTCAGATGAAAAATTATGCATTAAATGCAAGATATATATATACTAATCTATTTGCAATATTCTACAAGATAGTGGGGTGAGAATAATATGAACTAATTGTAAATTCATCTTTGAGAGAGAGAGAGAGAGAGAGAGAGAGATAGCGTGGTTGAAGAAGAATAAAGGTTGGGAATGGGGTGCGAGCATATATTTGTGGCGTCTTAAAAGCATATCATTCTCTCGATTTTTCTGGGAGAACTGGCGATGCAAGTGTTATGCATGCAGAATCTAATTAGTAGTACTGTTGACACGTTGCCATCAAATTCAATGTATAAACGACTTTTCTCGTGAGAAAGACTAGAATGAAAAACAAAGCCATATAATTCTTGCAAGTTTCAGCCATGCAGGAAGAGTAATATGACACTTGTTATAAGAGATTAGAGCAATAGCACCAGCTTTGCTATACTGAATGCCATTTTGTCACACCAAAACCAAACTATATCACATCTTCTATTTTAACATTCGGTCATATTAAAATAATATAACCAACACATTGAAATAATATAAAAAATAGTTTATTAAAAATATCCATTCCTCACACACACACACACACTCTCTCTCTCTCTCTCTCTCATGCTCAAATCCTAGAAAAGAAAAAAGAAAACACCACCTCTAGATCTGTAACCACCTTGCAAAAATAAAAATAAAAAACCATCGTTGGCCTCCTTTTTCTCTGTCTACCAAATCTGTAACTCACGTCCTCTCTCTCTCTCTCTCTCTCTCTCTCTCTCTCTCTCACATCAGATAAATAACTTAAAAACTTTAAATAAATGAGAGGTACTATGTCCACAATAATTTCACAACATTTTCACAACAAATTATAGGTGGTTAGTTGTTATTGGTTTAAATCTGAATTTAACACTAAGATTACTTTTTTGCCCTAACAATAACACCTAGTAACAACCTGCTACTTAGGATTTGTTGTAAAAATGTTGTGGACATATCATTTCTCTAAATAATTAGAATAAAAACTTATATTTTAAAAATTAATTAAATAAAAACTAAAAACAAAAAATAAAATAATTCAATTTTGTTTTTCTTAAACTTTTTTTTTTATCAACAGACTTTTTTTTTTTAATATAATGTTTAGCATTTCATAACTACTAGGGACACCCAATAATGGTGGATCGGCATCTTATGAGAGCATTCAAGTGAGATAGAGGGAGGAAGAAAGTGATGAGCAGATTAAACTAGCGACAAAGTAGATTGAGTGGTGGTGGGCCTGGTGGCCAAGCTTCACATAGCCAAACCCGATGAATGCTACCAGCAACCACCACAAACCATAAAGGATGGCTCACTCTCTCCTCTCGTGGGTTTCTCTATACTAAGCCCGATTCTCTCTCAAGTTCAGCCAAGCCTGAACCTTAAAAGCACAGCCACCATACATAGTAGTGCAGGTCAACAATGTCTCCACTACTGATGGCCATCTCTCTCTCTCTCTCTCTCTCTCTCTCTCTCTAACACCATTTATGGCACTGGGCCTATTTTGTTTGGTTTTTTCCTTTGGTTGATTTGGTGATTATGTTATGAAAGCTTGAGGATTTCTTTTGGGTTTAGGAAATGAGGGCTTGTAGATCCGTGGGTTTTGATGTGTGCCTTGTTGAAGTTGCTTGTGTTTTTTGGACTAGGATTTTAATTTGATTTGTAATTTTTTTTAGTGTTTATTTGTGTAAAATTGTGATTTACAACTATGTTTTATATTGGCTTTATACCATAACAAAATTTGTTTTATTTGCATTAATTTTGTTCCATGTATTTTGTGAGATTTTATTGTATTGGGTTTAGTATTAAGTTGGTGAAGAATCGAGCATGAAATGAAGAATTAGTGCAATTTCACCACTAACTCACAAGAAGCTTTCGAGTAAAGGTTCTCGTGAAAAGGGCACGTGAGAAACACATACTGAAAGCTGAAGAGTCATGTCAGGCTGTCAGTTTCACGAGTGTCTTGCGAGAAGGGCCAACCCATAAGGTACCCGCAAAACTCTTTGCCTAGAGGATTTTAAGTGTGACTTTCTTACTCTTCACCCATACTATATATACCTTCATTACCAACAAAAGCATAGGTGGCTATTCAAAGAGAAAAACCCTAGATAGGTTTTCTACAACATAACACACCCATCTTTTAGAGAGAGATCTACTCATCCTTAGTGAGAAATCATTATAGCCTCTTCTACTTCCCTCTCTCATTGTCATACCTTGAGAGGAGATTTGTACTCAAACACAACCCACATCTTTTCAGAGTGTAGAAAGTGTTTTGAGCTTGAGAAGTTTTGGAGATTTGCCAAAAGAAGCCAGTAAGGCTTGGATAATGCAATCGGGCGTATTGTGGGATCTAGAAAGCTAGAGAAGACATGACTCCGAGAAGTCAGTGGGTAGTAGGAGCTTGGAGGGCTTAAGTACATTGGGTAGACTAGGTTTGGAAGGTCTTTTGTTATTCGTGTACTCCAACTTTATTCTTTAGTGGATCGATTTCGACTTTGGGGGGTAGTGAAGAGGTTTTTCGCCGAGTTCTTTAGTTTCATCTTCGATAACACGTCTTGGTGTTATCTTGTGTTTGCATCACCCTTCCCTTACTCTTGTGTTTTATATTTATTGTTTGTTGTTCATGTTTATGCCCTAGAGTAGTATCAGTTCATTACACACATTTACTCTTGTTTCGTACTTTGATTAAGTAAGAGTAAAAGCAATTTAGCCGTAATCTAAAATGTGGGGTTTAAACAAGCTCGTGTATTTTTTAGCACAAATCCGAGAGCTTTCACGTGGTATCAGAATGGGTACAGTTGTTTTGGTTTCATTACTGTTAGGACATATGTAGTTCAAGTTGTTGACATATGTCACTATTTTATGTAATTGGCTTATCCTTTGACAAAACACATTTTACTTGTAATTGGGTAGATTTAGGATGTGTTTAACGCTTCAAGAAACAGTGTTTCAAGATTAAGTGTTGAAGTCATCAAGTCTGTCCAAGAAACAAGCTAGAAAGTGCAAGTTACTAAAGCTCGACACTTGTCTCGACACATGCATCTATCGAGCTTTAAAAAACTGTTTTAGCCCGAGCCTCGACAGCTTCTCGACAGATTCTCGACACCTCTATCTGTCGAGATTTAAAAAAAACAGATTTTCAGTTCTGTTTTAATTCCAATCCATGAATGTGTCTTTGAGACTTCTTTTCTCCTAACCCTAGACATATAAAAGGATTGTTTTAAGAGCCGTCAAAGAGATGCAAGTTGTACAAGTATTGAGCAATTCTTGTTCATGCAATTTGTGATAAAAAAGACAAAGTTCGTGCCCTAGTTCATCTCTTGTGAAGAAGATTGCTGTGTATTGTGCACCATAGGGTTTTGTAACCAAGCATTTTCTTGATCTTCATCGTGTAGATGATCTGAAGAACTTTGCAGCCAACAACTCTCTCTCTAGTTGGTGAATTGAAGTCGCTTACTAGGATCCGTGCAATTGGTTAGTCACGTACTTGGGAGCCGTGCATTGAAAGAAAAAACTGTCACTACAGAGCAAGTCCAATTGAGTATTGGGGTAAGGGTTCAACTGTAGGTTGGTAAGGTACTTGGGATTCCTTGCTTGTAATCGCTTGCTGTGATAATAGTGGAGTTTCGGGAGTGGTGACCTTAAATTACCCGGGGGGGTTTTTGCCATCAGGTTTTCCCCATTCATAAACAAATCACCATGTTTTTTATTTTTCCGTTGCATACTTTAGTTTTGGTGACTTGTTTGTGCTGCCACGTGATTTTGCATGTTAACTTGATTAATTAATAACTTGGCTAATTAATCAATTTAATTTATCACTAGGGGTCAACGCGTTTGTGGCCTATCAATTACCTAAGTGTGATCCTTGACCCCTTGTGTGTTTTGCCATGGATAGTGCTTTGTATGCTTCTATGAATGTTTTGGATGTTGTTGAGTGTAACATGCCATGTGTTTGTGAAATTGCCTCTATAAGTGTTAATACTCATAATTGTGATGTCATGTTACATGAATCTATGGGTATTGTTGAAATTTCAAATGTCAAACTCTTAAAGAAATATTTCAAGAAGTTTTATAAGAATTTGAGCAAGTTCTCTAGTAAAAATGATGATTTGATTGCTAAGCTTAATGAATCCAACAAATTGGTTGAGAAGTATAAGACACTTGCTGAAAATTCTTTAGAAAAGATGAAAGAGTTTGAATGTTTGAATGTGGACTTGGATGCTAAACTTGTTTTTTCTAACAAACTTGTTGACGATTTTAAATGTGAAAATGAATCTCTTAAGTTGTATGCCAAGTGTTTGATTTTTGAACCTATTGCTAAAAAGGAAGAAAATATTTGTTGTAATCATGTTGTGTTGCCCAATTTTGTGCCTATTGTGAATTCTACCTCTAAAGAGAAATTGATGTACATTCCTCCACACAAAAGAAACCAAAAAGTGGAGCGAAAGGCTCTTAAGCCTAAGCCTAAGCCTTCGTTTAGGTCTCATCCTAGGGATTTGAGTAGAACTAATTTTTTTCCTACTTGTCACCATTGCGGTGTGATCGGTTACATAAGACCACAATGTTCCATGTTGAAGAGAAAACAAAACTATGTTGTTAGATCTCTCCCTAAAAAGCCTAGTGGACCTAAACCAATTGTTTGTCATCATTGTGGTGCCTTTGGTCATTTAAGACCTCATTTCTCTAAGTTTCAAGCTCTTAAAAGAGTCAAAAGAAAAGAAAAGCCTGATCTTTTTAGAAGTTGTGCTATGAAAGCAAAACTAGATTTAGGGGAAAACTGTATGTTGTTGAAACAAGTTGTTAATGCTCTTACCTCCTTGTTTATGTGCATCTCCAGTTCTCAGTCTTCCAACCCTCGTCTCACTTCTCTTGAGACATTTATTCTAAGCAATCGTTCCGTTTGGATGAAGAAGGGTTCATATGGTTGAGCTTATGCTCTTTTTGTTCCTTGATCCAATTGTTTTGATCTTTGTAGGACCCTTTATGCATTAGATGCTTCATTTTCATGCATTTGTGCATCTTGCATTTCTTTATATGCATTGTTTTTGCATTTGATCTTACTTTTATTGCTTTGTTTTGGTGTGAGCAAAATAACAAAAACACATAAAAAGTGAAAAATTCAAAAAGTTTGATCGTATATGTTTGAGCATATTTCACATGTGAGTTTGGCCTAGTACCTCCGTACTAATGGCGTAGTGCATTTACGAGCTTAGCTTGTTATGTATGCACATTCTTTAAGTGTGAGCGACATCTAGAAATCTACTTTTGATTGTTATAAATAGATCTTCAAACTTGTCATGAATGATTAGTCAATAGTCTTGCTTGATTTTGATACAAGTGTAGACTTGTGCCTATATATCTCCTCACATTTTTTCTTTTTCAAAAGAGCTCTACAAATGTCAATCTCTAAAAAGAAAAAGAGCAGAAAAAGCCTTGCTTCGAAAACTAGTTTGACTAGGAAAAGGTGGAGCAAATATGTATTAAAATGTTTGGTGCCAAAGTTAAAGGCTTTCATATATGTTCATTTTTACAAGTGAGAAAGGTTACTTGACTTCGTACTAGTTATGTCTAACTTTATTGAATTAATCATTGACACTTCATACTAGACTATGGATTAGTTCATACTTGATCCACACACACAATGCACAAGTTTAATGTTCAATGAATGCCTATTTCATTTGTGTGTTGTACATGTTCAAATGTGATGTGTGTGCGCTCAAACATATATGGATCAAATCAAAAAGATTTTTGTTCTACATACATGTATTTAGGCAATTTTTTTATGTGTTCATGCATTATTTCACATACATGTATAGTGTGTGCACTCTAAGTGTTTAATAAGATGTCTCAATGGAATTTTTCACTCTTTTGGACTCCAATGAGTACCAATTTTTGGAGATTACCATGATTATGCATGTTTATCATATTTTGATCATTGGTTGTGTGTTTTATACACTTTATCCCGTGAATGCTTGCCCATGCATTGGTTATGCATTTCACATGCACACTAGATGCACTATTGATGCATACACTCTATCCCTTGACATGTTTTGCATTTACTCATGCTAGTTAAAGTCTTTTTAGACCTTTTAGCACATATAACATGTTCTTGTGTCTATATCATGCCTAAGTCTATATCTTGTTCCTTCATCCTTAGCATGTCATGTTTACTTTTTTGCTTTGTAGCTTTGTGTCTTTAAGATGTTTTATCTTTTGTTTGAGCTTCATTTTCTCATTGATCTTGCACCCCTCATGCATCTATACCCTTGTTCATATCTTCTTTATTTCCCTCCTTCCTCTTGATTCATTTTTCTATTGGTGACAAAAAGGGAAAGAGTATACTAGAGAGTATACCGGAGTGTATTGTCATTTCTATACAACTCATGTGCACATTCTCCGGGGGAGAAATTCTATTTTGTGCACATTTGTAGAGGGAGAAAGCCATAGAGGAGATGAATTTATCAAGGGGGAGAAGACATTTCTTTTTATGAAAAAACTTTGTTTTGTTTGCTTTTCTCTTTGTATGTTTTCTTGTTTTGCTTTATGGTACTTTGAATTACATTTAGTATCTATGCTTTATTGCTCTCATCGCATTGTATTTATGTGTTGGACATGTATGCTTCATTTTAACATTGTGCTTTATTGGTTGCATGTTCGGATGACCATTTGCTTTGCTATATGATCATTGTAGTCACTTCCATATTATTGTCATGTGTTTGGTCAAGTTGTTCATATGTTTCATATCATGTTTACTTGATCGCTCTTTTACTTGTTACACTATACTTGTCCTTTTATTACTTGCTTTACCTTGAAGGTCTAATGCGTTTTGTTAAAGCATTTCAGGTTACAGGCATTTGTGTTCCAAGTTCATCACAGCTTTTAAATTTAGGTGTAAGTAAGTTTTGCTATTGTTTCTAAACTCACATTTAAGTCTAGAGTCTATTATAGAGTGTTTTGTCACAGAATAGCTAAAGGAAGAGATTGTAAAGTTATAATTTACAACTATGTTTTATGTTGGATTTATTCCATGACAAAAAGTGTCATATTTGCATTAATTTTGTTCCTTGTGTTTTGTGGGATTTTATTGTATTAGATTTAGTATTAAGTTGGTGAAGAATGGAGCATGAAATGAAGAATCAGTACAATTTTGTGACTAACTTGTAAGAAGCTCGTGAGTAAAGTTCCTGCGAAAAGGGCACATGAGAAGCACATGCTGAAAGCTGAAGAGTCATGCCAAGTTATCAGTTTCATGAGTGTCTTGCGAGAAGGGCCAACCAGTGAGGTACCCGCTAAACACCCTGCCTAGAGGATTTTAAGTGTGGCTTTCTTACCCTTTACCCATACTATATATACCCTCATTACCCACAAAAGTAGAGAAGGCTATTTAGAGAGAAAAACCCTAAATAGGTTTTTTACAACACAACACACCCATCTTTTAGAGAGAGGGCTACTTATCTTTAGTGAGAAATCATTATAGCCTCTTCTCCTTCTCTCTCCCATTGTCATACCTTGAGAGAAGATTTGTACCCAAACATAACCCACACCTTTTCAAAGTGTAGAGAGTGTTTTGAAGCTTGGAAAGCTTGGGGAATTTGCCAAAAGAAGCCGGTGAGGCTTGACAGATGTAATTGGACGTATTGCGGGATTCGAAAAGTTAGAGAAGTTCGTTGGTAGCAGGAGCTTAGAGGGCTCAAGTATATTGGGTAGACTAGTCTTGGAGGGTCTTATGTTATTTATGTACTCCAACTTTATTCTCTAGGGAATTGATTTTGACTTAGAGGGTCACGGAGAGGTTTTTCGCCAAGTTCTTTGGCTTCCTCTTCAATAACATGTCTTGGTATTATCTTGTGTTTGCCTCTCTCTTCCCTTACTCTTATGTTTTCCATTTATTGTTTTTTGTTCATGTTTATGCACTAAAATAGTATCGGTTCATTGCATACATTTACTCTTGTTCCGCACTTTGATTAAGTAAGAGTAAAAACAATCTAGTCGTTATCTAAAATTTGGGGTCTAAACAAGCTTGTGTGTTTTTTAGAACAAATTCGAGAACTTTCAATTTTGATAGAAAATCTTGATTTCCTGGGAAATTTTGAATGCCCAAATGTTGTATTTAAAGTATTTTGGTTGTTGGGTTTGCTCATTATTGTGGTGTGTTTCTTGGGAAAAGTTTTAGTTTGGTTACCCAAAAAATGCTGAGAATTTTTTTTATTTCTTTTTTCTTTTTTGTTTCTGGCTAGAATCATTTGAATTTTCGCTTCAATTTGTCATTTTTTTAGTGTTTCTTTTGAAAGAAATTCTTGGGGGAAATTTTGAATACCCATAAAATTATAAATACTATAAAGAAAAAGATTTATTTTAATTTAGTTTAAGTTTAGTTAATGAGATTGAATAGTTGATAACATATGTCACCATTTAATTGTTTCAACTAGCAAATGTGACAGTATGATGTTTCACTTGATAGATACGTCAGCAAACCACTAACGGAGGGGCTGCTTTTGCTAGCAAAAGTAAATTTTAGGGTGTAAAATCTAATTTTTCAAACTTCAATATAAAATCAAAGCAATCCCAAACGTTAGGGGTAAACTTTGCAATTTACCCTTTTTTAGATTATAAGTTGAACATCATTTATTATAAAATTTGCTTCAATTTACCTGAAAAAAATAAAAAATAAAAAGGAACAGCGTTCAATGAAAAACAAATATAAAAATAATAATTATACCCTTAGGTTCATGGAAGTAATTAAATATTCTTCAATTCATTTAAGAAATAGTTTCATCTTCTAAATTATATTAATTTTAACAATTTATATTTATTCTTTTTTTCATCTCATATAATTAAAGTTGATTCCCCCAATATTATAACACAAGATAAGTATCAAACTTGATCATAAATTAATATTTTTTTTTAACAAAATTGAAAATTCATGGCATTGCATTGATATTAACTAGTTAGGAAAAAGAAGAGAACTTTTGGTAAAATTACAAATGATGAGTGCATCAGCACTATTATAATCTTAGTCTTATCTAGTATTAATTATATTTAAATCTCTTTGCTTCCTTAATGTTGGGGACATTTTTGGGAGAATGGCCCAAACTCCTCTCGGGTTTTTTAAAAATGATTGTTTTGGAGAGTTAAGCCCAAAATTTTAAATGTGTGATAATAAAAAGGCTAATGGTTCTTTAAAAAAGAGAGAAATCAAAATTGCGATGAAACAAATGCAGAAAAAATGCTTAGAACATTAGGTATTAAACTTTTCTTTATGGATAGTAGGAAGAGGAATTTGAGAAAGATGATAACAAGGAGAGAGAAGACTCTTTGGTATCACTATTTTCACACATGGGCCTCAGAATCACGTAACTCTTTGATGGCTGAATGACCTTTTGTTCTAAAGTTGGAGTTTTAAGGGTAGAACGAGGCTAAATCTGTTTGAGCTAATGGAGGCCTCTTATATTGAGTTTTGGATGTCCCTAAGGACTTGTTTTTGGTTAATAGAAGTTTTGCATGATTTAGGAAAGTTTTAGACTAAGCCTCACTGGCTGCTCTTCCCTAGTTAATTTAGGTCCTTCGGAGATTAAACTTAGTTGTTGCTAGCAAGTAAGATCAATAGGGGGCTAGCTATGCTCCAGAGGCCAAAGTGCTTAGGTGAGAAAGTCAAGCCACAAACAACAAGAGTTTAGGACCTCTATTTGGGTGTAAATTTTGGATACTAGACTCTTTCCATGAGCCTTTGGTGCTACTAGTGTATCAGCCCACTTAGCAACACACACAAGTTTGACTCATGCAAAAGGTCTAAAAGAGCCGACTCATACCCTCCAAAAAAGATGGGGTTTAGCTAATGGAGATACTAAGGGTCTTTTTGGTTTAGAGGAGTTTTGAGTGATATGATCCAAAACTCATAACTGAGTAATCAAAACACATGGAACCCACACAAATTTTTTTGTTTGGGTTGATTATCACATTGTGTTTTCTTCATTCAAAACTCACAAATTTTGAGTTAGAGTGATGGAAATAGGAAACAACAAATGGGTTTTTTCAGTTTTTGAGAATTGAGTTTCAATGGCATTTTTGTAAAATTAAGCAAAGAATGGGACCCACCTGTATGACTTGTCCTATCAAGCAACCCGTTCTTCTCTTTTTCTGTTCTCTTTCTTCATTTTTTTTTCTTTTACCTAGAGGTTTCCTTCTCTTTTTTGTGGCATCAGAGAAAGAGCAAGACTAGAGATCGAAAGCTTCGCTGGCAATGAGGGATTCGAGAAACAACGTTGTTTAGAGCCTAGGCCGAATCATGAGACATGCGGACCTCGAGATTGGAAGCTTCACCGTTGACAGGGGATTCGAGACCTGATGCTTTCTATCTCCTAACGTGATGAGACCTGATGCTTTCTTCTTCTTTTTTTCTTTTACTTCTTTCATTTTCGTTCCTTTTTTCTCTTTTGTTTCTTTTCTTCTTCAAGTTGGGTTTTTGCTCTTAGTTTCTTCTCTCTTTTCTTTTTTCTTTTCGTTCTTTCTTTCTTCTTCACTCTAGTTTCTTCTCTTAGTTGCATCTTCTTCTTCTTCTTTTTATTTTTTTTTTCTTCATGCGGTGATGGCAGAGATGGCTAAGTTTAGGTCTCCGATCTAAGGATTTAGGTTTGGGTTTTTTGTTGTGGTTGTGGTGGTTTAAGGCTTGGGCTGTGGTGAGGTTGTGGTTTTGGTTAAGGGATGCTGGTGGGTTTAGATTTTTGATTCATTCGGATTTTTTGGTGGAGGTTGTGGTTATGTTGAGGGCTGTTGGTGGTGGTGGTTATGGTTGTGGATTTTTGGTTTTGCCACTGGTGGTGGTGGAGCTAGGTTTCGATGTAGCTGGGTTTGAAGAGCATAAAAGAAAAGGGACGCGAGTGGCAACCGTATTCTTCTGTGTAGTGTTAGTGGGTGGGTCCATCATTTTGGCAAAAAAGTGGAGTTAAAAACTGAGATGCATGATTAAGTTTTGTGACCAAACAAAAGTGTTGGATTTTTTTAGTGATAGTGAAGTTTGAGTTATGAGTTATAGGTTTTGAGTTTGAGTTATGAAAACTGAGTACTGAGTTATGAAAACTGAGTGAGCCCTAAACCAAATGAGCCCTAACTCTTTCGGGAGCTAGTAACACATAAATCATGTCACATGCTCTCTCAATTCCCCATTAGTTCACAAGGGCTTGGGTCATGCAAGAAATAAATAAAATAAAATAAATACATTAATTAGGCCTGCAAGGAGGTCGAGCTCAATCAGGTCTATTATCAAATTATATAAAAGAAGAGATCTCAAGATTACAAGGAGATGGCAAGATTGTAAAATTCAATGGAGAGTTTTGTGGGCAATATAAATTTTACAATGAAGAAAAGAGATGGCAAGATTGTAAAATTCAATACAGAATTGTCTATATATGAAGTCGTTCTGAAGGATTGAGCCGTTTTCTTCGAGATTATATTGAGTCATTTGATGGTTGATGTTACTTCCTATCCTGCTGTAATGTTTGAAGTCCATGAGCCACAAAACTGTATGGTTGATCTTATGGGTGCTGATGCATTGTTTCTGGAGCCTACATTAAGTCCAAGGGCTCAATTGATTGTCAACGTTATAGAGCCATGCCGGAAATTTTGGGCCTATCAAAATGTTTTCTAATTCAGCAATTCCCAGATTAAAAGGAGAAATCCAATCATGTTTCACATAAAAAACAAATGACAATGTTGTGGACACTACAGAAAAGTACAGAATTTTTAATTGTGAGAGATTCTGAAAATGAGCTTCAGTTAACCTTCCCATTCAACGTGATTTTTTTTTTTTCAATTAACCTTAAATATTAAATAATTTTGTTAGCTGTCATGTTCAGAAAGAGTTTAGAAAACTAACATCACGTGTGTCTAAAACTCGAGTTTTATCTTGGAACTCGAGTTTATAAGTCTCGATTTGTAAGCTGTGGTTGGTGACGTGGCAAAAATGTCTACGTGGAACTCGAGTTTTTAAGACTCTAGTTCCACCATTTTATTTTTCCTTCTCCTTCTTCCTCGTGTCTATTCCTTCTTCATCGTCGCGTCTGTTCATTCTTCATCGTTCACCTAGTCGCGTCTGTTAGTCCACCCAGTAGCTGAAAATCAAATCATCTACCAGCGTTCTTCTCCAACCAGATCACCCACCTAACACCAGATCGTCTTCTTTGGCGCTGCGGATCTCCAACCATATCGTCTTCTTTGGTGCTACATCTTCAGGTTTGTTCTTCTTCAAGTCCGACAAAAATGGAGTTTCAAAGAGTCGGTTTTGCTTTTTTGAAATCGAGTCTTACTGACTCGAGATCTATGCGACTAAATTGCTCCACGGCAGCAATAGAACTCGAGTTTGAAAGCCTCGATTTTCATCATTGATCTCAACTTTTGAAAACTCGAGATGCTAGTCTCCAGTTTCCTTTCCAACCTATGTTGGCTTATCATATATTTTCCCCTCACACTACTACTCTGAAAATATCCCCTATCCAACGTACTAAGCATTGATGGTTTTCCCATGCTTTCTGGAATGACTACTCATTTTATTTCCGGTGAGGTAAGGTTCTTGTAGGGATGAAAAGTTTCCGATAGAACCCCCCTGCGAACCATTATCAGCCAGTACTAGCGATTCTAGGCAGCTGTTAGAACATTGGGACAATCCATCCGCAAACTAAGTTATCCCCCCCCCCCCCCCCCCAATTATGCCATTGTGCATCAGGCTTTAACTTTTGCAGATAAATCCAATTTACGTAATTTGGTCAAACGTTCCAGATCAGCTAGTAACTGACCTTCAATATGATGACTGTATGAATGATCAAGCTCTCCCAAAAAAAACCAAATTTGAAAATGCATCTGAAATGGTACCTCGAAGGGAATTGTAAGCAATGTTTAGGATTGAAAGACCACTCAAATTTGACAACCAGTGAGAGTGAGGTATTGAGGAGTCCAACATGTTACGAGAGAGATCAAGGACTGTAAGAAATGTGAAGTTGATGGAGGAAATAGAGTAATAGACTGGGGAAGCATATTAATTGCCTGTAGCCAACTCGGAGTAACTTCCTCAAGATTTGCACTGCTCAGATAAAGGTACTTAAGCGAAGGAAGACCAACAAGCCACTCAGCTTTTGGCTTCCGATCTTTTATAAGGAGTAAACTCCATGATTGGGAATCGATAGAAATTATGGTCAAGATATTGCAGTTTTGATAAATTCCCAAGATGGGGAGGAATAACTCCCGCAAACAATAAGAAAGAAAGATTGAGATATTTTAAATTTTCAAGGGAACCCAAGAACTTTGTACCATTGTTTCCATTAAAATTATTTTGGCTTAGGTCCAAGTAACTCAAATGCTTTAAATTGAGTAAAGAAGGACTTATCTTACCCCCAAAGCTCGACTTGTTGAAAATCGCTCTCTCCTCATCACTATAGTTGCTAAACTGAAATGGAATTCTGAGGTCAAGCTTGACAACATGTGATGTACTGTTGTCACAGCCAACATCAGTCAATTAACAGCGATATTCAGCAACTGAAGAAGAGAGGAGGCCTGATGGACCTGTGAGACCTTCTTTGAAGCTAAGAAAAGCATTCTTCTTCATCTGTGAGAATCTGAAAGTGAGGTTGCTGGTGCTTGAAGCGGGTTTAGCAGTTCCCAGGAGACGCAAGCAAAGAATCAAGCCGAGTAGATGAGAACTGGAGCTGAAGATGTCAGCTCTAACCATTCTACTGATGAATTACTTGGACATCAAAGGATCTTAGTTTGTCGACTTGTTTTGTGGAGGATTCTTGAAAGTTCGTTGATGCAAATGCGCGGATTCGGGTGAAGGTGCAGTGGGGTGGCTCGACAAATTTTGAAAAAGTAAGATGCAAATGCAACGAGATACATTTATTAATAAATTATTAAAAATATTTTTATTTATATTTTTTTATATAGTACGAAACATATTTTTTCATATAATGATAAACATATACCAATTTAAAAGCAATAGTATAGATAATAAAGTCTTTATAAACCCATATCATAATTTAAGATATTAATCTTTTTTAAGAATAAAAATATGTTAATCCTAAACTAAATATATTAGCCCTCAAAATAATAATAATAATAATATACTACCTACCACCATTTAAAACAAAAATAAAAATAAAAATAAAAGAAAGGTAAAAAACGGAAACCCATTAAATTCTTTAAAAAAAATTGAAAAACAAAAGTTATTAGCCATGTGGTTGGTATGTGGGGAAACAATAAAACGTAGTAGGTACTAGTCTTTCAACCCTTCACTTCACTCAGTATTAAGTATTGACCAGGTCATGTAGGGCAAACAAACTAAGAAATTAAAAAGAGGGAAAACAAAGAAGGTTAACAAGCATAAAAAGAAAACACTCACACCCAGAAGCTTTTTAGAACACAAAGATGAAGAAGAAGATGAAATGAAGAATAGAGAGATGAGGAAGAGGGTGGTTTGATATTGGCCTGGTCTGATTTTTCCGGCCAAAATAGATGATATCATCATGTTCGGGTCTGTTTCGACCTGAATCGGCGCAAATCGAAGAAAAAAAAAAAGGACTCGCCATGGATGTGTGTAACCACATTGACGGCCGCACAATGCATCTATGCATGTTGGGTGCGGGTGTGGTGGCTGTGGAGCACTCGTGCTTCCCAGGAATGATCATTAATGATAGACTAAGAATGAATTGACCATTTTGGTAACTTAATCAAATTAATTAGCCTATTGAAATTAATTAGATTCAATTACATGCAATAAGCGTGGTAGCACAAACAAATCACCAATAAAACTAAATGCAGCGAAAAATAAACTTGACATGGGTGATTTGTTTACGAATAAGAAAAACCTCCAAGCAAAACCCCACCAGGTGAATTTAAGGTCACCACTCTCAAGAATCCACTATTATCAAAACAAGCGATTACAAGTAGAATGAATCTCAGTACCTAATACCAACCTACAAATGAGCCCTTACCCCAATACCCAATTTGACTTGTAATGTAGTGACAATCTCTTCTTTTAATGCGTGACTCCAAGTATGTGACTAACCAATCGATACACAGATCCAAGTACGTGACTAACACACCAACTTGACTGCAAAGTTCTTCAGTTCATCCAGATGATAAAGATCAAGAAGCTCCTTGGTTACGAAATCCTTGGCGCAAAAACACAGCAGCTTCTACAAAGAATATGATGAACTAGGGCAAATTCTGTCTCCGATCACAATTTGCATGCACAATAAATTTGCATTGAGTTGCATAACCTTGCATCACCTATGACGTCCCTTATAATAATCCTTATATATGTTTAGGGTTGTGAGAAAAGAAACCCTACACAAATACACTTAAAAATAGGTGAAAATAAATTTGAAAATATGAATTTCGTAATTCTCAATAGATATTGTTTCTATCGAGCAGCTATCGAGTACAAGCATTAAACCTTGATAGATATTATCTGTCGAGATATCTGTCGAGCTTTAATAAACAACACTTTTTCACTTGTTTCTTAGACAGACTTGCATGGCTTCAATACTAGACTTGAACTCTTATTCCTTGAAGTACTAAACCCATCCTAGATCTAACCAATTACAAGTAAAATGTTTTTTGTCAAAAGATTAGCCAATTTACAATAATATATGTTCTATCAAGTTCCACATATGTCCTAACAAACTCCTTCTTTGGCAATCCGTGACAAAACCACAGCAAAAAAATGAAGTATGAGTGAAGTCATAAATCACTAAACTCATAATCACTTATTGAGTACAATAAAATTTAATCCTAACACAAACTCTTGAAAAACTTTGCAAGAAAAGAGTTCATGGCATGATAGATTTTGACAACTTGTCTTTCTGAAATACTTTAAACAAAACTCATCAAGGCATCTTAGTATGAAACAGAAATAAAGGATTGTGATGGGGAATGAAAATGAATCTGACGGAGATACTCGGGTAAATGTGATGGTATAAGGATGGAAGGTTTATTGCTGACAAATCTAAGGAGCACGGACCCACAGTAGACGGACGAAAGTGACACATGGCAGTTATTTTTCCAGATTTGGCTCCAAGGTTTCCTAAATGGAATTGACTTGCGGTTCGCATTAGGTTTGATATGTTCTTGCTTGATCTCCACGCAAAGGTGTGTAAGGAGCGTTCTTGCGCCACATACTTAACCCTAATCAAGAAGACTCCTACAAGGAAACGAAATCTAAGAGGATCAATCCTAAAAGGAAAGGGCTTCGTAGCCAAGGCACGAATGCTAAACTTACACTATTATAAATACATCGAAACTCTCACAAATCAAGGTACGCATAATTCTCTTAACTTTGGCACTCTAGGGTTGCGAACAATTCCAACTTGACCTTTAAAGGGTCTTTGGCCGGCACCACACCAATGTCCTTTGTAAGGTCTTTTATTTTTGGTTGTGCAGGTATTCCATAAGCATCGTGAGAACTGTGTAATTTACCGGTGATATTTCAGCATCATCAGTTGGCGCCGTCTGTGGGAAAGAAATAGTAATCAGCCATTACCTTATTCTTGAGACAAAAAGTTGCATGGTACTCACTAGATCGATAGCAACAACCAATAATCAGGGCGACGAACCGCACACTACGGCATTGGAGAGACAGGTCCAAACGCTTGCAGCGGCGGTTGAACGCCTAACCAAACAGAATCACGATTTGGAGGAGCATTTACGTCAGAAGAATGCACATCTTGGCACGCAAGAGGAAGACTAGGAAGGAACAAGCGCTGAAAGGAGGAACCATGAAGGACTCGAGGGTAGCAACACTCCAAGCAGACCGGAGCGACAGGACACCAGTCGGCCAGCTATCTTTAACACTCTACCACCTCACATCGCTGCGGAGATGCAGGTGATGCGGGAAAGAATGGACGTGATGATGAACGACCTCAGAGGACGAGTATCTAGCGACCTTGATGACCTAGTCTAACGAACTGATTCACTTTCATGGCACATGTCACTTCATGTCCTTTTCCCCCAAAATTTTGCACTCCTCAGGTAGAGAGCTACGACGGGTCCAAGGACCCCTTGGACCACTTGGAATCCTTTAAGACTATAATGCACCTTCAAGGAGTACCAAATGAGATCATGTGCAAGGCCTTCCCTACTATATTGAAGGGATTTGCCAGGATCTGGTATAGTAGGTTGACACCCAATTCGATTAGCACCTTTAAGGAGTTAGGCGCTTAATTCGTGTCACACCTTATTGGGGGTCACCAATACAAGAAGTCCACAACGTGTCTGATGAGCATTAGACAATGGGAAGACGAGACGCTAAGGTCGTATATAACACGATTCAACAAAGAGGCTCTTTCGATAAACGAAGCAAATGATAAGATACTAGTAGCAGCATTCACCAACGGGCTGCGGAAGGGTAAGTTCCTCTTCTCCCTATATAAGAATGACCCAAAAACCATGTCCGAAGTGCTTTATGGGGCAACAAAAGTACATGAACGCGGAAGACGCGTTACTGGCAAGAGAAGAGAAGCCTAGGAAAATGGAGAGATAGGAGGAAGCGTGGCCAGAAAGAGGACGAAAGGTGGCTAGGGTGGGAGAATGCTGAGAGGATAGACGTTCAAAACCACCCACAGGGAAGTTCACAAGCTTCACCCCCTTGACGACCTTGATCAACCAAGTATTGATGCAGATAAAGGATGAAGAAGCCCTGACATTCCTTGGAAATTTGAGAGGGGATCCTAATAAAAGGTCAAGGAATAAGTATTGTTGTTTCCATCGTGACTACGACCATGATACATTTGACTGCTACGACCTGAAGCAACAAATAAAGGCACTCATAAGGCAAGGGAAATTGCAAAGATTCCTCAATAAAGAAAAGATGAATCCGCCACAAGTCTAGCCCCCTCGACGAGAAAACGAGCGCCCCAGACCACCACTTGCAGACATAAGGATGATCGTCGAGGGTACTGTTAATGCAGAATCATCCAAAAAAGCTCATAAAACCTACCTACGAGCAGTTTAGAACGTCCAGCTGTCGGAGTCAGCACCAAAGATGGCACGAGTTGATATCCCAATCATAGGCTTTTTAGAAGAGGATGCACAACGTCTTCACCATCCGCATGACGATGCGCTTGTTGTCAGCATACGAGTAGGAGATTACAATATGCATCGAGTACTGGTTGATAACGGAAGCTCAGCAGACATTCTCTATTACCCCGCATTTCAACAAATGGGGATTAGTAGAGAACAACTAGTTCCAACCAACGCTCCACTTGTCGAATTCGGAGGGACAAGAGTCTACCCCCTTGGTGCCATCACATTGTCTGTAACGGCAGGAGATTACCCCCAACAAATCACTACGGATGTGGTTTTTCTTGTAGTTAATTGCTCATCTACCTACAATGCTATTCTCGAATGGCCTACTCCTAATGCATAGAGAGCTGTAACTTCGACCTACCATTTGATGATTAAGTTCCCTACCAAATATGGAATTGGAGAGCTGGGCAGAAATTAGGCTACCGCACGTGAATGCTATGTGACCATGATGGAGATGGACGACCACCTATAAGCATTGAACATCGAGGAGCAGCGGACTGTAGCAGAAGCGGTGGAAGAATTGGAAGAAGTGCCCCTTGATGACTCAAGGCCCGAACAAACCACGAGAATTGGTACATTGGCCAGCTAATCAATACGGCAAACCCTCGCAACGCTCCTAAGGGAAAATCAGGACATGTTTGCATGGAGTCATGAAGGCATGCCGAGGATCGATCCATCAGTAATAGTCCACAGGTTGAATGTGTCACCTTCATTCTCCCCTGTCCGACAGAAGAAGCGAGTGTTCGCTCCTGAGAGGGACCGAGCCATCGCCGAGGAGGTCCAGAAGTTACTGGAAGCAAGTTTCATATGAGAAGTACACTATCCAAATTGGTTGGCAAACGTGGTGATGGTTAAGAAAGCAAATGGAAAGTAGAGAATGTGCGTTGACTTCAAGGATCTAAACAAGGCTTGCTTGAAGGATAGTTATCCGCTCCCACGTATTGATACCCTAGTGGATTTAACAGCGAGACATGAACTTTAAGTTTCATGGACACGTTTTTCGGTTACAATCAGATCAAGCTGGATGAAGTTGATCAAGAGAAAACATCATTTGTTACAAGTCAAGGGCTTTTTTGCTACAAAGTGATGCCTTTCGGACTCAAAATACTGGGGCCACATATCAAAGGTTGATGAATAGGATGTTCGCGCACCAAATTGGAAGGAATGTGAAAGTTTACGTGGATGACATGCTGGTGAAGAGCATTCGAGAATCCAACTGTTAGGACATATGTAGTTCAAGTCTGTGAACATATGTCACTATTTTATGTAATTGGCTTATCCTTAGACAAAACGCACTTTACTTGTAATTGGGTAGATTTAGGATGAGTTTAACACTTTAGTTCAAGGTTAAGTGTTGAAGCCGTCAAAGTCTGTCCAAGAAACAAGCTGGGATGTGCAAGATTTTAAAGCTCGACACATACCTTGACAGATACATCTATCGAGCTTTAAAGAAGCTGTTTTGCCCGAGCCTCGACAGCTATCTCGACACCTCTCGACACCTCTATCTGTCGAGAATTAAAGAAAACAGATTTCCAGGTCTGTTTCAAGTCTAATCCGTGAGTGTGTCTTTGGGACTTCTTTTCTCCTAACCCTAGACATATAAAAGGATTATTTTAAGGGCCGTCAAAAGGAGAGATCAAAGAAAACAAGTTGCACATTCTTTGAGAACTCGTTGTTCATGCAATTTGTGATCTGACAGACAAAGTTCGTGCCCTAGTTCATCCTTGATGATTTGAAGAACTTTGCAGCCAACTCTCTCTCTCTCCATAGTTGGTAATTGAAGTCGCGTACTGGGATCCGCGCATCTGGTTAGTCACGTACTTGGGAGCCGTGCATTGAAAGGAGAAACTGTCACTACAGAACAAGTCCAATTGGGTATTGGGGTAAGAGTTCAACTGTAGGTTGGTGAGGTACTTGGGATTCCTTACTTGTAACTGCTTGTTGTGATAATAGTGGAGTTTCGGGAATGGTGACCTTAAATCACCCGGTGGGGTTTTTGCCGTAAGGTTTTCCCCATTCGTGAACAAATCACCGTGTTATTTACTTTCCGTTGCTTAACTTAGTTTCGGTGATTTGTTTGTGCTGCCACGTGATATTGCATGATTAATTTGATTAATTAAAAACTAGGCTAATTAATTAATCTAAATTATTACAAGGGGTCAACGCGTTTGTGGCCTGTCACCAACCACTTGAGCGACCTCCAGTAGACTTTTAACACCCTTCGATCTTACAATATGAAGCTAAATCCCAGCAGATGCGTGTTCGGGGTTACGGCAGGGAAGTTTTTGGGTTTTATGGTGTCCTAAAGAGGTATTGAGGTCAACTCGGAGAAGGTGAAGGCAATAATGGACTTAGCTCCCCTAAAGACGGTAAAGGAGGTCCAAAGTTTGAATGGCAAGATAGCAGCCCTGAATAGGTTTTGTTAGGACATATGTAGTTTAAGTTGTTGACATATGCCACTATTTTATGTAATTGGCTTATCCTTAGACAAAACGCACTTTACTTGTAATTGGGTAGAGTTAGGATGTGTTTAACACTTCAAGAAACAGTGTTTCAAGATTCAGTGTTAAAGTCATCACGTCTGTCCAAGAAACAAGCAAGGAAGTGCAAGTGACTAAAGCTCAACACCTGGTCTCGACACATGCATCTATCGAGATTTAGAAGCTGTTTCAGCCCCGAGGCTCGACAGCTTCTCGACAGATCCTCGACACCTCTATCTGTCGAGATTTAAAGAAAATAGATTTTCAGTTCTGTTTTAATTCCAATCCGTGAATGTGTCTTTGGAAATTCTTTTCTCTTAACCCTAGACATATATAAGGATTGTTTTAAAGGCCTTCAAACAAATGCAAGTTGCACAAGCATTGAGTAATTCTTGTTCATGCAATTTGTGATCAAAGACAAAGTTCGTGCCCAAGTTCATCTCTTGTGAAGAAGATTGCTGTGTAATGTGCATCGTAGGGTTTTGTAACCGAGCATCTTCTTGATCTTCATCGTGTAGATGATCTGAAGAACTTTGCAGCCAACAACTCTCTCTCTAGTTGATGAATTGAAGTCGCGTACTGGGATCTGTGCAATTGGTTAGTCACGTACTTGGGAGCCATGCATTGAAAGGAGAAACTGTCACTACAGAGCAAGTCCAATTGGGTATTGGGGTAAGGGTTCAACTGTAGGTTGGTAAGGTACTTGGGATTCCTTGCTTGTAATCGCTTGCTGTGATAATAGTGGAGTTTCGAGAGTGGTGACCTTAAATTACCAAGTGGAATTTTGCCGTCAGGTTTTCCCCATTCGTAAACAAATCACCGTGTCTTTTATTTTTCCGCTGCATACTTTAGTTTTGGTGATTTGTTTGTGCTGCCACGTGATTTTTCATGTTAACTTGATTAATTAATAACTTGGCTAATTAATCAATTTAATTTATCACTAGGGGTCAACGCGTTTATGGCTTGTCATGTTTGTTTTAAAGGAGATGGACAAATGTCTCCCATTCTTTCGCACATTAAGGAAATTGTTTTAATAGATGGATGAATGCCAAAAAGCGTTTGAATATTTGAAGACGTACCTCTCTTCTCCGCCATTACTTAGCCCATCTAAGCCGGGGGAAGATTGTTTCTGTATCTAGCTGTCTCCCCAACGGCCGTCAGCGCGGCTCTTATTAGAGAAGAAGATAAAGTGCAAAGACCCGTGTACTTTATAAGCCGGGTGCTCAGAGGAGCAGAAGAAAGGTACCCCCAGATGGAAAAGTTAGCCTTTGCATTAGTGACCGCTGCACGAAAACTCAAATCATACTTTCAAGCACACACCATAAATGTTATGACAAACAAGCTCATATAGAAAGCTATGAGTAGTCCCAAAACGGCAGGACGAATGGCACTATGGGCGGTAGAGCTGAGTGAGTTCGATGTTCGTTGTCGACCGAGAGCTGTTGTAAAAGGACAGATCCTAGCGGACTTCATTGTGGAGTTCACCGCCATAGAGGACCAGGGGGCAGAAGAAGTTCCCATATGGAGTATACACATAGACGGATCCTCCAACAAACATGCTGTTAGGATATATGTAGTTCAAGTCTATGAACATATGTCACTATTTTATGTAATTGGCTTATCCTTAGACAAAACGCACTTTACTTGTAATTGGGTAGATTTAGGATGAGTTTAACACTTCAAGGAACAGTGGTTCAAGGTTAAGTGTTGAAGCCGTCAAAGTCTGTCCAAGAAACAAGCTAGGAAGTGCAAGTTTTTAAAGCTCGACACATACCTCGACAGATACATCTATCGAGCTTTAAAGGAGCTGTTTTGCCCGAGCCTCGACAGTTATCTCGACACCTCTCGACACCTCTATCTGTCGAGAATTAAAGAAAACAGATTTCCAGGTCTGTTTCAAGTCTAATCCGTGAGTGTGTCTTTAGGACTTCTTTTCTCCTAACCCTAGACATATAAAAGGATTATTTTAAGGGCCGTCAAAGCAGAGATCACAGAAAAACAAGTTGCACATTCTTTGAGAACTTGTTGTTCATACAATTTGTGATCTGACAGACAAAGTTCGTGCCCTAGTTCATCCTTGATGATTTGAAGAACTTTGCAGCCAACTCTCTCTCTCCATAGTTGGTAATTGAAGTCGCGTACTGGGATCCGCGCATTTGGTTAGTCACGTACTTGGGAGCCGTGCATTGAAAGGAGAAACTGTCACTACAGAACAAGTCCAATTGGGTATTGGGGTAAGAGTTCAACTGTAGGTTGGTGAGGTACTGGGATTCCTTACTTGTAACTGCTTGTTGTGATAATAGTGGAGTTTCGGGAGTGGTGACCTTAAATCACCCGGTGGGGTTTTTGCCGTAAGGGTTTTCCCCATTCGTGAACAAATCACCGTGTTCTTTATTTTCCGCTGCATAACTTAGTTTGGTGATTTGTTTGTGCTGCCACGTGATATTGCATGTTAATTTGATTAATTAAAAACTGGGCTAATTAATTAATCTAAGTTATCACAAGGGGTCAACGCATTTGTGGCCTGTCAAGTGGTATCAGAGCAAGCACACTCTGATTAGGGTTTAATCTATTGTGTGTGATCCATTGACCCCTGTTGTCATGGATAGTCAGTCTCTCATTTGAAAGAGAACTGTGATATCAAATACATCTTGTTTTTCTAATCTCCCTTCCTTGAGTGTCTCAGAAAATACAAGTCTAAAAGTTATTTGATTCTCTCCATGATGATTATTGGAAAAGATCTCAGTTTGTATAAGCAGGAACTAGACTGTCTCAAATTCAAAATGTGCCAAGGAGTATGTCTGAACAGAGTTAAAGTTAAAGGCCTGGCTCGGAGAAGGCAGATGAGAGAAGATACCATTCCCACTGATCTGTTGTCTAAGCATGAAGTGTGTTTCATGATGAAGTCCGCCTTTAAAGTGATGGACACGTGCTTATGGTACCTTGATAGTGGTTGCTCAAGACACATGACTGGAGACCGATCCCTCTTCAAAGTCTTCGAGTCTAAGAAAGGTGGAAATGTCACTTTTGGTGATGGGAGCAAATCACAGATAAAAGGGAAAGGAACTATCTCTCTACCTGGACTACCAGACATTGCAAATGTTCTCTACGTGGATGGCCTAAGAGTGAACCTGTTGAGTATAAGCCAGATATGTGATCAAGACTTCATGGTGTTATTCTCCAAAGGAAAATGTCTCGTTATGAATGAATCTGGAAAGAAACTCATAAGTGGTGTACGTACTCTGGACAACTGTTACGGATTGGTACCTGATGCAGACATTGTATGCAATAGTATTCAGTTGCCAAATGAGGACTTGTGGCACCAACGGATGGGGCATGCTAGTTACAAACATCTTTCTAATGTATCTAAGCATGACTCTGTTCTAGGGATGCCAAAGCTGAGTAGGTTGAACAATGTTGTGTGTGGACCATGTCAACTTGGGAAACAGACGAAAGCTAAGCATCCAAGCACTCAGACATCAGTTACATCCAGACCGTTGGAGCTATTGCATTTAGATCTTATGGGTCCTACAAGAACCGAATCTCTTGGAGGTAAGAGATACATCATGGTTGTAGTAGATGACTTTACCAGGTACACTTGGGTTATTCTTCTACGATCCAAGTCTGATGCTCCTGAGCACATTGAAGCACTGTGTACAAGACTACAAAATGAGAAGAACCTAAAAATTGACCGAATTCGAAGTGATCATGGTAAAGAATTCGAGAACTCATACATGGAGTCATTTTGCACAAGATCAGGTATATCTCAAGAATTCTCTGCTCCCATTACTCCTCAGCAGAATGGTGTAGTAGAAAGAAAGAACAGGGTTATCCAGGAGATGGCTAGAGCCATGTTGCACAGTAAGGATGTGGCTAGAAATTTATGGGGAGAAGCAGTTAACACTGCATGTCACACAGTGAACAGAGTATACTTCAGACCCGGCACCAAAAAGACTCCATATGAGTTATGGAAAGGAAGAAAGCCAAATGTGAAGTATTTCAGAATTTTTGGAAGCACCTGTTTCATTCTAAAGGATAGAGAGAATGTAGGAAAGTTTGATTCCAGAAGTGATGAAGGGATATTTCTGGGATACTCTACTACAAGTAAGGCTTATCGGGTATATAACAAAAGAACCATGAAAGTCATGGAAACAGTGAATGTTGTTATTGATGAGTCTTCAAATGTCAATTCTGAGAAAATTGATGAGGAACTTCCTAAAGAGATTCTCCCTCCAGAACCTAGGAGAGCTCTAGAGCTCATGGAACAAGAGCCTACATCACCAAGTACTCCTAGTACTCCTAGTGTTGTAGAAGAGCCAGCAGATATTTCTACATCACCAGATTCTGAGTGTCATGAAGACAAAGGACCTTCCTCCAGAATCAAATTAAATCATCCTCCAGAAACTATTGTGGGAAACATGAATGAACTCACATTGCGGAAACGCACAGTTGATAAATGTGTTGCTAACTTTGTGTCATACTCTTATTATTTGTCACAGGTTGAACCCACTAAAGTTGAGGAAGCTCTTCAGGATGAAAGTTGGGTAGAAGCAATGCATGATGAACTGCTTCAGTTCCAGAGGAATGATGTGTGGACCTTAGTTCCCAGACCGAAGGGCGAGCATGTCATCGGCACTAAGTGGATTTTCCGAAATAAGACTGATGAGGAGGGCAATGTAATCCGCAACAAGGCTCGACTTGTAGCTCAGGGATACACTCAGATGGAGGGTATAGACTATGATGAAACATTTGCCCCAGTTGCTCGTATGGAATCCATCAGAATCCTTCTTGCCTTAGCATGTCACTTGAAGTTCAAGTTATATCAGATGGATGTGAAAACCGTCTTCTTGAATGGATTGCTCAAAGAGGATGTTTATGTGGCTCAACCAAAAGGTTTCATTGATCCTCACTTTCCGGATCATGTGTTGTATCTCAAAAAGGCCCTCTATGGATTAAAGCAGGCACCTAGAGCTTGGTATGACCGATTGACTCAATACCTGATATCCCATGGTTTCATAAGAGGAAAGGCTGATCAAACTCTCTTCATAAAAAGAAAAGCTGGTGAGCTAGTGGTTGCTCAAGTCTATGTTGATGATATCATCTTTGGATCAACAAAGGATGAACTTGCTCAAGAATTCTCAAAACTCATGCAAGCAGAGTTCGAGATGAGCATGATTGGAGAGCTGTCTCACTTCCTTGGACTGCAGATTCGTCAACAAGATTCAGGTATATTCATCTCTCAATCTAAATATGCTAAGAATCTTGTGAAAAAGTTTGGTTTGGAATCTGCTAGTTCTGTTAGAACCCCCATGAGCCCAAATGTAAAACTCACTATTGACATGTTAGGTAAAAGTGTAGACTCTTCACTGTATAGAAGCATGATAGGTAGTCTTCTTTACCTTACTGCTAGTAGACCTGACATTAGCTACAGTGTAGGAGTGTGTGCTAGATATCAGGCTAATCCCAAAGAGTCACATATGACTGCTTTAAAAAGAATCATCAAGTATGTCAAAACTACTGCCAACTTTGGTGTGTGGTATAGCAAAGACACGAATAATGTCTTAGCTGGGTATTCTGATGTTTATTGGGCTGGGAATGCTGATGATAGAAAAAGCACCTCAGGAGGTTGTTTTTATGTGGGAAATAATTTGGTCTCTTGGATGAGCAAAAAGCAAAACTCCATCTCATTATCCACTGCTGAAGCTGAGTATATTGCTGCTGGTAGCTGTTGCACCCAACTCCTATGGATGCAAAAACTCCTTCATGATTATGGTATTTGTCAAGAACATCTCACCATCTACTGTGACAATACCAGTGCCATCAATATCTCTAAGAATCCTGTTCAACATTCTCGAACCAAGCACATAGAGATTCGACATCACTTTATTAGGGAGCTTGTCGAAGATGGTGTTCTCACCCTTGAGTTTATCCATACCGATGACCAAAAAGCTGATCTGTTCACTAAACCTCTGGATAGCAAACGGTTTGAGTTCCTTCGTCAAAACATTGGTGTCATCTTCATGGATTGATCTCCTTCCTTCCCTCTTCTTCCTCATGCATGTGCATCTAGTTTTATGCATTTTTTTGCTTTACATGTTTTTGTTTGTGTGTTTTCAGTTTTGTGTTTTATTTTTTGCTTTTCTGATAAAAAAAATAAAAAAAAATTGAAAAATTGAAAAATACAAAAACAGTGTGTGTTTGCGTGCATTAGTTCATGTGAACTTTTGAAATGGCCATTGAAACAGAGTTTTCTAAACTTTGTATCATCTATAGCTTAGATGAGCATTCTCTTGCACAACTAAGCGAGTGAGCTCTGTAGCTCTTTGTTTGTGATGAGTAAGGTTAAGTAATCTCTTCTTCTTAACACTCGTATCACTCTTTTTGACGGGTTGAACTAGAAAATCCTAAGAGAAAGGCATAAATAACCATCTCACCACTGTTACTCGCCAATCATAATATGACATCTGTATGCTTCGGCATAGCAAAAGTGCAATGTCAATGACACCTGTATGCTTCGGCATAGCAAAAGTGCAGTGTCAAAAGTTTAACATAATTGGGTATTTCTTTTCTTTCTCTTGTATGCCCATGCATGATATGCTTGTTAAAAAGAAAATATGCAAAGATATAAAAAGCAAAAAGATCAAAAATGCTTTAAAATATGATTGCAAGCGTGTTTTCTAGGAGATGTGGGAGTTATAGGATGTACCTCGAAGGTGATAGTCCCCATCAAACAGTTATGATTGTGTGTGAGTTAAAGTGATTTTCTCATATCTCAAATCGTCATAACATTGAGACACATATGCAATCTTGCGATGTTTTCACACACGACACGCAATACTCTTTGCTATTCTTGATACATGTGCAGGTACAATGTGATTTGGCCATCACAAAGTTTACATGCTTTAATGTATGCCCACTAAACTGTCTGGACTTGTTTTTGAAATATAAAATTGGTTAGACTTGTTTAGTGTGTGTGTGCGTGTTTTGAGATACATGTGCATCAAAATTCGTGTTGAGAGATGATTTTGAGAGCTTAATGTGTTGGTTGTATCTTTGGTTGAGTTGCATGCATGATTGCATTCATGTTTGTGTTTTTCTTCTTTTGAAAAACTGCTTTTAAAGGCATCTCGACACTTTCTCGATACCTCTCGATACATATGCTATCTGTCGAGCTCCTTAGACCTTTTCTTATTGCAGTCTCGACAGATATCTCGACACCTGCTGGATCGATCGAGAAACTTTCTGTTTGCTCGACAGCTTCTCAATAGCTTCTGGATCGATCGAGGTTCCTCCTTGTTTATTCTTCTTCCTCGATAGCTGATCTCGATAGCTACATCTGTCCATGTATAATTCTCGACACATACCCTCTATAGCAGGCTCGACACCTCCCGATAGCAGCATCTGTCGAGATTTAATGGGAAGCTATATATTGGATTTTCGCGATTTTGCTTCTCATTTGCTCGATCTCTCTCGCTCGAAACTCACTGTTCTCTCTCAAAAACTTTTCTTTTTCTCTCCAAACCTTCTCCCAAGGCTTTCTCAAGAGTTTCTTTGCAATCTTCATCTCTTGGTAAGCTCTTTATCCCTCTTTTTCATGCATTTCATTGTTTTAAAACCCTAGGTTTTGTGTTTTTGAAAATTTTTGGGAGTTTTCACAATTGTTGGGGTTTTCATGAAATTTTTGGGTTGTTTTTCTAGTTTTGATCTTCAAAACCACATGCATTGCATCACATTAGCATTCTAATTGTATTTTCATGCATTTAGATGTGTGCAACTCTATTGTGTGCTGTTAGGTTTGGATTGGGCTGAGCCCATGATGTTTTTATGTTGCATGTCACATGTTCATGCATTCTCATGCATACGTTCTTTTCATTTCAATATTATTCTGCCAATATTAAATTGTTTGGGACTTTTCTGTGTGTTTCTTTCTCTCCCCCTCTCTATGGTTGCGTTAGCTGTGTCTATGGCACCTAAGCGTAAGTCCATTCCGTCCCAGAACCCTCTGCGTTCTAAGGGACAGTCTTCTTCTGATTCTACCCCTCTTTCTGTCCGGTTCCGTGATGAGAAAGCCCACAAGGACTTCTCGGAGAACTTTTCTAAACGCGGTGTTCATTCGGAACGCCACGTAGTCCTGGCAGACTTTGCCGACACTGACCTTCCCGATGTCATTCACACTCGGGGATGGGAGTCACTGTGTGACATCCCGGTCACTTGTCCTCTCGTGTTGATTCAGGAGTTTTACTCCAACATCCACGGGATAGATTCTTCAGTACCTTCTTTCTACTCTAGCGTCCGAGGTACGCGCTTCTGTGTCACCCCAGAGCTGGTCTCTGAGGTTCTCCATGTCCTTAGGGTGGATCATCCCGATTACCCTAGCTGTGAGCATCTCTGGACTGTGTCCAAAGACGAGATGATCTTGGCGTTCTGTGAGCGTCCTATCTCTTGGGGAGATCACATGTACACACCATGTCGACCTTTTGCTAAAGGTCCTCGTTTCCTTAACATGGTGATGACTTTTGTTTTACACCCCCTCTCTCACTATAACTCTATCACCGAGCCTCGCGCTCGATTTTTGTTGTCCCTCTTAGAGGATCTTTCTATAGACTTTCCTTCACATTTCATCTTTTGTATTATCGATGTCTATAGAGATACGACCACCCGTGATAAGCTCATTTTCCCTTCTGCTATCACGAGGATTCTGAGTCTTTTTTCCATCCCTTTTCCCTTGTCCGATCCTTACCGCGTCATGTCCGCCATAGACGCCGCTACCGTAAAACGTAGCGAGGCATAGTTCCGATCGCGACAGACTGACGATGCCACTCCTTCCACCCGTCCAGCCACCTCCAGATCCGCTCGAGCATCTGCTTCTACTTCTTCGAGCGATGTCAGCTTGGGAGACATCATGGCGCAGCTACAGCGCATGGATGCTCGCCTAGATACACTCTCCACGGAGTTGTATCAGGTGAACGTTCGTGTTGGTCGCATCGCCAGGCGACAGGCGACCATGGGCGGCTTTGCTGCAGAGGCTTCTCCTCCGCCACCTCATGTGTCGACTGAGGCCGAGGCTGATGATGATGGCGATGATGATGATGCTTCCGATGATGATGATGGAGATGCCAGCTCTTCGGATGAGATGTCTACTTGACACTCTACCCTTTGTCACTCGTGACAAAAAGGGGGAGTAGTTTAGTATGAGAGTAGTCATACTTAGGGGGAGTGTTAGCATAGGACATAGGACATTTTTGTTAGGGGGAGTGTGCATTGAGGGATGTAGTGAGGTGATCATATGTATTTTTTTCTCATCTGTATACATTGATCATGTATTGACATACATTGTAGTTATTCTCTTCTTATATATGATGATGTATGTTTCTCTTTCACCTACCTTTCATGTGTTGTTTCTTCTCTATCTTTATACACATGTTTCTTTACTTGTATGCAATCTATTATTTCTGTTTCACACAAAGATGCCTTGATGTGTTTTGTTTATAAGTGTTTTAGAAATACAAGTTGTCAAAGTCTTCTTGCCATGAACTCTCTTCTTGCAAAGTTTTTCAAGAGTTTGTGTTAGGATAGATTTTACTGTATGTAACAAGTGAATATGAGTTGAGTGATTTATGACTTCTCTCATATCTTCATTTGTATGTTGTAGTTTTGTCACGGATTGCCAAAGGGGGAGATTGTTAGGACATATGTAGTTCAAGTCTGTGAACATATGTCACTATTTTATGTAATTGGCTTATCCTTAGACAAAACGCACTTTACTTGTAATTGGGTAGATTTAGGATGAGTTTAACACTTCAAGGAACAGTGGTTCAAGGTTAAGTGTTGAAGCCGTCAAAGTCTGTCCAAGAAACAAGCTAGGAAGTGCAAGTTTTTAAAGCTCGACACATACCTCGACAGATACATCTATCGAGCTTTAAAGGAGCTGTTTTGCTCGAGCCTCGACAACTATCTCGACACCTCTCGACACCTCTATCTGTCGAGAATTAAAGAAAACAGATTTCCAGGTCTGTTTCAAGTCTAATCCGTGAGTGTGTCTTTGGGACTTCTTTTCTCCTAACCCTAGACATATAAAAGGATTATTTTAAGGGCCGTCAAAGCAGAGATCACAGAAAAACAAGTTGCACATTCTTTGAGAACTTGTTGTTCATGCAATTTGTGATCTGACAGACAAAGTTTGTGCCCTAGTTCATCCTTGATGATTTGAAGAACTTTGCAGCCAACTCTCTCTCTCCATAGTTGGTAATTGAAGTCGCGTACTGGGATCCGCGCATTTGGTTAGTCACGTACTTGGGAGCCGTGCATTGAAAGAAGAAACTGTCACTACAGAACAAGTCCAATTGGGTATTGGGGTAAGAGTTCAACTGTAGGTTGGTGAGGTACTGGGATTCCTTACTTGTAACTGCTTGTTGTGATAATAGTGGAGTTTCGGGAGTGGTGACCTTAAATCACCCGGTGGGGTTTTTGCCGTAAGGGTTTTCCCCATTCGTGAACAAATCACCGTGTTTTTTATTTTCCGCTGCATAACTTAGTTTGGTGATTTGTTTGTGCTGCCACGTGATATTGCATGTTAATTTGATTAATTAAAAACTGGGCTAATTAATTAATCTAAGTTATCACAAGGGATCAACGCATTTGTGGCCTGTCACATGCAGGTGGAGCCGGCGTGGTAATCTGCACACCAGAAGGGGACAAGATCAAGTGCATGGTCCATCTGAACTTTTTGACAATAAATAACGAAGCGAAATATGAAGCCCTAGTAGCGAGATTGGACCACGTAATAGCTGAAGGAGCTGAAAGTGTGGTCGTCTACTCCAATTCTCAAGTCATCACCAGCCAGGTTACAGAAGGTTACGAGTGCAAGAATGAAAGAATGAAGAGGTATCTTGATGAAGTAAAAAGTTGAACGAGTAACCTCTAGATCAAATTGGTCCAAATCCCGAGGGAAGAAAACCAAGAGGCCGATCGACTTGCAAAAGCAGCTTTCTCAGAACTAATCATCGTCCCCGAACAGGTATTATCCTTCGTTCAACTCTCATCACTGATTGATGGTACTAGTATGCAGGAGGTAAATAGTGAGCATTGTTGGATGACTCCCATAGTTGCATATCTAAAGGACGGCAAGCTGCCGGACGACAAGGAGGCCACAAGAAAGTTGAGAGTTAAAGCCTCCTGGTTTGTTATGATTAAAAATATTCTATACAAAAAGGGTTTCTCTCAACCCTACCTCAGATGGTTGGCTCCTGAAGAATCAGATTATGTCATGAGAGAGGTCCATAAAGGTGAATGTGACGGAGATACTCGGGTAAATGTGACGGTATAAGGATGGAAGGTTTATTGCTGACGGATCTAAGGAGCACAGACCCACAGTGGACGAACGAAAGCGACATGTATCAATTATTTTTCTAGAATTGGCTCCAAGGTTTTCTAAATGAATTGACTTGCGGTTTATGTTAGGTTTGATATGGTTCTTGCTTGATCTCCACGCAAAGGTGTATAAGGAGCGTTCTTGCGCCACACACTTAACCCTAATCAAGAAGACTCATACAAGGAAAAACAATCTAAGGGGATCAATCCTAAAAGGAAAGGGCTTTGTAGCCAAGGCACGGATGCTAAACTTACACTATTATAAATACCTCGAAACTCTCACAAATCAAGGTATGCATAATTCTCTCAACTCTGGCACTCTAGGGTTGCGAACAATTCTAACTTGACCTTTGGAGGGTCTTTGGCCGGCACCACACTGGTGTCCTCTGTAAGGTCTTTTCTTTTTGGTTGTGCAGGTATTCCATAAGCATCGTGAGGACCATGTGATTTACCGGTGATATTTCGGTATCATCAGATTGCATACATAAAGAAACATGTATATAAAGAGAGAAAATAAATAGCACATAGAGAGATAGGTGAATAACAATATACATCATCATATATATAAATGATAAATAAAAGTTGTATGTTATCAATAAATGGTCACAAGGTGTACAAACGCATAATGTAACTAAAAAGAAAGAAAAGAAAAGTACATATATCCTCACTACAATCCTCAAAAACAAAAGACACTCCCCCTATCAAAAATGTCCTATGCTAACTTTCCCCCTAAATACATGACTACTCTCATCCCAAAACCACTTCCTCTTTTTGTCACAAATGATAAAGGGTAAGTCACTGAGAAATCGTCATCTCCTCATCACTGGAAGAGCTAGCATCCTCATCCTCATCATCACTGGAACCATCATTAGCATCCTCATCCTTAAAAGCCTCTAGAGAAGTAGAGGGAGATAGAGACATGGCAAAGCCACCCATCGAACCTGTCGTCGTGTGATACGACTAACACAAGTATTCACTTGATACAACTTAGTAGTGAATGTATTAAGGTGAGCATCCATGCACTTAAACTGCACCATAACGGCCTTAAGCATCACACCACCACTCAAAGAAGAGGGAGCAGAGATGAATGGAAGAGAAGGGGCTGGAGGAGTCATCGTCTCAGACCATGGCTGCTTCGGTCAAAGCTAGGCCTCACTCTGTCGAATAGACGCTGCGCTAATGGCACCCATGACGGTAAAGGGATGAGAATCAGGGATAGAGATAAAAAAATGACAAATGATCTGCGTGATAGCTGAAGGAAAAATGAGCCTATCATGGGTCGTCGTATTTCTATAGATATCAATGAGAGAAAGAATGAAGTGAGAAGAAAAGTCTATAGAGTGTTCCTCAATAAGGGATAGCAAAAAGCGAGCACGAGGCTTTGTAATGGAGTTATAGTGAGACAGTGGATGGAGAACAAATGTCATCACCGTGTTTAGGAATCTCGAACCTTTTGAAAAGCCCGAGCATAAGGTGCTTTGGTGCTCACCCCATGAAGAAGGTGTCTCACAGAAAAGAAGCAGAAGTTCGTCCTTAGACACAGTCCTCAGACATGGACAAGCAGGGTAATCAGAATACAACCGCAGAATGTGTAGTATCTCGGAAATAATCTCTGGAGTGACTACAATAGGTGTACCTCTAATATGCATAGCAAACTGAGGTATAGAGGCATTGATACCGTGCATATTGGAATAGAACTCCTGTATGATCACGGTGGGACATCTCACGGGTATCCCACATAGAGATTCCCATCCCCGATTGTGAATGATAGTGGGTAGAGCAATATTGGAAAAGTCCGATAGAACCATGTGGCGTTTCAAATGAATACCACGTTTGGAGAAGTTCTCTTGGAAGTCTAGATGGGCCTTCCTATCACAGAACCGAATGCGAGTGGGGGAAAGATCTGAAGAAGATGTCCTGGAACGAAGAGGGTTCCAAGATGGAATGGATTTGCGCTTGGGTTGCATGTGCAATCTATCCGATAGAGAGAGAGAGAGAGAGAGAGAGAGAGAGAGAGAGAGAGAGAGGGAGAAAAAAAAAAAAACACAATCACAACCCAGACAAGCAGATAGAAAAGAAAGGGTACGTATGCATGAAAAATGCATGAACATGTGACGTGCTAAAAGAAATTGCATCATGAGTTCAACCCAATCCAAACCTAGTAGCACACAATTTTCAACATTTAAGCACAAATATAAATTCATGAAACATTATGAAAATGCAAATGGAATGCAGTGAATAATCATATAGCAACAAATAAGCAACAGCTAACCTAAAAATTTCACAAGAATCCCAAAAGTTTTCAAATACCCCAAAAAATTTCAAGAAATCACAAAACCTAGGTCTAAATGCATGAAATGCATGAAGATTGTAGGATTAAGAGATCATACTAGAGGAGAAATGCACAAACTAGGCCGAAATCCAAGTGGGGAAAATGAAAAGAGTGTTTGGAGAGAGAGAGATAGCTTTTTTGTCGAGAGAGATATGAAAAGGTGAGATCTGATTTCATGCTGAAGATATTTAAAGAAATCACAGGTCGATTGATCGAGGATATGTCAAGCACTAAATCTCAACAGATATGAATCTGTCGAGGTGCTGTTGAGAATCTGTTGATAGGCCACAAACGTGTTGACCCCTAGTGATGAATTAAGTTGATTAATTAACTAAGTTATTAATTAATCAAATTAACCTGCAAATAGTGTGGTAGCACAATCAAATCACCAATAAACTAAAGTATGCAATGGAAAGTAAATAACACGGTGATTTGTTTATGAATGGGGAAAACCTACACGGCAAAAACCCCATCGGGTGATTTAAGGTCACCACTCCTGAAACTCTACTATTATCACAACAAGCACTTACAAGTAAAGGAATCCCAAGTACCTTACCAACCTACAGTTGAACCCTTACCCTAATACCTAATTGGACTTGTTCTGTAGTGACAGTTTCTTCTTTTGATGCACAGCTCCTAGTATGTGACTAACCAATTTGTGCGGATCCCAGTACGTGACTTCAATCACCAACTAGAGAAAGTTGTTGGCTACAAAGTTCTTCAACTTATCCACACGATGAAGATCAAGAAAATGCTTGGTTACAAAACCCTATGGTGCACATTATACAGTAACTTCTTCACAACAGAGATGTTCATGGTCATAAATTGATTGAACAAAGGTTTCTCAATGCTCGTGCAACTTGTGTACTTTGACGGCCCTTAAAATAATCCTTTTATATGTCTAAGGTTAGAAGAAAAGAAGTCCCAAAGACACATGTACGGATTGGAATTAAAACAGAACTTAGAATCTGTTTTTCTTAAATCTCGACAGCTAGAGGTGTCGAGGTGCTGTCGAGCAGGTGTCGAGCCTCGGGGCTGAACAGCTTATTAAAGCTCGATAGATGCAGCTGTCGAGCCAAGTGTCGAACTTTAAAATCTGACACTTCTTCAACTTTAATCTTGGACAACTTTCATGGCTTTAACACTTGATCTTGAAACCTTATTTCTTGAAATATTAAAATCACCCTAGAGCTACCCAAATACAAGCTAAGTGCATTTTGTTAAAGGATAAGCCAATTACATAAAATAATGACATATGTTCAAAACAACTTGAAACACATATGTCCTAACATCTGTCAACAACAAAATCACCTTGATGGATCGAAAAGCTATTGAGACGTTATCGGCCAGAAATAAACTTTCTTAATGGATCAAGAATTTGTCGAGAAACTATTGAGGCAAATTCCAGATAGCTCGATGGATTGAAGATGCGATAAAATCTATCGAGAAAAGAAGTCCGAGGGTCTCGATAGATAGACATCTGTCAAGGATCTGTCGAGCTTAATAAAAAACAGTTTTTCAAAGAGAGAAAAAACACACAAAAATGAATACAATCAAGTAAACTACTCAACCAAAGATCTAAACAACATGTTAAGCTCTCAAAGAACATCTCTCAACAACAACAAAAATGCTAAGCATTCATGATCCAAAACACACACACACACACACACAAAACAAGTCTAACCAGTTTTATATTTCAAAAACAAGTTAAGACAGTTTAATAAGCATACATTAACACATGTATTCCTTGTGATGGCCAAATCACATTGTACCTACACATGTATCAAAAGTAGCAAAGAATATGCATGTTGTGTGTGAAAATATTGCAAGAGTGCATAAGTGTCTCATATTATGATGATTTGAGATATGAGAAAAATTAATTTAACTCACACACAATCATAACTGCTTGATGGGAGTTATCACCTTCGAGGTACATCTTATAACTCTCACATCTCCTAGAAACATGCTTGCAACCATATTTAGAAGTATTTTAATTCTTTTTGCTTTTATTTTTCTTTGCATATTTTTATTTTTGAGCATATCGTGTATGGGCATATAAGAGAGAGAAGAAATACCCAATTATGTTAAACTTTAAACATCACAATTATATTATGCCGAAGCACACATATGTTATACATGATTGGCGGGCTTTAGTGGTGAGATAATTATTTATGCTTTTCTCTTAGGATTTTTTAGTCATTCCCGTCAAAAAGAGTAATATGAGTGTTAAGTACAAGAGATTACTTAATTGTACTCATTACAAACACGAGCCACAAAGCTCGCTTGCTTAGTTGTGCATTGAGATGTTCATTTAAGCTACAAAAGACATAAAGTTTAGAAAACTTTGCTTCAATGGCCATCCAAGGTATATAAATACTAATGTACACAAAACACACACTGTATTTGTATTTTTTTGATTTTTCAATTTTTTTTTTTTATAAAAAACAATTTAAAACAAAACTGAAAACAAACAAACAAAAACATGTTAAACAAAATATAGCATAAAAATAGACTGAATCAAAAACAAGAAAGCAAAACACATAAGTAATGTATAAACAAAAAGAGGGAGAGAGCAAAAAAGTGACTAAATCACTTTGAGCTTTTTTCCTTCCGCATCTTGGAAGAACCTTTCTGTTGAGCAAACCTTTAATCCGGCGATGATGGGGAAGAATTTAAACCGTTCAAGTTCAAAAGGAACATGAAGGCCTTAAGAAGATCTCCAAGAGGAGCAAAAGATGATGGAAACTAATTCTGGTTTCCAAATGAGATCATATTGTTGTTCTGTTGAGTTGCTAACCACTTGTAGTAATTTGAACGAGTGTGCCCTAAAACTCCACAATGATGACAGATATGCTACTTCTTCTGTTGAGACTTTTGCTTATTGCCCTTCTTAGTTCTAGGGTTCCTAGTCTCTTTCTTATTAAGCTGAAGGGGTGCACCTAAAATAGATTTTCTCTTATCTATGTTCTTAGTAGCTATTTCAGTTTGCTAGTACTGAAAGAAGCAATATTAGGAGAAGAGAAATCATACCCCAAATAAGTTCAATTAGAAGTAGATTTCTAAAAGCTAAGCATCTCATCAAGCTTTGCACTGGAAGTTCTCTCCAATTGAGCTCTAACCTATGACAGTTCTGCTTCAAGGTTCTTGGTCTTTTCCACCAAGAATTTGTTCTCAAACCGCAGTACTCCAATGGTCTGATTAGCTTCGTCAAACTTTGTGAATCAAGTTTCACTTCACTCAACTTCTTGGTGGCTAGCCTATACAATTTCTCATGCTTTTCGGAGACCTTGTACAACTTTGCATAGGTTGTATGGATGTCATCCTGCTCATCCATCTTCTCAAACCTAGACTCCACCAAGTCCTCTTCTTCATTCACCTCTTCAACAATCCCCTCAGAAAGATTTACTGTGGTAGTGAAGGCATTTAAGATTCCCTCGTCATCATTGTCATCTAAGTCATCTTCAGGCTCGGTGTCTCCCAATAGTCTTGAGATATGTTGGACATTCTTGTTTCATATGTCCAAAACCTTGACATCCGAAGCACTTTGGTCCGGAGGGAACAGTGTACTGACCATTAGGTGCACTCCAAATGTGTGATGAAACAAAGACAAAAATGCAGAAAAAATTCTTAGAACATTAGGTATGAAAATTTTCTTTACTAGAAGATAAAATAAATAAAATTGAGACAAATCTTTTCTCTGGTTCTTTAAAATGATTGCCCTTGAAGAGTTAAGCACAAAATTCCACCAAATCAACACAAAACCGAGACTTCTATTGATTGAAGTTGAAATGATAAGGAGTTTTGTATACAAAAATTTCGATATGGTGTCTGCTAGCTACTCAAATGCGCTACTTCCAATATCCTTATAGTCGCTGAGTTTGACCAAAGTCTTCATGTTAAGGTCTTTACTTCTGTTTTATTCATCACTATCAGCTGTGAGTATCACACCGCGAAGCTAGCCAAGGGCATAATATGGCATAATCAATGTAGGCTAGACTTCCCATAGCTTTGGGTTTAATGGAAGAGGGACCATTGAGGGGGCAAGGTGAGATAGTATAATGCTTTTTAGCTAAGGTGGTAAATGTGTTAATAGAATAGATGAGGTTGGGGGGGGGGGGGGGGTGTGGAGATTTACCTAAGAATCAAAAGAGAGGAGGTGTAGGGAGAATAACTCAAATTTTTGAACTTTCAACCTAACGAGGCAACAAAAAAGATAGTTAATGATTTTTATTTAAGTCTTATACAAAGGCTCTAATACATATATAGAACATTATTATACAAAGAAAATGAACATAGAAACAAAATTATTATTCTAATTCTTTAAATTTTTTTTATTTACATGGATTTAGAAAAATATTTATATGCATCCTATTTCATATTTTTTTTTTGGTTCTTTGTAATTTTTTTAATATCCTCTTTGTAAATATGGAATAAGCAAGAAAAAGAAAAACAATTTGAATTTGTTAGAGTAAAAATGAATATGCACATTGAAATCTCAATTAAATTGTTCAATTTTATTTTCCAAAATGTTAACATATGTTAGATAAAAATGTTTACACATGGAATAAACATATAAATATATTTATATTCAATTTATTTCTTTTGTGTAAAATACAAGGCTATGTTTATACGTAAGTTTATGTTCATGTTTTTTTCTCCAGTAATCTCTCAATCAAATTGTTTAATTTTCTTTTTCAATGTTCACATATGTTAGAAAAAAAAAATGTTCATAACATATAATTTTTGAGTGATGTCTATTATACACACTCTAGTGTACACATAGTACACATAAGTCACAATTTCCTAGTAAAATGCTAGGACCATAACTTTTGACACGACTTTACCTCAACTTGTCACCACTTGCCATGTGAGCATTGTAAGAGAAGTCCTGATCCTATTATTACTCTGTAAATTGTGACTTGTGTGTATTATGTGTACACTAGAGTTTGTGCATTAGTAATTATCCTAATTTTTCATGCAGAGCTTGAAATCCAACTTGATAGTTGACTTAATGGCCCTTAAAGAAAATCATGCTTCTAGATTCTTGATCGAGGTAATAACATTAAACCCACGTTTGGTTAAGCCCTTTTTAACGATGATTTTTTTATATTCACCATCGTCACAAATGTGTGTATATGAATTTTGTAATGTTCACTAGGAGATCAAGATGAGAGTTTTGCATGTTTAATTACTGGTTACTTTTGCTGAATTGTCATTATATTTGAACTTTAAGAGTAGTTTAAAAGCACATTTTCTTCTTCTTTCTTTTGGTAGTTTTTAAATTTATTTTTTGTTTCAAGTAATAAAATTGCTTCTTCATGCACAACTTGTTCATCAAATTCTTTCTTATTTGGAGACATTCAAATGAATTGAATTGACTACTTTCTCATCCATTTCTTTGTAGTCTTCATCACTCATCTTTTCAAACTTCTTTGTCTTCCCAGGTAAGGCTTCTAAACTCCTAGTTAGATTAAGAAATCCTTCATCTGCATTTTTACCAAAAAGAAAAAAAAAATGCGTTACTACAAAACTTCTTATCATCTTTATCATAACTAAGAAAGTTGAATCCTAACCTTGATTTGGTACCATTTATTGTCAAAATAGAACTCACAAACTTTTTTAAAAAAATAGTAAAGATAGAATTAATGAATACACACACACACACACAAAGAGCATAATTTACGTATTTCAACAAATATCTACGTCCAAAAGCCACGACAGGCAGGAAACTTCATTATAAAATAGGAAATTTTAACAACAATACGAGGATTCTCTCACGAAAGACACAAGATATATAATATATCTGTATAAATGAAAAATCTTGATTTTCCGCAACACATGAAAGAATGTGCAAAAAGTAATGTTAGGTATAAGTAGGCATAAACCTTTTGGACTAGGTTAATGACACTATTTTTTTTTTGGTCTTTGTGAACACAGCGGGGAGTCGCCACCTAGTTTTACAATGGCCTAAGAACCATGATTATAGCGTCCTTTTGAAGAAGGACCTTTGATCTTACTACCAAAGTATGGTTCGGAGTTTAGGTACAACTTAGGAAGGTGTTAGGCACCCAAGACCACCCAACCCTAAGGTTAGCTTCCACTCATTGTGTCTTACGTCTTAACAATATCAAAGGCATATTCAACACTTCTATACTCACACAAAAGACATGGCATATTCATCTCAAAACCCTAACATACATCTATCATGGCATACACGTACACATCCTAGCATACATCTATCTCATCTCTCCAAAGTAGCAAGTATATTACAATATGATAGGCCAAAAATGTATTGACCATTTATGGTAAATTAACCAATTAATTAGCCAAGTTAATTAATTAGGTCAATTAACATGCAATATGTGTGGTAGCACAAATAAATCACCAACTAAGTTAAATGCAGCAAAAAAATAAATTTAACATGGTGATTTGTTTACAAATGGGGAAAACCTCTAAGGCAAAAACCTCAAGGGGTGATTTTAAGGTCACCACTCTCGAGAATCCACTATTATCAAAAGAAGCTATTACAAGTAAAGGAATTTCAGTACCTTATACCAATTTACAGTTGAATTCTTACCCCAATACACAATTGGACTTGTAATGTAGTGACAATCTCTCCTTTCAATGCACGAATCCTAGTACACTAACACACCAACTAGAGAAAGATGATGGTTGCAAAGTTCTTCAGTTCATTTAGATGATGAAGATTATTAGGAAATTTAGACCTTAATTGATAGAATTAACAAATTTTAAACCCAAGTTGTTAATTAGATTTATTATGCACAAAACTTGTTAAAACAAACAAACATCAATATCATGTCAAAATCATATGCAGCAGAAAAGTAAATAAGACAAGATATGATGACCTAGGAAAACCAATGAAACCAACCAGTTTCACAGTAAAAAATCTGGGGGGAAACCTTCCCGTAAAGCAACCCACTATTGTAAAGAGAAGTTTCAGATCTAGTACAAAACTTTTATCCCTAGACTCTATAATCTCCGTAGATGAACTTACAGCAGAAACCTTCTACTACTTCAAAACCTCTAAACTCTTCAATATATGGACGCCACCCTTTGATGCACGGATCCCAATACATGACTCACTCCTTTGCACGAATTCCAGTACATGACCCACTCACTAACTTAAGGAAGAAGAATGTGCTAGGATGTGTGCCCTTAAATCCTATTGTATGATACTATGTATGACTTAATGTTGTGTTTAATAAAGTTGTTTTGTTTTTATCTAAAATAATGGAAACATGAATATTGAAAAATTATCATATAGTCCATAAGATGCATAGTATGTGATTTAGTCACAGAAGATATAAATCATAAGTTATTTGTAAACTTAGACTTTATAGTTCGTAGTCGATGATGAAATTCGGCATTTCATCTGCGAAGACTATAACGTATCATCTAAGATGATTTGTCTTGATCATGAAAGTGGAGACTTCTAGTTGATATATTTTAAGAGTTAAGACATATTGAACTGAACTGCTATGAGATTTATTATTCTCCTAACGATTGTCAAATGAATAATAAATCGCACGACTTCTATTTGCATGAACTCTTAATCTTGAGAGAATAATGGACCTGATCATGACGTGTAGGTTGCTTTGATATATCAAGAGTGAGATCTAAAGAAATTATAAAAATCTCAGTATGTTGGGCAACCACATTTAGTGTTGATGGAACATATATTCTCAATATGAAATTCATAATCTTTTAACGAAGATATAAAATATCCCCTTGAGATAAGTTTAATGAATTCAGTTATTCAGAGAGTTAGACTTAACCACTTTGGTACGAAATTACTAAAGCATATATTTATAAAATTGGATTTCATAAATATATAATGAATAACTTTAAAGGATTAAACAGGGTATTCAAGGATAAGATGTAGTAATTTTCAAAGTGGCGGTCCATATTCATGACTTTGTATTACTACGAATATTTTATGAAGGGGTTACATGTATAATAAAGTCTTGGAATATAATTTATTAATAAGGCCTAGAGTGCAATTATATTTATATAGTGGTATTAAATATAATTAATGATAACTTTGGACTTGTCAAGAGTTGATGGAAAAGCCCAAGGCCCATTGGAGCTAGTGTCTTATTGGTCCCACTCCAAGCCACACACTAAAGCCCAATTGGAAAGGCCCAATAGGCCAGCCCAATTTGATAATCAGTTAGTTATAAAGGGAGAAATATACAGAATTTTTTGAGAAGCATAGAGAAAAAGAAAAAGAGAGAGAGTCGGGTACTCTTTCATTCTCCCTTGGAAACTGATTGAAAGACCACACTTCTTGAGCGTAAAGTGGAATTGGTGTGAAGATTAAAAATGTTCTCAAGTGCTTCTAATCTTTGTTTTGAATTTCTCCACACCAAAGTACGCTATCTTGTTCTTAAATTCTAAAATTTATATAGTGCATGTTGTCAATCATGAATGAAATAGATCATTATTTGTTGCTTCCGCTATGTGTTTTGTATGAAATACAAAACCAGATTTTCTAACAATTGGTATCAGAGCCAGATTTTTATCTCATGATTGTATAATATGTGATTGAATTTTAGAATTTAAGAAAACTAATATCTTAGTGTAGACATAGTTTGATAATCATTGTTTTATGAATTAACATTATTAGCATTGGAATTCATATGCCATGATTCATATATGTAATATATAGATTGAAGTTTATGAAACTTCAAAATCATTTATATATATATATATATATATATATATATAGCCATTACTGTTCTGCACGGCAACATTCAAAATCTATTGCCTTGATGTTTATTCGAATAGGGGTAGTTATTGACTTGGGTAGTTATTCTCATTCATTGCACCGTTTGACTTGGAATTCAATTGTATGGTTTGAATGTTATGTCACGAGTTGGACTTAATGCATGGCTTGTATTTGATTCACGGCTTGTTTATTCTAGGATTCAATTGCCTTGCATGTTTTAAAACCCACTTGCATGCATATATTAAGGATTCTATTTGCATATAGAATCCGTATATTGTGGTTCTTGATGGTCGTAAGTTATATATATATATATATATATATATAATATGTAATAATTATATATTGCATATATTATTTTGTATATTATATTATATATAATATAATATGGATTTTTATATGTAATAAGGGTTTTTATTACGTTATATATATTTATATATATTATTGCTAGTTTAATGAAATTTATTTCTAATGAGATTAGGATTATGTTGTTTCAAGTGTCTAGCATTATTATGGTTCTTGATCTTAAAAACCTTTAATTGAAAATATCTAGTGGGAGAGAGATACAAGGGTTGGATCTCACGGCCTCCATTATCGGTTCATAGTAGTGTGAATAAACACCTCGTCTTGGCGTATATGCCTCGCGATCCCAAAGGAGGGTGTTTACTTCATAGAATTACAAGATTGAACTTACCCGTTTAAAGTAGTGTGGTCAAACATCTCTTCTTGGCATATATGCCTCGCGATCCTAAAGGAGGGTGTTTTGTTTCATGGTACTACAAGTTTAAACACTGTAAAAGGGAGTTGAAATGTGGCTACACATGACTCTAGATAATGGTGTACACTAGACTAAGTATAATGTTAACCTCCCAAAGGAGCTATGTCATTATTACTTAGAGGCTAAAGGTAATACGGCATATTGTTAGTGTTTGATAAGAGTTATCATGATAGCAGTAATAATGAGAATAGTTCTCAACCAATTAATGTGTTTATAATAAACTTGCTACCAAGGAATTATAGACATGGATTTGGTTGTCATTGCATATATTATTTCATGGTTTTATTAAGGTTCCATATTATACGCTTATATGCTAAATTGATAATGTCCAATTTACTAATTATATTCATGTTTGTTATTTTCAGATTTAAATCATGGCATCATTTAGCCTACTTGTTGCTATTCTTAATCAAAACAAACTGACTGGATCCAACTATGTTGACTGGAAAAGAAATTTGGACATTGTTCTTACTGCTGAAGAGTACAAATATGTGCTTACTCAACCATGTCCTAGCTTTCCTTCATTAGATGCTCCTCTTGAGGAAAAACAGTGATATGATCATTGGTAGAAATCTAATGAAACGACCAAGTGCTACATCCTAGCATCTGTCTTAAATGTTCTACAACATCAAATGCAGGATGTAGAACTAGCTTCGGACATCATGATAAGTCTAAAGGAGATGTTTGGTGAGCAAGGCCGTTCTGCAAGGCAAGAAACCATGAGACAAATTTATAATACCAAAATGGCTATAGGAAGTTTAGTGAGGGAGCATAGGATGATTGCTAATCTGAATACATTAGAAGTTTTAGGTGCTGACATTGATGGAGAATCCCAAGTGGATATGATACTCCAGTTACTACCGGAATCATTCAAGGAATTCAGACTCAATTATAATATGAACAAAACGATTTATTCTTTGTCGGAATTTATGAATGAGTTAGTGGCGGTGGAAAGCATCCTTGGTACTTCTAGTGTTGAAGCTAATGTGGGTGAAGCTTCTACTTCTCAACCTAAGTCGAAAGGTAAGGGTAAGAAGAAGAAAGACTTCACTAAGAAAGATAGTAAACAAATTGCCTTAGGAGTTGCCAACAAAGGAAAGAAAACCAAGGGAAAGTGTTTCCATTGTGGTGAGAAAGGACATTGGAAGAGGAATTGTCCAACATTCAAGGCTGCCAAGAATAAGGGTATGAAAGGTTCCTTTCTTCTTGAAATATGTTTGGTACAAAATCCCACGGATTCCTGGTGTGTGGATTCAGGTTGTACTAATCATATCTGCAATTCTTTGCAGGGGTTTCAGGAGACCAGAAAGCTGAATGAAGGGATTGTTTCTTACTTTAGCTGATGGGAGCAAGATTCCGGTTGTAGCTATTGGAGTGTTTAATTTATGTTTTCAGTCTAGAGTTTTAATATTGGAAGGCTATTTGTATGTACTTAATGTTCATAGGAATTTAATTTCTGCAACTTACTTGGGTAAATATGGATATTGTGTTATCCTTAAAGATAATATTGTAATAAAGAAGGATAAAATGTTTATCTGTTCTAACAATATTATGGATGGTTTTTAAATTTTAACTCCTGACATGCATGAATTATACAATTCTGAAATAGATAGTAGCTCTTATGTAAAATCATTAAAGAGAAAGTTTCCTTCTACTAGTAATGCATATCTATGAAACTTGCGTTTAGGTCATATTAATTCAAACAGGATTCAAAAACTAATCAAAAATGAACTTTTATAGCCCATGGACTTTGATGGATTTTCAGTTTGCGAATCTTGTTTGGAAGGTAAGATGACCAAATGACCTTTTAATGCAAAAGGTAGAAGAGCCCAAGAGTTGCTTGAATTAGTTTATACAGATATATGTGGTCCTATGTCAACCCAAGCAAAAGGAGGTTATGAGTTTTTCATCACTTTTACGGATGATTACTCAAGATATGGTTATGTGTACCTAATGAGACAAAAGTCCGAAGCCTTTGACAAGTTCAAAAAGTTTAGGGCTAAAGTTGAAAATCAATTAGGTAAATGCATAAAGGCTATTCGATCTGATCGAGGTGGCGAATACCTTCTTGGGGATTTCAAAGATTACCTAATTCAAAATAGGATTGTCTCCCAATTGACTGCACTTAGAACTCCCCAACAAAATGGTGTAGTGGAAAGAAGGAATAGGACTTTTTTGGAAATGGTTAGGTCCATGATGAGTTACTCAACTTTACCAGTTTCTTTTTGGGGATATGCATTAAAAACTACTATGCATGTATCGAATTTGGTTCCATCAAAATCTGTTCCCAACACACCCAAGGAATTGTGGAGTGGAAGCAAGCCTAATATGAAATATCTCCACATTTTGGGATGTCCAGCACATGTGTTAAAAGGGAAGTCTGAAAAGTTGGAAGTTAAAACGAAAGTATACATGTTTTTAGGGTATTCAAAAGAAACTAAGGGTTATTTATTCTATAATCATAAGGATAACAAAGTGTTTGTTAGCACCCATGCCAAATTTTTGGAAGATGATTATATGAATAATTTTAATTCTAAAAGTAAAGTTGTATTGGCTGAATTAGATGAACCTGTAGTTGAACAACCAATGGATAAAACTAGGGATGATGTGGCTGTATTGGATACACCACAAGATATTACTCATGAGATGTCTAGTACACAAATGCCTCGTTGTAGTGGGAGAATTATTCAACCTCCTATAAGATTTATAGATTTGGGAGAAACTTATGAAGCTATCTCAAAAGAGGCTGAATCGGATCCCTACACTTATGAAGAGACAATGAATGATATAGATGCACGTCATTAGCTTCTTGCTATAAAATCTGAATTAGATTCTATATATTCCAATCATGTATGGGATCTTGTAAAGGCGCCTAATGACATTAAACCTGTTGGTTGCAAATGGGTTTACAAGAGGAAGAGAGGGATAGATGGAAAGGTTGAAACCTTTAAAGCAAGATTAGTGATGAAAGGGTATACACAAAAAGAAGGAATTGATTATGATGAAACTTTTTCACCAGTAGCCATGCTTAAGTCTATTAGAATTCTCTTATCTATTGCTGCTCATTATGATTTTGAGATTTGGTAAATAAATGTCAAGACTGCATTTCTTAATGGCAATCTTGAAAAAGAAATATACATAATGCAACCGGAAGGTTTCATAGCAAAAAACCAAGAGCATATGGTATGCAAGTTGAAAAAGTCCATTTATGAACTTAAGCAAGCATTTAGGTCATGGAATATCAGATTTGATCAAGCAATCAAGTCATTTGGTTTTGAACAAAATCTTGATGAACCATGTGTGTACAAAAGATATCGAGATAAAGTAGTAATGTTCCTAGTGCTTTATGTTGATGATATTCTACTCATTGGAAATAATGTAGGGGTAATGTCATCAGTGAAGGTTTGGTTGTCAAGCCAATTTGATATGAAGGACTTGGGTGAGCTAACTTTATTTTAGGGATCAAGCTTTGGCGAGATTGCAAGAATAAGATGTTAAGTTTATCACAAACTGGATATATAGATAAGATCTATAACGGTTTAGCATGCAAAACTCCAAAAAAGAATTGCTTCCTTTTAGACATGGAGTTCCTCTGTCTAACGATCAAAGGCCTAAGACTCAAGAGGAAGAAAATATGATAAGACAAGTTCCTTACGCTTCTATAGTGGGAAGTCTCATGTATGTCGTGCTTTGTACTAAATCAGATATTTGTTATTCAGTTGGCATGGTCAGCCGATATCAATCAAATCTAGGACCAAAGTATTGGCAAGCTGTAAAACATATTCTCAAGTATCTTAGGAGAACGAAAAATTATATGCTTGTTTACCATTGTGAGGATTTGATTTCCAATAGCTATACAGATTCAGATTTTCAATCGGATCTAGATTTCAGAAAATCCACTTCAGGATGTGTTTTCACCTTGGGAGGTGGAGCCATAAGTTGGAGGAGTGTTAAGAAATCTTGTTTTGCGGACTCCACCATGGAAGCTGAGTACGTTGCTGCTTGTGAAGCAGCAAAGGAAGCTGTTTGACTCAAGAAATTCCTTTCTGATCTTGGTGTTGTAAGAATGGAGTAAGTTCCCATCACATTGTTTTGTGACAATAGTAGAGCGGTTGCATAATCCAAAGATCCAAGGAAACACAAGAAAGGAAAACATGTTGAGAAGAAGTACCACATCATTCGAGACACTGTTACTCGTGGAGATGTTGTGGTAGCAAAGATTGAAAGTGCAAATAATCTAGCAGATCCTTTTACCAAAGCCTTACCTCAAAGGACTTTCGAGTCACATTTGGAGGGAATGGGAGTTAGATTAGTGCATAATAGTCTTTAGGGCAAGTGAGAGATTGCTAGAATGTATGCCTTTAAATCCTATTGTATGATGCTATGTATGACTTAATGTTGTGTTTAATAAAGTTGTATTGTTTTTATCTAAGATAATGGTAACATGAATATTGAGACATTATCATATAGTCCATGAGATACATAGTATGTGATTTAGTCACAGAAAATATAAATCACAAGTTATTTGTAAACTCAGAATTTATAGTTCGTAGCCGGTGATGAAATTGGGCATTTCATCTACGAAGACTATAACGTATCAACTAAGATGATTTGTCTTGATTATAGAAGTGGAGACTTTTAGTTCATATGTTGATATGTTTTAAGAGTTAATACATATTAAACTGGACTACTGTGAGATTTATTATTCTCCTAACGACTGTCAAATGAATAATAAATCTCCCGACTTCTATTTGCATAAACTCTTAATCCTGAGAGAATAATGGACTTGATCATGACGTGTAGGTTGCTTTGATATTTTAGGAGTGAGATCTAAAGAAACGGTCAAAACCTCAATATGTTGGGCAACCACATTTAGTGTTGATAGAACATATATATTCAAGATGGAATTCATAATCTTTTAACGAAGATATAAAATATTCCCTTGAGATAAGTTTAATGGATCCAGTTATTCAGAGAGTTAGGCCTAACCACTTTGGTAAGAAATTACTAAAGTATATATTTATCAAAATTGGATTTAATAAATATATAATGAATAACTTTAAACGATTAAACTGAGTACTCAAGGATAAGATGTAGTAATTTTTAAAGTGGCAATCCATATTCATGACTTTGTATTACTACGAATATTTTATGAAAGGGTTACGTGTATAATAAAGTCTTGGGATATAATTTATTAATAAGGCCTAGAGTGTAATTATATTTATATAGTGGTATTAAATATAATTAATAATAACTTTGGACTTGTTAAAAGTTGACGGAAAAGCCCAAGGCCCATTAGAGCGTCTTATTGGTCCCTTTTAGTCCCACTCCAAGCCACACACTAAAGCTCAATTGGAAAGGCCTAATTGACCAGCCCAATTAGATAATCAGTTAGTTATAAAGGGAAAAACATACAGAATTTTTTAAGAAGCATAGAGAAAAAGAAAAAGAGAGAGAGTCGGGCACTCTTTCATTCTCTCTTGGAAACTAATTGAGAGACCATACTTCTTAGGCGTAAAATGGAATTGGAGTGAAGATTAAAAGTGTTCCCAAGTGCTTCTAATCTTTGTTTAGAATTTCTCCACACCAAAGTACGCTATCTTGTTCTTAAATTTTAAAATTCACATAGTGCATGTTTTCAATCATGAATGAAATAAATTCTTATTTGTTGCTTCCGCTGTGTATTTTGTATGAGATACAAAACTAGATTTTCCAACAGAATGTTGGCTGCAAAGTTCTTCACTTCATCAACAGTGAAGATCAAGAAGCATTTGGTTACAAAACCTTAAGGCGCAAAGATGCAGTAGATTCTTTTTGAGAGAATAAGGCATCAGTTACCTTTTGCATGTGTTCTTCTTGTATTCTCTTATGTGACAGTCTCTAAAATAAGCCTTATATATGTCTAGCGTTGTGAGAAAAGAAACCCTACTAAAATACATAAGCATAGGCCGAAATCAAATCTAAAAATTTTGATTTCCATAACCTCGATAGATAGTATCTGTCGAGCCTCATTGAAACTCGATAGATAGCTATCGATCGAGCAGGTGTTGAGCTATTTGTCCGCAGGTGTCGAACTATCTATCCAGCTTTAGAGAACAGCTTTTCTTCACTTATTTCTTGGTCCAGTCTTCATGGCTTTAATACTAGGCTTGAACAACATGTTTTTTGAAGTATTAAACATATCCTAGATCTACCCAATTACAAGTAAAGTGCGTTTTGTCAAAGGATTAGTCAATTACATAAAAGAATGACATATGTTCTTAACAAGTGAACCACATATGTCCGAACAAAGATCAAGAAGCTCCTCGGTCACAAAACCCTATGGCATACAAACACAACAGCTTCTTCAAAAGAAAGATGAACTAGGGCAAATTGTCTTCAATCACAATATGATTGCAACAACAAGTGCAAATCCCTTATGACAACCCTAAAAATAACCCTTATATATGTCTAAGGTTATGGGAAAAGAAAACCTAAATATATAGCTTGGATATGCGTGAAAAACAGTTATGAAAAACTAATTTTCGTAATTATCGATAGGTACAGCTGTTGAGCTTATCTATCAAGATTCACATTTTAAATCTTGATAGATACATCTGTCAAGATATCTGTCGAGTTTTAAAGAACAACACTTCTTCATTTGATTCTTGGACAAATTTGCATGGTTTCAATACTTGAATTTTAACTTTTGTTCCTTGAAGTATTAAACATATCCTAGATCTACCCAATTATAAGTAAAGTGCATTTTGTCAAAGGGTTAGCTAATTCTAAATGACATATGTTCTAAACATGCTCCATATATGTCCTATAAATCTCCCCCTTTAGCAATCCGTGACAAAACCACAAAAAACAAATGAACATATGAGAGAAGTCATAAATCATTCAATTTAAATTCACTTGTTAAATACAATAAAATCTATCCTAACACAAACTCTTGAAAAACTTTGCAAGAAGAGAGTTTATGGCATGAAAGACTTTGACTACCTGTATATTTGAAATACTTTAAACAAAACTCATCACAGCATCTTAGTATGAAACAGAAATAAAAGATTGCATACATTAAATAAAAAAATATGTGCATAAAGAGAAAAAAGAAACAATACGTGAAGAGATAGGAGAAAGAATGTAATAACAACCTCATCAAATATATATATCAAATAAATACAAGGTTTGCTATCACTAAGTGGTCACAATACCAATGTACAAAAACAATGTATCTAAAAGAGAAAGAAAAGAAAAGAAACAAAACGTCCTCACCACATCCCTCATAAAAAATAAACACTCCCCCTACAAAAAAAAAAAAAAAACTCTATACTAACTCTCCCCCTAAGTATATGACTACTTTCATCCCTAAAACTACTCCCTCTTTTTGTCACGAATGACAAAGGGTAAGTCACTCAAGCAGTCATCTCCTCATCACCGGAAGAGCTAGTATCCTCATCCTTATCAGCATCATCACCATCAAAGTCACCATCATCATCCTCATCATTAGATGCCTCAAGAGAAGGAGAATGAGACTCTACAAAATCACCAAGGCGAGCCTGTCGTCGTGCAATATAACTGGCACGACTGTTCACCTGATACAACTCATCATTGAGAGTTTTTAGGAGAGCATCCATGCGCTGAAGCTGTGCCATGACCGCCTCGAGGGTCACTCCACTTGCGAAAGAAGGAGTGGAGGTAGATGAAGCGGAAGAGGCTGGAGGAGTTGCCGTCTCGGTTCGTTGCCACTTCGATCAAAGCTAGGCCTCACTCCATCTAATGGACGCGCCGCTAATGGCACTCATGATAGAGAAGTGAGCAGACTCTGGATAGGAGATAGATGCATGGCGAGTGATCCTTGTGCTAGTAGAAAGGAAAATAAGCTTATCACGAGTTGTCATATCCTTATAGACATCTATAAGGGAGAGTATGAAATGAGAGGGAAAGTCTATGGTAAGCCCTTCAAGGAGGGATAACAAAAATCGAATTATAGTGAGATAAGGGATGCAAAACAAATGTCATCACCATATTCAGGAACCTCAGACCTTTTGCAAAGCCCGAGTAAGGGTTGTTTTGACGGTCACCCCAAGATGAAGGTGTCTCACAAAAGAGAGACATCAGTTTGTCTTTGGACACAGTCCACAGATGAGGACAACCATGGTAATTAGGATGTGATACCCTCGGGACATGTAGCACATCGGAGATAAGCTCTAGAGTGACTACTATACGTATACCTCGAACATAAGTGAGAAAGCAAGGTATGGTAGAATCAAATCCATACATATTGGAGTAAAATGCTTGTATGATACCGGAGGGACAACTGACCGGGATATCACAAATAGACTCCCAACCCCTACTATGAATGATAATGGGTAAGTCAGTATCGGAAAAATCCAAAGGGACGACCTAGCGTTCCAAATAAAGACCACGTCTAGAAAAGTTCTCCGAGAAGTCCTGATTAGCCTTCTCATCATGGAACCAAAGGTAAAGAGGAGTAGAATCAAAGGAAGAAGATGCCCTAAAACAAAGAGGGTTCCGGGACAAAGTGGACTTATGCTTGGGTTCCATGCGTAGAATATCAAAGAGAGAGAGAGAGAGAGAGAGAGAGAGAGAGGAAGAAAGGCAGAAGAGTACCAATCAATAAAAAATAACAAAAGAAAGAAAAGAGAGGTACGTATGCATAAAAAATGCATAAACATGTGACATGCAACAAAATAAATATCATAAGCTCAACCCATTCTAAACCTACCAACACATAAGATTTCAACATATAAAACACACATCTAAATGCATAAAACATCGTGAAAATGCAAATGTGATGCAATGCATGGGCATATAGGATTATTTGAACATAACCCAACCAAAAAATTTCACAAAAACCTCATCAATTTTGAAAAACCCCCCAAAAATGTTCAAAAACCCTAAAAACCCAGGTCTAAATGAATGAAATGCATGATAAAAATAGAGAAAAGATACCATACCAGAGGAAGAAAACAAGCTTTGGGCCGAAAAACAAGTGGGGAAGGTGAAGAGGTTGAGTTAGAAGTGTTTGGGAGAGGGAAAAAAGTGTTTCTACCGAGAAAAATCAGAGAGAAATGAGATAACAATCGCGCAAAAACTATATTTAGAAAAACAAAGCTTGATGGATCAAGAGCTATCAAGAATTTGTGAAGAGCTAATTCTCAACAGATTAGCTGTCGAAGTGCTATCGAGAGCTATCAATGGCAAAGAAAGCTCGATGGATCGAACAGCTATCGAGGAGACAAAAAGTTTCTCGATGGATCAAGAATCTATTAAGAAGCTTCAAGACAAATTCTAGAAAGCTTTGATGGATCGAGATTGCGTTAACTTCTATCGAGAAAGGAAGATCAAAGATCTCAATGGATAGCTAGTAGTTGAGAGCTGCCGATATGTGCAAAAATAGTTTTTCGAAGAAGAGAAAAACACAAAAATGAATGCAATCAAGAAAGCTACTCAACCAAAGATCCAAACAACATTTTAAGCTCTCAAAAACATCTCTTAACAAAAAAAAAAAAAAAAGTCAAGCACTTAGATTCAGAAATACACACACACACACACACACACACACACACACACACACACACACACACACTAAACAAGTCTAAGCAATTTTATATTTCAAAAACAAGTCAAAATAGTTTAGTGAGTATACATTAACACATGTATTCCTTGTGATGGCCAAATCACATTGTACCTCCACATGTATCAAAAGTAGCAAAGAATTTAGCGTATTGTGTGTGAAAACATCATAAGATTGCATAAGTGTTTACATGTTATGACGATTTGAGATATGAGAAAATCAATTTAACTCACACACAATCATAACTGCTTGATGGGGACTATCACCTTTGAGGTACATCTATTAACTCCCACATCTCCTATAAGACACGCTTCCAATTATATATAAAGTATTTTGATTCTTTTTTATTTTTCTTTGCATATTTTTCTTTTAAGCATATCATGCATGGGCATATAAGAGAGAGAAAAGAAATACTCAATTATGTTAAGCTTTTGACATTGCATTTTTCCTATTCCGAAGCATACAGATGACATTTCATGATTGACGGGTAACAATAGTGAGATGGTTATTTATGTCTTTCTCTTAAGATTTTCTTGTCCTTCCCGTCAAAAAGAGTGATATAAGTATCAAGTACAAGAGATTACTTAATCTTACTCATCACAAGCATGAGCCACAAAGCCCACTTGCTTAGTTATGCATAAAGATGCTCATCTAAGCTACAAAAGATACGTAGTTTAGAAAACTTTGTTTCAATGGCCATCCAAGGTACACAAGAACCAATGTACACAAACAAACAAAAAAATGTTAAACCAAGCATAGCATAAAAACTAAACTGACTTAAAAACAAGAAAGCAAAACACACAAGTAATGCAAACAAAAATGAGAGAGAGAGAGAGAGAGAGAGAGAGAGAGAGAGAGAGAGAGAGAGAGAGAGAGAGTGTGTGTGTGAGTGACTAGATCAGTTAGAGCATTTTTCCTTCTACACCTTGGAAGAACTTTTTTGTTTGGTGAAACCTTGACCCAGCGATAAGGGGAAAGAATTGAAACCATTCAAGTTTGAAAGGAACATGAGGGTTTGGAGAAGATCTCCAAGAGGAGCAAAAGAAGATGAAAACTCATTTTGATTTCCATATAAGGTCATACTGTTGCTCTATTGAGTGGCTAACCACTTATAACAATTAGGTCGAGTATGTCTAATAACTCCATAGTGATGACAGAGTGCTGCTTCTTCTGTTTAGACTTTTGCTCTTCCTAGCCCTAAGATTTTTAGTCTCTTTCTTATCAAGCTTTAGGGGTGCTCCTAAGATAGATTTAACATTGTCTATGTTTTCACTGGCTAAAATAGTTTTCACATCATTATTCTCAAATTCAACATTATTAGCAAGTAAAACAAATACAGTAGTACTAGAAAAAGTAATATTAGTGGAAGAGAAATCATACTCCAAACCAATTTGATCAAAAGCAGATTTCTAAAAGCTAAGCATCTCATAAAGTTTTGCACTTGAAGCTCTCTCCAATTAAACTCTGACTTGAAATAGCTCCGCTTCAAGCTTCTTGGTTTTCTCAGCCAAGAAATTGTTCTCAAACCACAATGCTCCAATGATTTAATTAGCTTTATCAAACTTTGTAAAGATTTCTTCTCGTTCAAGCTTTATATCATTGAGCTTCTTGGTGGCCAGCCTATATAATTTCTCATGCTTTTCAAAGACCTTGTATAATTTTACACAGGCTATATGGATGTCATACTGTTCATCCATTTTCTTAAACTTAGACTCCACCAAGTCCTTTCCTTCATCCACCTCTTCAACAGTCCCCTTATTAGGATTTACAATGGCAATGAAGGCATTCAAGATTCCATTATCCTTATTATCCGAATCATCCTTAAGCTCAATATAACTCAAGGTGGTAGCAAGGGCCTTACTTTTCCCAATAATCTTGAGATAAGTTAGACATTTTTGTTTTATGTGTCCAAAACCTTGACGTCCAAAGCATTTTGGTCCGGAAGGAATAGTATACTGACCACCATCCCTAGCATCATTCTTCCCTTTATCTTGGCTCTTAAACTACAAAGAACTGGATTGCTTTCGGTCCGTGTCATATCCTTTCGCATTGGCATTCTTCATGAACTTTTTGAACTACCCTGTGATGTAGGATTTCATTTTAGAATCTTCATCGTCCGAACACTCATTAGTGTCACTGCTTTTGGTCTTCAATGTCATGCTCTTATCTTTGCTCGATTTCCCAATCCTAGTCAAACCTAATTCATAGGTCTGCAAGTTCCCAACCAACTCTATCAAAGGAATTTGATCAATGTCCTTTGATTCGTCAATGATGGTGATCTTGTCATGGAATCTCTCAGGTAGAGATCTGAGCACCTTTCTAATAATCTTGGGTTCAGGAATGGTTTCCCCAAGATTAAAGGTAGAGTTCACTATGTCCTTAAGTTTGGCATAGAACTCATCAAATGACTCATCCTCCTCCATCTTAATTTCTTCAAAGCTTGTAGTAAGCCTCTGAAACTTTGAATCCTTGACAGCCTTTGTCACGCCCCGACCCTGTGTGCATGATATTGTCCTCTTTGGGCGGCCCGAAGGCTCTCTTAGTCCCTCAAGGTTTTGTTCTTCCCCAAGTTGCGCTGGGGAAAAGGCCTCTTACACAACAAGGGAGGACATTCCTTATAAGCACATCCTCATGTGCTTCCCTAGGCAATGTGGGATTCCATGAAATGCAAGACCCCCTTTTGGGTCACTACAGCCTTAGTTCCTTCATAGGCTGTCTGGAGGATGGTCTATACCTCCTTTGCAGTTTCAATGGAGAATATCTTCTTGAACTCTTCATTCGTGACTGCACTGAATAAAACATTCAATACTCTACTGTTGAAGTTAACGCTTTGATCTTAGCATCATCCCAATCAGTTGATGCTTCCTTTGGCTTGGTCCAACCTATCTCTATAGCTTGCCACACTTTTTCATCTAATGACTACAAGAAAACTCTCGTGCGAACTTTCAGTATGCATAGTTAGTGCCATCAAATAAATGAGGTATAATTAAAAATTGTCCTTAATCCATGACAAACGGGGGTCAATGGATCACACAACAAAAATTAACCCTAATCAGAGTGTACCCACTCTAATACCACTTGATAGGCCAGAAATGTATTGACCCCTTATGGTAAATTAACCAATTAATTAGCCAAGTTAATTAATTAGGTCAATTAACATGCAATACGCTTGGTAGCATAAGCAAATCACCAACAAAGTTAAATGCAACGGAAAAATAAATTTGACACGATTATTTGTTTACAAATGGGGAAAACCTCCAAGGCAAAAACCCCGCCGAGTGAATTTAAAGTCTTCACTCCCGAAAATCCACTAGTATCAAAACAAGCAGTTACAAATAAAGGAATCTCAGTATCTTATACCAACCTACAGTTGAACCATTACCCCAATACACAATTGGGCTTGTAATGTAGTGACAATCTCTCCTTTCAATGCACGAATCTGAATACGTGACTAAGTAATAATGCATGGATCCAAGTACATGACTAACACGCCAACTTGAGAAAGATATTGGCTGCAAACTTCTTCAATTCATCCAGACGATAAATATACCCTATAGCGTACAAACGCAGTAGCTTCTTCAAGAGAAAGATGAACTAGAGCAAATTATCTCCGGTCACAATATGCTTGAAACAAGTGCAACTCCCTTATAAAAGCCCTAAAAATAATCTTTATATATGTCTAGGGTTGTGAGAAAAGAAAACCTAAACACATAGCTTGGATATACATGAAAAACAATTCTAAAAAACTAATTTTTGTAATTCTCGATAGATACAACTGTCGAGCTTATCTATCAAGATTCACATTTTAAATTTTGATAGATACATCTGTTGAGATATCTGTCGAGCTTTAAAGAACAACACTTCTTCACTTGATTCTTGGACAGATTTGTATGGCTTCAATAATTGAACTTTAAATTTTGTTTCTTGAAGTATTAAACACATCTTAGATCTACCCAATTACAAGTAAACTGCGTTTTGTCAAAAGATTAGCCAATTCTAAATGACATATGTTCTAAACATGTTCCACATATGTTCTAACACAATATAATAGCATCAACAAAACATTAACATTAAGCATATCCCAAACATCCAAGTATAGCATCATGGTATTAATCAAGCATATTCATCATGTTCATAAACCATATCATGCTCATCATGCCAATTAAATGCATGTTTACGTAATTATGCATGACTTACCTCCTTTACCTCATAGCACCACAACACCTATGCATCAATGCATGTACATGTTCAAATGCATGTTCATGTGATTTATCCAAGATATAAATCCTAATTATCAATCTATCAATCCAAGCATGCGATATATGTTATTCTACTAACCCTAAACCAAGACGTGTGAAAACTAGACTCAACAAGACATAAATAGAGGATTAAAACTAAGCAAAACAATCAAAAATTGCAAGAACCCTGAATTTGCATTTCTGTGCACAAGTATGCGTACGCAAACATAAGTATGTGCATGCATACATGCCCCGAAACATAGTTTTAAAGCAAGCAACAAAATAATAATCAAACCAAACCTAGCATGCTTCTAATATATAACCAAACAACCTAAACTAACAAAAAAGATACCAAAGATAAACAAAACCAAAAACTATTCCTAAACATATATTGGATCCAATAACAAACAAGAGCAACACATCAAGACATGTTTATCAATATATCCAATCATTCAACTCATTAATTAGAAAATGATGAGACACAACAAATTGAACATAAATAAATCAAATCATATTTATAAGAAAATGTAGCACATAAATAAAATTAAGAACAACAAGAACACAAAAATATCCAAATCAAGGAAAAAGCTATGAAGAGAGGCTCACCTTGCTTATGGAATACAAGTTGATTGATATTTTTTTACCGACCCCTCAGTGCCTACACAACAAGATTCAAAGAGATATCAAGGAAATCAAAGGATTCAATAATTCATAGGTAATCACAACTCAAAATAAAAAGATTAGTTTTGAAATGGTTTTGAGAAATCCAATTGAGAACAAGTTTCTGCCTTAAAACTAACTAAAGAGAGGTTTTTTGATGATTAAAAAACGTGCTTAAGTCTATGTGTGATTTTAGAGAAGATGAAATAGGGTTTTTAGAGAAGATGGAGGCAAAAATAAACTCTCTCTAGTTAGGGTTTAGTTTTGAGGCATAAGGATGTATTTATAAGTTTAAACTAGGGTTTTCAGATTTATTTTTAGGGTTTTGAACCTTCCAAATGGTCTAGGGGCCGGGCCCCATCAAAGAATGCCCTAAAAACTAAAGTTTTGAGGTTTTGGAATGGGTTCTACGTACGCAATTTTGTGCATGGTACACGTGAAGTGTCATGTGTACGCATGCATCCCCGGAAACCCTAATTCTAACAGATTTGATGACCTGACTTCAAATAGTTATAACTCACTCAATTTAAGTTTAAATTAGGCAAAATTTGTGTTCAAATTGAAGTCCAGGATATCTGATTGCCAATGAAATAAACCTCACTCAAAAATGCTTTATGGATAAAAAATTATGGTCAAAACAATGAGCAAATGTCATTTTTCAGCATTATTTTCAAAGCAATTTGAGCTCTTTTAAGTTATGATTACTTCCACACTATCAAAATAACTTTAATTACCTTTTGTAGACATGTCAAGCTCATCATTAGGACCAGGAACTAAAGTTTATTAATCGGGTACAAAATGAGGTGTCTACTGTCTCCCTTTCTAGGAAATGATGGAAAAAAAATTTATTTCAAGAAATCTCAATATCTACCATGAGAAAGAAAAATGAGGGTAACCTTCCAACCAAATAGCTTCTTTCTCACCTAGCTTAAGCCCTAGATAGCTCGATTACAAGAACTCAAAATATAAGAACATGAAACTTCTCTAAAAGATGGGACAGGACAACTTCTTTGCCGCACATATCAAGTAGTACAAATCCAAATTTGTTTTAGCTACCAATTAGCTGACTTTGATGGGTCTAATAATTGAGTGCATATATACATATATATATAATTTGAATAAAGACTTTATTGATCGAAAGAGGAAAACAGAGGAGAGCTCAAATCTTGAGCTTGCTCCAACAAAATTATGCTTCCCTGTATTCTTCTCTTCAATACTAGCCATGTATCATAACAAGAATTAAACAAAATGTAGAACGTTATACTAGAAAATAAAGCATATGAAGTGAGTACTCATTATTTTGTAAGTAAGTTTTAGCACGAAAATGGTAAGATTCGAATCAATCACTAATATTTCATCATATATGTGATCAGTGATCTCAATCATTAATGCAACCAAAGGCAAAAATCCTGAATAAATATGTGCGAGTGAGTAAAACCATAAAAATTGCTACTATGATTCCATAATTTAGATTCACTCTAATTTTTTGACGTCAGCTAGTTGTTTGATCAATTCATCCAAATCTTTGTCAGAGCTTCCTCCCTTGACCGCGCTCAAGGCCGCATCACTCAACTCTTTGGCTCGAACATTCTGGGGCTTAATTTTGTCGAGTGAAACTACCAATAATCGAGCCAACTCATTAGAGTCAGGAATATTTTCAGTGCCCTCGCCAGCTCTAATTGCTACACCCAATTGGTCGACCAACAACAAGGTATTAGTAAACTGCTCTGCACCCATTGGCCATGTCAACATCACAACTCCCGAGATAAGCCCTTCCAACACCGAGTTCCACCCACAATGAGTCAAGAATGAACCTACAGCTCGATGCCTTAGTATAGCCACCTGTGGAGCCCACCCCCCCTTAATCACTAAACCCCTGTCACCCACACGATCTTTGAACCCATCAACAATCGCACCTTGATCATCAGGCACCCTCGCGCACAAAATAAAATGGACCCCACTACACTCCAACGCTATTGCAAGAACATTTAATTGCTTACTTGTCAACACAGCACGACTTCCAAAGCACACGTAAACAACAGAGTTGTCAAGACGAGCATCCAGCCACGTCATAAGCTCGTGACATGGCACAGAGCTGGCCCCACCTCTAGAAGCCGCTCCAATCAAATCACCTTCAAGTGGCAATACAGGGCCTACCGCCCACACTCGATTGTGCCCAACCTCCCTCTTCAAATGGTCAAAGTACACGCTCTCCAAACTGGCGAACGAGTTAAACACAATTCCCCAACTCTCGAAATTAGCCAGCATGCTGTTTCTGTGAAATTCCCAATCTGGGTCAGCTTCAAGATCGTTTCTATTATGTGAAGCGATCTGCCACCAAGGGTACGTCGGGGAATTCGGGACATTAGGTAATGAAATTAGGAAATTGATATCCTCACCGGGATCATTGTTTTTGGGCGGGTCACGGCACATTGAAAAAGTTACGGACATCCCAAAAGCACCGGAGGGTGAGAAGCAGAGACGTGGCACTTTAAGCTCACAGGCGAGGTGGTGGGTCCAGCCGAGGAAAAAATCAGATATAATAGCCACAGGTGGCGAAGGGTGAGACTGGAACCATTGGAGGAGGAAAGGATAGTGAAGGTCACGCAAGGCGCGCACGACAGCGAGGAGTCTCTTATGTGGAGGAGAAGGAGGTGTGGTATCTGGGACTAGGGCTGGGAGAACCAAGTGTTTGAGGGAAGATGGGTGGGCGGAGAGGTATGGTTCAAGTAAGTGGACGTTGCTGGGGGTGACCAAAACGGTAACGTTTAGGCCGCGGGTGAGTAACAGGTGGGTGAGATCTAGGAGGGGGATGAGGTGGCCTGCGGATGGGAAAGGATAAGCAACGATGTGGAGGTTGGTCTTGGACTTGGTGGTGGACATGGTATTTCTTGCTGTAAAGATCAAAGAAGCTCTGTTTTGCGGTTCGGTTGGGCTATTATTTTTATTTGGTGAGTTTAAGGTGGTCTTCAGTGGTGATAAACTTTGGAAATGGGCTCTGTATAATATAGCCAAGTGGCCCAAGTCAAGACTTGCTTAGTTTGAACCCATATATATAGCCAAGTCAAGACTTGCCGCCTTTGCTGACTTTTTTTTTTTATTTTTATTTTATTTGATACAAGGCAACAAGTAAAGAGAACATCTGAACATGATAGAGTTTGGCAAGGAATTCCATGCTTTTAATCTATACTTCTTTTCCTAAGTTCTACGTCATGCATGACGTAAAAATATGGCAAAGCGATGTTACATTGGCGGGGACCCGTGGCCGTGGAGAAGAAAAAACATCCTTGTTCTAGTTACTATGCGCACGCTAAACTTAAAATTAAGAGTGCGTATATTGGTTAGCCTTTCAAAACTTAGTTTTGCAGCGTCAATAACCGAAAAAATAGGGAGTTATTCCAAGTTTTCTAATAGAAATATTATAATTGATTTAGTTAATTTTTTTTTTAATTATAAAATGAACACAAGAATTCTCAATTTTTGAAAAGTGCAAAAGGCAATATTTTCATTGAAGGCTAAGAATTGGTTAAGCAATTGTGTTCAGGAGATTCTAGCATTTTATTCTTTTTTTTTTTTTTTTTTTTAGCAATATGTTTCTGTTTTGAAACTATCTAAGTTCGTGCCCCTGTTTTGAAACTCAATTGGCTTAAAATCGAGTTATGCCAAATGAAACTGGGGAAAAAAAAAAAAACTTGCGTGGAGCTCGAGTTCATAGAGTTCGAGTTTCGTACCTATAGTGGCATTTTTTTTAGTGTTTTCGCGACATTTTTTATGGAACTCGAACTCCTTGAATTCGAGTTCCATGCTTTTTTTTTTTTTTTTTTCTTTAAGTTTGATCTCCCCATACATATAGCTGCGTTCATGGATTCTATAGCGGCGTTTTTTATGGAACTTGAGTTCCATGCAAGTTCTTCTTTTTTTTTTTTTTTTTTTAAGTATACATGTAGCTGCATTCAGAGAGTCTATAGTGGCGTTTTTTGTGGAACTCGAGCTCCTTGAACTCGAGTTCCATGCAATCAAGTTTTTTGATTGAAACTCAATTTTATTAAAATCGAGCTTCAAAACAGAGGCACGAACCTAAAAAGTTTCAAAATAGGGATATATTGCCAAATATTTTGCTCAATAGAGGCAAAAGGCCAGAATCTCCACCGTGTTCAATATAAACAACCTAACATGAACTATATAAGGTTTATTAGTTGGAGAACATATCATGTAAATTTAGAACTAGTGAGACATAACTTGTCATCCAACTGTATTAACATTTGTGGATCCCACATATCAATGAGACATAAGTCTCATGCGCTAGACGTATGAGATATCGTCTCCTACTTGGTGTAGGTGTGGTCCATTTTTCAAACAATCTAATTACAAAAATGAAACATTAGTTAATTACAAAAACATGAGTGGTCAATTTTTCAGTCTCAATTGAATAAATTTTTTCAAACAAACTCAAGCACATCCCAACATAAGTCAATGTACTTGATTTTCGTAAAAGACTCTCCAAAACCAATTAGCAAAACTACAAAGATTAAAGCAAAGCTCCCACAACTGAATTAAAACTGTTTCAGAAATTTAAGCAGTTTGATTATAAAAACAATCATTAAAAAAAAAAATTAACACTCCCTTAAATATCTATTTTGTTGCTGAGAACTTGTAGGAAAACTCTACTTTTCATCTATACTAAACGGAAAATTATTGTGTACTCCCGGAGTATCATAAATGCGTACTCCCTCCTCTCACAAGAATGATGGGTCCCACTAATTAAATTCATGATGGGACCCACCATTCATGTGAGAGGAGGGAGTACGCATTTATGATACTCTGAGAGTACCTAATAATTTTCCATACTAAACACCCCCTTAATTCACCCACTCATTAAGATTTTATAATTGGGAAACAAACCTATGTACTCAAAACTTAGAAATGCACACAATGAGTAACAAAATTACATCTACGAACACCTCAAGTGCCCTGCCATGTAATTTACATGAATTGTATTGGTTCATGAAAATATCACATGCATGAGTCAAGCCAGAAATGAAACATGATAAATGGCATTGTTTTCAAAGTCAATAAATTAAGTTGACCAGAATTGCTGACAGATAGACGCATTTCGATGGATAGCTTTTTAAAAAGGCGAATAACTCATTTTAGTCCCTACATTTTCACGCGATTATCATTTTGGTCCCTGACTTTTTTTTCCCACTGATTTTAGTCCCTATTCTGAAAAATGCCTCTCGTTTTCGTCCCTGACGTTACATCAGAGACGGAAATTGCACAGCTGGCAAACGGTATACACTGTTGGCTTGATGTGGCCATTAAAATAATAATAAAAAATGTCACGCCAGCATTTAAATTAAAAGAATTAATTTTATTAATTTTAATTAAATATAAAAAATTTTAAAAACTAAATTAAAAACTAAAAATCAAACCCAGACCCAGAAATTAAAAAAAAAAAAAAAAAACAAACCCTGAGATCAAGAACAACAAGAACACAATTCAAGATCTAAGAACAAAGAAAGAACACAGTTCAGCGTCTAAGAATAACAAGAACACAGTACAACATACAGCCACTACCATAATAGCCAATCTACCACCACCATCAATCTCCCACCCCACCACCACGGCAACCCTTCACCACCGCAATGAATCTAACCCACAACGAAAATCCATGGCCACAACAACAAACCCATAGTGAAGACACACCCACCGCTGATCTAAAAATGGTAGCTAAATTCTAAACACACAGATCTAACACGCGCACACACACACACACACAGATCCAAAAATCTCCATAAATTCCAAAAATTCAAACCAAAACAAACTGTTTCCACTTTTGAAGAAGCTCAGAGAGAGCGAGATCGGGGGGGAAATTTCACCGTTTTTGGCGAGTTCCACGATGACGTGAGTGGCTCTTTTGGCGGCGAAGCGATCGAGCTCTCTCCAAGAGAAAGAGGAGTTGAGGACAGTGACCTAAGTAGCGACCTAGCAGAGTAGAGCTTGTCTGGCGTCGCAGAAGGGAGGACTGGAGATCTCTCCTCCTCTGCCACCGCCTAGCTCATCTTCTTCCTCTTCCTCGATGATCTCATCTTCTACTTCCAGTTTACACTTTTGCCCCTTCCTCTCCGGGAAGTTGTGATCTTGATGATGATGATGTCTCAGATGATGAGGATGATTATTCTCCTTCATGCACTCTTTAACACATAGATTCAAACACTGGGTTTTTGTTCTTCGTCTTCTTCAATTTATATGATTTTTTTTTTTATTTCAATTTTTTCCTTTTTTTCTATTTAGTTAAAGTCTATAAATTAATTTTTTGTTTTAAAAAAATGACATGGCATTTGTGAGTATTATTTTAATATTTTTAATTTATTCCATTTGTCAACTGTGCAATTTCCGTCTTTGATGTAATGTCAAGTACGAAAATGAGAGGTGTTTTTCAAAATAGGAACTAAAATCGGTGGAAAAAAAAAGTTAGGGACCAAAGTGAGAATCGCATGAAAATGTAGGGACTAAAATGAGTTTTTCGCCTTTTAAAAATCGCTGGTTTTTAACGAATTAAATTAATTATGATTGGATTATTGGTGTGTGGAGACACGGCCTACCTTCACGGCAATTGCTTATGGGTTTTTCATATTTACTTTAATTTTTTTTTCCCAATCAGTAAATTTGTTTGATCAAACACAAATTGGTTTACACGAATAAAAAAATATGGGGTTACTTCGTTCCTTACTGCACTATAAAATAAATATGTTATTATTATTATTATTATTATTATTGATGAGCTCAAAGATATTGTTCGTCCAAGCATAGCAATAAATGAGGAACAAACCATAAATGAAGTCTTTATTAGCTGAGTCGATACGATTGGACGAAGTAAAGAGGGTAACAACTCATAGGCCTCCATATCTACGCATTATGTAATCAGAGGCCTCCATATCCATGCATTAGGTGCCATGGGGAGCGTTACCAGACAAGAGAATTAAACCACCATTAATGGTGGTTCCAGCGGCTAGGAGAGTAAGGGCCTATATAAGGCACACTCCACCAAATGTAAAGATTATGATCATAATTATATTCCCCACAGCTAGAATTTCCTAATTGTCTCTCTCTCTCTCATTCTAACTTTGTCATTAGAGGCTCACTGGCCGGCGCCACACCGGTGACCTATTTGTTACATCCCCTTGCTATCTTACAGGTTACGCCGTAGCCATCTGGACGATCTCAACTACTAACGATTTTGTCATTATCAGTTTGGCGCCATCTGTGGGAAGCACTTTCTTCTTCCTAATCCTAAGGACAGAAACGTTGCCCTGCCTTTGTTGTCATCTAGATGGAGTCCAGTGCGCAACTAGAGTTAGCTGCCCTGGCGCTGCAAGTCCAAGCTCTCATGGCCAATGTAGAAGAATTAACGAAACAAAACCAGGAGATGAGGTAACAATTGCAACAAGAAGAAAACCGCACACCAAGAAGAATAAAAAACAACAGGATCGAAGATGAAGCGCAAGACCTAGAAGGAAGTTAAGGAAGAGACGGCTCGAGGAGGATAGAGTTGTCCAATGAGGCAAGCAACGACCTTCTGAGGAGCATAAGGAAAGAGATGGATGAGCTCAAGAATGTAATGAAAGGGAGAACGGTAAAGATTTTGGACGGGATGGTGAGAATGATGGATTCTTCGTTCAAGCAAAAAGTCCTCAATTACCCCCTCCCACCACAATTCCCGCTTCCGTAGCTGGAATCATATGACGGGTTGAAGGACCCACTGGATCATATCATCACCTTTAAGATGATCTTGAGCCTGCAGCAAACCCGGATGACATAGTATCTCGGTCCTTCTCGACCACCCTCAAGGGAGCAGCCCGAGTGTAGTTTAGTAAATTGGCACAATCTTCTATTGACAATTTTGAGCAGCTTAGTAGCCTATTTGTGCGTCATTTTGTAGGGGGGCAGCATCGAAAAAGACAAGCAGATCATTTATTGATGATTATACAGGGAGAAGGAGAATCCTTGAGATCATACGTGAAGCGATTTAACAAAGAAGTACTAGAAGTGGACGAAGCTGAAAACTAGGTACAATTTACGACATTCAAGGCTGGGCTAAGATCTAAAGAGTTCGTCATGACACTGGCTAAAAGTCCTCCAGCATCAATGACGGATTTGCTTATAAAGGCTCAGAAGTAACATATACACAGCCACTTGTGGGATCAAGTAGGTTGATCAAGTGTATTTCTTGTATACACATGTAATCCTTATAATTTAAGTCCATCAAATATGTTTTCCAACTCTTGTAAATTATTGGCAAATATCCCCCTTGTATCATCTAAATGTTGCTTATTATTATTAGTGATTATTTGTTATCAGAGTGTAATCTCTCTCATGGCATAAGCTTTTCTATTGTCAAAACATTCATCATATGTTGGAAAACCTGGGTACCACTTTATTTCTGGTGTAAACATGAGCCCTACTTTATAATTTCGCAGAAGGCATACCGAAATGCACCTTCCAACCTAAGTGCCGCTCGTGGAAAACAAAAGAACTTGCTTGAATTATATACCTCTCACAAATGCAACTCAACTCATGTCAGCAAAATTTCAATGTAGAACTAAACAAGTGCATAAGTTTCATTCTTAGAATTGATCTCTTCCCCGGATATGATCACTTGCTAGTAATTTTAACCAACTCCATTTGTGGTGGAATGTCAAAGAACTTAATATCAAATTGTCCCTCAGTTAATTGAAGTATCCAATTACAAACTACTATCTGGTAGAAGGCAAAATGATGATTGATACTGTTAAATCACTACATTAATCAGGAAAAGGAGATAAAACAAGAAGACTAAAGGTGGCACAAAATGCAAAGGAATCAATTCTTTTTTTGCGAACACAAAGAAATCGTGTTAACAATATTACTTACTCTTTTTTTTTTTACCCATTTTAAATATTTGTCAAATCACTATATCAAATTTCATTATCATGCCAACAACTATACAGCATGTCAACATTTTAATCACATTTCATGCAATAATTTTTTCATGTGGAAGGGTGGTCATAGGTTAACACCAAAATGTGCCCATTCACTTGTGCAAATAAACTTGCTATCCTAAACTTTGAGAGAAAGAAAAAATAATAATACCTAAAAAAATTGAAAGGTTAGTCATCTTGATATTTTTTAATAATATCAAGTTGATGTTTTTTAAAATAATACATACACCGAATGATTGATATAGGGCTAAAAATGTTGGAAAACTTTGGGCCTAAGCCATCACAGAATTTTGATGTGAAGTAAGGAATCTAAAAAATGTTAAATGCAGCAATTGAAAGTGTGTACTAACTTATGATAGGATAATGAGGAAATTGAAATTGTCTTCATTTTTTATTTAAAAGAGTTCTAATTTGTATAAAAAAAATTGCAAAAGGGAAAATAGAAAGAAAATGTAGTAACTTCAATGTGATATTTTCCCCAATGTAGGTAAGCAAAGAATGGAAGAAAAAATTGATGGAGTGACTTAATTGTTATATTTCAAATATTTAAAGGAAAAAATTCAATAAAAAATTTATGGGGGGCACTATCTGATAGATTTTATTGTTTAATAAGTATTAATTGAAAACATTTTTTAAAAATTTAGATTGACTTATTCTGAAATATTAAGTGACTAAATTTACAAAACTTTAAAGAGTAATTTGATATTTGAAGAAAAATTGAAATTTAGCCAACTTTTAAAATTTGAAGGACCAAAATAGAATTCACCCATATTTTGCGAACATTAAATAAGTATAATTTATCTAATTATGCGTTATCATCCTATTACTATCTTGAGTAATAGTCAGAATAATGACTCTTCATAAGTTGAAAAGGAAGAGTGCGGGAGGTGAAAGGTTGCTTGTTCAAGTTTTATATAAGCTAGCTTGTAACCCCATGCATATGCATTGATATATTTATAAGATACACATTAAGATGCATGGTATAAAAATCTTACATATATAATTTAAATATTATTGATAATCAGTCTTATATATTTTTTTTAACTCTTTAAAAAGTCTTGTAAGAATGTTATTAGGTAGAAAATGTAAATTTTTCATTTAAAAAAAAAAAATTATGTCATTAATTCTACATTCTTTGATTTTTGTACACAATAGCTCACTTGAATAGATATTTATGATATGACCCTACATTTGATTCCAAAATTAAGAAATAAAACTCTCTCTAAAAAAATAATTTAGGATACATGGCGCAAAATTAGACTTCAATTGTAGAATCTAATTGGATTTTCTCCAAATTTTATCTATTAATATATATATATATATATATATATATTTATATATAATTTTTATGCCAAATGAATTGTTTTTAGTTATAAAAAAAAAGGCTTATAAGTATAAAATTATTCAAACTCTTTCTTCCTCTAATTTTATATATAGTGTTAGATATATAATTATGTTTTTTTATGATTTATTTATATTTGACTCGTCATTTTCTACTCTAAATTAATTCATTTAGCACAAAAATTAAAAAAATTCGATTAGATGAAACACGTGCTGTAAAATTAAACTCTAATTGAAATTTAATTTTTACACTGAACTAACTAGGTTAAAATATTTAAAAATTTTGATTAGATGAGACACGTAAAGCTGACAGGCCACAAACACGTTGACCCCTTGTGATAACTTAGATTAATTAATTAGCCCAGTTTTTAATTAATCAAATTAATCATGCAATATCACGTGGCAGCACAAACAAATCACCAAACTAAGTTACGCAGCGGAAAATAAATAACACGGTGATTTGTTCACGAATGGGGAAAACCCTTACGGCAAAAACCCCATCGGGTGATTTAAGGTCACCACTCCCGAAACTCCACTATTATCACAACAAGCAGTTACAAGTAAGGAATCCCAGTACCTCACCAACCTACAGTTGAACTCTTACCCCAATACCCAATTGGACTTGTTCTGTAGTGACAATTTCTCCTTTTAATGCACGGCTCCCAAGTACGTGACTAACCAAATGCGCGGATCCCAGTACGCGACTTCAATTACCAACTATGGAGAGAGAGAGAGTTGGCTGCAAAGTTCTTCAAATCATCAAGGATGAACTAGGGCACGAACTTTGTCTGTCAGATCACAAATTGCATGAACAACAAGTTCTCAAAGAATGTGCAACTTGTTTTTCTGTGATCTCTGCTTTCACGGCCCTTAAAATAATCCTTTTATATGTCTAGGGTTAGGAGAAAAGAAGTCCCAAAGACACACTCACGGATTAGACTTGAAACAGACCTGAAAATCTGTTTTCTTTAATTCTCGACAGATAGAGGTGTCGAGAGGTGTCGAGATAGCTGTCGAGGCTCGGGCAAAACAGCTCCTTTTAAAGCTCGATAGATGTATCTGTCGAGGTATGTGTCGAGATTTAAAATCTTGCATTTCCCAGCTTGTTTCTTGGACAGACTTTGATGGCTTCAACACTTAACTTTGAACTGAAGTGTTAAACTCATCCTAAATCTACCCAATTACAAGTAAAGTGCGTTTTGTCTAAGGATAAGCCAATTACATAAAATAGTGACATATGTTCACAGACTTGAACCACATATGTCCTAACAATCTCCCCCTTTGGCAATCCGTGACAAAACCACAACATACAAATGAAGATATGAGAGAAGTCATAAATCACTCAACTCATATTCACTTGTTACATACAGTAAAATCTATCCTAACACAAACTCTTGAAAAACTTTGCAAGAAGAGAGTTCATGGCAAGAAGACTTTGACAACCTGTATTTCTAAAACACTTATAAACAAAACACATCAAGGCATCTTTATGTGAAACAGAAATAATAGATTGCATACAAGTAAAGAAACATGTGTATAAAGATAGAGAAGAAACAACACATGAAAGGTAGGTGAAAGAGAAACATACATCATTATATATAAGAAGAGAATAACTACAATGTATGTCAATACATGATCAATGTATACAGATGAGAAAAAAAATACATATGATCACCTCACTACATCCCTCAATGCACACTCCCCCTAACAAAAATGTCCTATGTCCTATGCTAACACTCCCCCTAAGTATGACTACTCTCATACTAAACTACTCCCCCTTTTTGTCACGAGTGACAAAGGGTAGAGTGTCAAGTAGACATCTCATCTGAAGAGCTAGCATCTCCATCATCATCATCGGAAGCATCATCATCAGCCTCGGTCTCAGTCGACACATGAGGTGGCGGAGGAGAAGCCTCTGCAGCAAAGCCGCCCATGGTCGCCTGTCGCCTGGCGATGCGACCAACACGAACGTTCACCTGATACAACTCCGTAGAGAGTGTATCTAGGCGAGCATCCATGCGCTGTAGCTGCGCCATGATGTCTCCCAAGCTGACATCGCTCGAAGAAGTAGAAGCAGATGCTCGAGCGGATCTGGAGGTGGCCGGACGGGTGGAAGGAGTGGCATCGTCAGTCTGTCGCGATCGGAATTGTGCCTCGCTACGTTTTACGGTAGCGGCGTCTATGGCGGACATGACGCGGTAAGGATCGGACAAGGGGAAAGGGATGGAAAAACGACTCAGAATCCTCGTGATAGCGGAAGGGAAAATGAGCTTATCACGGGTGGCCGTATCTCTATAGACATCGATAATACAAAAGATGAAATGTGAAGGAAAGTCTATAGAAAGATCCTCTAAGAGGGACAACAAAAATCGAGCGCGAGGCTCGGTGATAGAGTTATAGTGAGAGAGAGGGTGTAAAACAAAAGTCATCACCATGTTAAGGAAACGAGGACCTTTAGCAAAAGGTCGACATGGTGTGTACATGTGATCTCCCCAAGAGGTAGGACGCTCACAGAACGCCGAGATCATCTCGTCTTTGGACACAGTCCAGAGACGCTCACAGCTAGGGTAATCGGGATGATCCACCCTAGGGACATGGAGAACCTCAGAAACCAGCTCTGGGGTGATACAGAAGCGCGTACCTCGGACGCTAGAGTAGAAAGAAGGTACTGAAGAATCTATCCCGTGGATGTTGGAGTAAAACTCCTGAATCAACACGAGAGGACAAGTGACCGGGACGTCACACAGTGACTCCCATCCCCGAGTGTGAATGACATCGGGAAGGTCAGTGTCGGCAAAGTCTGCTAGGACTACGTGGCGTTCCGAATGAACACCGCGTTTAGAAAAGTTCTCCGAGAAGTCCTTGTGGGCTTTCTCATCACGGAACCGGACAGAAAGAGGGGTAGAATCAGAAGAAGACTGTCCCTTAGAACGCAGAGGGTTCTGAGACGGAATGGACTTACGCTTAGGTGCCATAGACACAGCTAACGCAACCATAGAGAGGGGGAGAGAAAGAAAACACACAGAAAAATCCCAAATAGTTCAATATTGGCAGAATAATATTGAAATGAAAAGAACGTATGCATGAGAATGCATGAACATGTGACATGCAACATAAAAACATCATGGGCTCAGCCCAATCCAAACCTAACAGCACACAATAGAGTTGCACACATCTAAATGCATGAAAATACAATTAGAATGCTAATGTGATGCAATGCATGTGGTTTTGAAGATCAAAACTAGAAAAACAACCCAAAAATTTCATGAAAACCCCAACAATTATGAAAACTCCCAAAAATTTTCAAAAACACGAAACCTAGGGTTTTAAAACAATGAAATGCATGAAAAAGAGGGATAAAGAGCTTACCAAGAGATGAAGATCGCAAAGAAACTCTTAAGAAAGCCTTGGGAGAAGGTTTGGAGAGAAAAAGAAAAGTTTTTGAGAGAGAACAGTGAGTTTCGAGAGAGATCGAGCAAATGAGAAGCAAAATCGCGAAAATCCAATATATAGCTTCCCATTAAATCTCGACAGATGCTGCTGTCGGGAGGTGTCGAGCCTGCTATCGAGGGTATGTGTCGAGAATTACACATGGACAGATGTAGCTATCGAGATCAGCTATCGAGGAAGAAGAATAAACAAGGAGGAACCTCAATCGATCCAGAAGCTATCGAGAAGCTGTCGAGCAAACAGAAAGTTTCTCGATCGATCCAGCAGGTGTCGAGGTATCTGTCGAGACTGCGATAAGAAAATGTCTAAGGAGCTCGACAGATAGCCTATGTATCGAGAGGTATCGAGAAGGTGTCGAGATGCCTTTAAAAGCAGTTTTTCAAAAGAAGAAAAACACAGACATGAATGCAATCATGCATGCAACTCAACCAAAGATACAACCAACACATTAAGCTCTCAAAATCATCTCTCAACACGAATTTTGATGCACATGTATCTCAAAACACGCACACACACACTAAACAAGTCTAACCAATTTTATATTTCAAAAACAAGTCCAGACAGTTTAGTGAGCATACATTAAAGCATGTAAACTTTGTGATGGCCAAATCACATTGTACCTGCACATGTATCAAGAATAGCAAAGAGTATTGCATGTCGTGTGTGAAAACATCGCAAGATTGCATATGTGTCTCAATGTTATGACGATTTGAGATATGAGAAAAACACTTTAACTTACACACAATCATAACCGTTTGATGGGGACTATCACCTTCAAGGTACATCCTATAACTCCCACATCTCCTAGAAAACATGCTTGCAACCATATTTTAAAGCATTTTTTAATCTTTTTGCTCTTTATTTCTTTGCATATTTTCTTTTTAAACAAGCATATCATGCATGGGCATACAAGAGAAAGAAAAGAACTACCCAATTATGTTAAGCTTTTGACACTGCACTTTTGCTATGCCGAAGCATACAGGTGTCCTTGACATTGCACTTTTGCTATGCCGAAGCATACCGATGTCATTTTATGATTGGCGAGTAACAGTGGTGAGATGGTTATTTATGCCTTTCTCTTAGGATTTTCTAGTTCAACCCATCAAAAAGAATGATACGAGTGTTAAGAGAAGAGATCACTTAACCTTACTCATCACAAACAAAGAGCTACAGAGCTCACTCGCTTAGTTGTGCAAAAGAATGCTCATCTAAGCTATAGATGATACAAAGTTTAGAAAACTCTGTTTCAATGGCCATTTCAAAAGTTCACACGAACTAATGCACACAAACACACACTGTTTTTGTATTTTTTCTATTTTTTTTCAATTTTTTTATATATTTTTTTTTTGAAAAGCAAAAATAAAACACAAAACTGAAAACACACAAACAAAAACATGTAATGCAAAACAATGCATAAAACTAGACTGACTCAAAACAGTAAAGAAACACACACACACAAAAACAGGAGAGAGAAGAAGAAGTGACTGAAATCACTTAGATCCCTTTGCCTTCCACACTTTGGAAGATCCTTTCCTTTTGGTCGATTCTTGAACCGGTGAAGAGGGTGAAGAATATGAACCGTTCAAGTTCGAAAGGAACATGAGGGCTTTTAGAATGTCTCCAAGAGGAGCGAGAGAAGACTGAAGCTGATTCTGGCTCCCAGATGCTATTGTGCCATTGCTCTGTTGAGTGGCAAGCCACTTGTAGCAATTTGGTCGAGTGTGACCGGCAACACCACAATGATAACAGAGATGTGGCTTCTTTTGTTTGGCCTTTTGAGAGTTAGCCTTCTTATTCCTAGGGTTTCTAGCTTCCCTTTTCTCAATTTTAGGGGGTGCTCCTAGGATGGACTTGCCCTTGTCTACATTCACACTAGCTAAATCAGTTTTAACATTATTCTCCTCAGTTTTAATGTTATTAGCAGGTGGAACAAAGACTGTAGTACTAGCAGAAGGAGTATTAGAGATAGAGAATTCATACCCCAATCCAGTACGATCTGAAGAATATCTCTGAGCACTCAGCATCTCGTCCAGTTTAGCACTTGACGTCCTCTCCAGTTGTGCTCTGACTTGAAACAGCTCTGCTTCAAGCTTCTTGGTCCTCTCAACCAAGAAATTGTTTTCGAACCTCAGTGCTCCAATGGTTTGATTCGCTTCATCGACCTTTGTGGACAGCTCCTCACGGTTGAGTTCCACATCACTGAGCTTCTTGGTGGCCAGCCTATATAGTTTCTCATGCTTCTCAGAAAGCTTGTATAGCTTCTCATAGGCGGTATGGATATCATCTTGATCATCCATAATTTCACACTTGGAATCCACCAATTCTTCTTCTTCATCCACTTTTTCACTAACCCCATCAGTAGGATTAACAGTGGCAGTGAAGGCATTCAAGATTCCGTCGTCTTCATCTTCGGAATCATCCTCGGACTCTGTGTCCCTTAAGGTAACAGCAAGTGCCTTGCTTTTCCCTATGCTCTTGAGGTACGTAGGACACTCTTGTTTCATGTGTTCGAAGCCTTGACACCCAAAACATTTTGGCCCAGCAGGAACAGTGTACTGACCGCCATCCTTGACATCCTTCTTCCCTTTATCTGAATTCTTGAATTGTGAAGAACCGGATTGTCTACGGTCTTTGTTGAAGCCCTTTCCGTTGGCATTCTTCATAAACTTCTTGAATTGCCTTGTGATGTAGGACTTCATCTTGGAATCTTCATCATCTGACGAGTCATCCGTATCACTGCTCTTGGCCTTCAGAGCCAAACTCTTACCCTTGCTTGACTTGCCTAACCTAGTTAGCCCTAACTCATATGTTTGCAAGTTTCCAACCAGCTCAGTCAAAGGAATTCTGTCAATATCCTTCGACTCTTCGATCGCCGTGATCTTAGCATGGAATCTTCCGGGTAGCGATCTAAGCACCTTCCTTACTATCTTGGGTTCAGGGATGGTCTCCCCAAGATTGAAGGCTGAGTTCACTATATCCTTGAGCTTGGCATAGAACTCATCAAATGACTCATCCTCCTCCATCTTGATTTCTTCAAAGCGTGTGGTGAGCCTCTGCAGCTTTGAATCTTTGACAGCCTTGGTGCCCTCATAGGTTGTCTGGAGGATGGTCCATGCTTCCTTAGCAGTTTCAGTTGAGGAAATTTTCTTGAACTCCTCATTGGTGACTGCATTGAATAGGGCATTCAATGCTCGGCTGTTAAAGTTTGCCGCCTTGATCTTAGCATCATCCCAGTCGACCGGCGCTTCTGTAGGCTTGGTCCAGCCTATCTCCACAGCTTGCCACACTTTCTCATCTAAAGACTGCAAGAAAGCTCTCATGCGTACTTTCCAGTATGCATAGTTAGTGCCATCAAATAAAGGAGGTATAATGAGAGATTGTCCTCTATCCATGACAGCAGGGGTCAATGGATCACACACAATAGATTAAACCCTAATCAGAGTGTGCTTGCTCTGATACCACTTGACAAGCCACAAACACGTTGACCCGTTGTGATAACTTAGATTAATTAATTAGCCCAGTTTTTAATTAATCAAATTAATCATGCAATATCACGTGGCAGCACAAACAAATCACCAAACTAAGTTATGCAGCGGAAAATAAATAACACGGTGATTTGTTCACGAATGGGGAAAACCCTTACGACAAAAACCCCACCAGGTGATTTAAGGTCACCACTCCCGAAACTCCACTATTATCACAACAAGCAGTTACAAGTAAGGAATCCCAGTACCTCACCAACCTACAGTTGAACTCTTACCCCAATACCCAATTGGACTTGTTCTGTAGTGACAATTTCTCCTTTTAATGCACGGCTCCCAAGTACGTGACTAACCAAATGCGCGGATCCCAGTACGCGACTTCAATTACCAACTATGGAGAGAGAGAGAGTTGGCTGCAAAGTTCTTCAAATAATCAAGGATGAACTAGGGCACGAACTTTGTCTGTCAGATCACAAATTGCATGAACAACAAGTTCTCAAAGAATGTGCAACTTGTTTTTCTGTGATCTCTGCTTTCACGGCCCTTAAAATAATCCTTTTATATGTCTAGGGTTAGGAGAAAAGAAGTCCCAAAGACACACTCACGGATTAGACTTGAAACAGACCTGGAAATCTGTTTTCTTTAATTCTCGACAGATAGAGGTGTCGAGAGGTGTCGAGATAGCTGTCGAGGCTCGGGCAAAACAGCTCCTTTTAAAGCTCGATAGATGTATCTGTCGAGGTATGTGTCGAGATTTAAAATCTTGCACTTCCTAGCTTGTTTCTTGGACAGACTTTGACGGCTTCAACACTTTAACTTTGAACTGAAGTGTTAAACTCATCCTAAATCTACCCAATTACAAGTAAAGTGCGTTTTGTCTAAGGATAAGCCAATTACATAAAATAGTGACATATGTTCACAGACTTGAACCACATATGTCCTAACAAAAGCAAAATTAGACTGTAATTGAATTCCAATTTAAAATTTAATTGGATTTTCTCTTAACTTTACTTATTAATATATATATATATATATATGTATATATATATATATATATATATAAATAGATGACTTATAAAGTTGAATTGTTTTTAGTTCTACAAAAAGAAAAAAAAAAGACACATAAATATAAAATCATTCAGAAATTATGTTTTTTAAAGTTTACTTATATTGGACTCCTCATTTTTTTACACCAAATTAACTCATTTGGCACAAAAATTAAAAAAACTTGGATTAGATGCGACATATGTCGCAAAATTAAACTCTAATTGAAATCCAATTTTTACATTAAATTAACTTTCTTGGCACAAAAATTTAAAAACTTAGATTAGATGAGACATGTGACGCAGAATTAGATTTTAATTGAATTCTAATTTGAAATCTAATTGGATGTTCTCTCAGTTTCACCTATTATTATATATATAGATTTCATTAATTTGTGCTTATATTTTTAAGAATCTCCATAAATCTAAAATGTAAATTAAGAAATTGATTCGAGTTATCGTTCATGTTTTTTATTTTTTATTTTACCTATTTTGAATATTTGGCAAATCATTATATCAAACTCCATAATCATGCCAACAACAATACAACATGTCAACATCTTAATCACATTTCATGCAATATGTTTTACGCCACGGTGGAAGGGTAGCCTTAGGTTAGCACCAAAATGTGCCCTTTCATTTGTGCAAATAAACTTTCTACCCTGTAGTTTGTGAGAAAGAAAAAATGCGTAAATGCACTTTTAGTTCCTACATTTTGCACTTTTTTTCATTTTAGTCCTTACATTTTATTTTTACACTTTTAGTCCCTAAACCAATTAACGTCTGAGATTTAGGTCATTTCCGTCACCCAACTCAAGGCAAAAGTGACGTGGCTAATGTAGTGCACTGTTGACACAGTAAATGCTCACATGTCCATTAAAATAATATTAAAAAATGCTACATCAGCATCCACATTAGCTTCCACATCAGCATCTAACCTTAAAAAAAAATTATCAATTTTAAAAATTATAAAAAAAAAAAAAAAAAAAAACATAAATAAAAACAAAAAATGGTGGAACTTAGATCTGTTATGTTTATGCCTAGTTTCTTTTTCATTTTTACTTTTCTTCTTCTTCCCCAAATATTTCTCTCAATTTCTCCACCTCCCTTTCTTTCTTTCGTCTTCTTTCTTTCCTCCTCTTTATCTTCTTTCTCCCTCTATCTTGGTGCTTAGCCTTAAGATCAGTCATCGTCACCCTCCTCTCCCTCCCCATCGCAACCATGGCCACCGTCTTTAGCCACGCCCCTGCCGACGAACTCATCCTCGCTCTCGTCGTAGGTGATGGGTGGTCTAGGTTTTTTAGGTTTGGATCAGCTAGGTCCATTGATGTGAAAGCCATAGACCAAGCTCAGAAAGGACTCACTGTCATTTGTGGCTGTCGTGGTCAACAACGAAGGATTGAAGCTTCAGGGGCTTCAGCAGTGGGATGTCGTGGGCTTTGTGGGTCAGGCTGTGGGCTACCGTGAATCTGGTTTTGGTTGAGTTCGTGACTTTTGGCTAATTTGGGTTGTTGGGTTATGATGTGGTGGTGGTCGACGGTGTTGTAGTTGGTGGGTTTATGGTGGTGGTTTTTTTAAAATTATATTTGTGGTTGTTTTTGGTGGGTTTGATATTGAATTTTTTTTAGGACAATATATTTTTAGCCATGGGTTGTGGCGGCTAGTTTTACTGGTAGTGGCGGTGGGTGATGTTCGGGAGAGATCTGATTAGAGAGTAGATGGCAGAGACTGGGACGACGCAGTTTGAGGATTCTTGCTTCGTGCCTGGGATTTTGAATTCCTTCTTTTTTGTTTGTTATTGTGTTTTTAAATTTGAGTTTGTGTTTGGTTTTGGGTTTGTGCTCTTGAGTTCTTGTGATGATGTTTAAGGTTTGGTTAGGATCTGGGTTTAGGGTTTGTTTTTTGCTGGAGATTGATTATAGGGAAGAACACTAGGGAAGAACACAAAGAACATGAACATGTTCTTCTGAAAAAAATGATGAAAAGAAAAAATAAAATAAAGAAAGATAAGAAAGACATTTAATTAATTTATTTTATTTTGATGTGTTTGGTTATAAAGAAAGTACAAGAAAGGAAAAGAAAATGATAAGAAAATAAGGATTAATTTGGTTTGAAAGCCAGTAATTCATTTTAATTAAAGAAAGTAATTTTTTTTTTTTTTGGAAAGCCAGTAATTTTTTTTGTTTGTTTTTTTTATTTTTTTAATAAAATTGAGTAATTAATTTTTTTTTATTTTAGCATATAAAAATTTTCAAATAATTTCTTTAATAATATTTTAATGTCCACGTCAGCTATGTCAACTTTTGCTGTGAGTTGGGTGACGAAAAGGACCTAAATGTCAAGCGTTAATTAGTTTATGGACTAAAAATAGTAAAAATAAAATGTAATGACTAAAATGAAAAAAAGTGCAAAATGTAGGGACTACAAGTGCATTTACGCCAAGAAAAAAATAATACCTAAAAAAATGGAAATGTTAGCGAACTTGATATTTTTTTAATAATAATTGCCATCTAAATTGAATACTTTTCAATGTTATTAGTTTGTATTGTCAATCATTGGAATGCAAATATACCCGCTACCCTAAAAGAATAGAAAGCTTACCTATCTTGATAATTATTCAATAACAAATATCATGTTAATAACTTATTTTAATATTACTCTAATTTTCATCTAGTATGATTTAAGAAAAAGTGGAATGCAAATGATACTACAAATTTTATTACATAAAACTTAAAAATTAATGTGTAAATGAGTATGAATTGAGTACTTTAACTATTTAATAAAGGCGAAAACCTTATTTTAGTCCCTACATTTTCACGCGATTTCCACTCTGGTCCCTATCTTTTATTTTTACCGCTTTTAGTCATTCTTTTGAAAAACTCGTTCCATTTTAGTCCTTACTGTTACTCATTTATCTGATGTGGCTTTTTTTTAAAAAGCCACTTCAGATAAAAATAATATAAAAATTTCTAACCTAATTATTGTTTTAAAAAAAAAAGAAAAGAAATTAGTTAAATTAATTTTTTTTTTTTTTTTTGGGAAGAACATGATGAACTCAGAACTATGTGTTCTTCATTTTCTTTCCCAACATAGCTTGCCCAGAAAATTAAAAATTTACTTTTCTTTTCTTGCATTTTCTTAGCAACCAAACCCATAAAATCACTTAGATTTACAAAATAAAAAGACATGCCCATAAAAATTTACGAAACACAAACATTCAACAAGATTTTCTTATGCTTTGAAACCAAACACAAAAATCACAAAACTCAAACCCAGATTTTCGGCCTTGACCACAAACCCACAAATCCAAAAATCAACATAAACCATAAACCCACAAACCCAAATTAACAAAACTCACAACCCACAAACCCAAATCAACAAAACTCTCAACCCATAAACCCACCGTTGGAATACGTATCTCCACCACGATCTGCACCAATAAGCTGAGAGATAGAGAGATGAAAGAGAGAGACTTACCGATCTAGGATAGAGAGACAACGATCTGTGAGTTAGAGAGAGTTTGAGCCATTTGGGTCTGAGTTTGAGTGGAGATGAGATTATGAGATTAGATAGTTTGGGGTCATCTCAGCTTCACAACCACTGACCTGGGCTCCAATACCAAATCGATGACTGGGGTTTCGTACAATGGAGCCATACCGAATCGGCGACTATGGTGAGTTACCGAATTGGCGAACCTTCGCGATGGGAATTCTTTCTTTGACGGCAGCAACGACCTCACTAAGCCTTGAACGAGTTTGACAGCAACGACCTCATAACTGAGATTTGAGAGAGTTTGGGTCAGATTGGAGTTTGGTAGTCGGCGAATATGAGATTTTGAGAGCGTTTGGGTCTGAGAGAGATTTCGTCGAGGGTGAAGAGAGTAAGAGAGAATTAGAGATAGAGAGAGTTTAGAGATGAGATTAGAAGAAAATGATAAAGAATTAAGGTTAAAAAAAATTTGATTTGATATGAGATTTGGGAAGCACCAACTTATTTTTGTGTTTGTGTTTGTTTTTTTATTAGATTTTTTTAAAACCGTTTTTTAATTAGATTTAAGTTTTGTTTTTTAATTTATTTTCTTTTTTGTTTTAAATTTTTTGACATGGATTTTTATTTAAAAAAAAATTAAAATGCTGATGTGGCATATGAAAATGCCAAATAATATTTTAATTGCCACATCAGCGCCACGTCAACTAATAGGGTGTTCCGTCTGCCACTTAGGACTTTGCCGTTAGGGCACTGACGGTAGGGACAAAAACGAGATTTTTTTTTTTTTTTTTTTTTAATATTTTAGGGACTAAAAACGGTGAAAATAAAAGATAGAAACCAAAGTGGGAATCATGTGAAAATGTAGGGATGAAAATGGGTTTTTCGCCTTTAATAAATGAATATTTGAGTGACTCTTTTAAGATTGATATATAACACATCAGTTTGTAAATTTAATATAGTAAAACTTATAGTACACACTACAAAAAAATGGGCGATCCCAGCGTTTTCAAAACCATTGCGATAGCCCCAAAAAGCGCCGGAATAAGCAAAAAATGCTTATTCCGGCGCTTTTTGTTCCCAGCGCTTGCAACTGCCGCGCAGTAACAGTCAATATAGGATTGTCGGACTTGTACCAGCATTTTTTAGACCCTGTTCTAGAGCTTTTACTTGTGTCGAGACAGTTTCCTCACCAACAGCTTCAAAGACCTATACTGACGGATTTTAAGGCCTGTACCAGCGCATTTTTTATTATTTATTTATTAAAAAGAGCCGGTATAGGTATATCTATACTAGCAGTTTTATAACCGCCCCTATAGGGTATTACATAAATATGAATACAACCCATATTAGCGCTTTCGAAAGCACTGGCATAGGCAGTACCTATTCCAGCATTCTCGAAAGCGTTGTTATAGGTCTTCAATGAATATAATAAAAATGTCTATACCAGCGCTTTGAGAACCACCGGTATAAGGCATAATAGCCTTGCCTACCTCCCATACCCTATTCCAGCAATTTTTTGAAGTGCTGCAATAGGGCCTTTTTATAAATTTAAAAAGTAAAATAAAATTTTATAACACCTGAAATGTACCTACAATATATATTTTCCAATACATATTTTATAGCACCTATAATGAGCCACAATTCATATTTTCCAATAGCAAATACAATACCACATTAAACCAATAAACTAAATATATTTACTTATAATTATTTACAATAGCAAAAACAATACCACAATACCAACAAACTATTTACACAAAAATGAGCTAAATTCACAGGTATTTCAATATACTTTTAACTAAATACATCAGATTATACTCTTATTACACCTAATTTTCACTCAAATTTCAAAGTAAAATATAATGCAATAGTTCCTTGCATCTAATGATTTAACTAAGCTCAATGTCCATAATCTACAACACTGATTATGACAATGCATTTAATGAATAATACAAAATACATTAGGTTGAAAATTACACTTTCAACTAGTACTTTACATGATACATCCAAAAAAACAACAACGAAAAGATAAAATGGTAGTAACTTTCAAATATACTAATACCAACGAAAAATAAACATGAACAGAATGTTACTAGATACATCTCAACAACAATTTTAATTAGCTAATAAACAAGAAACACTCTTCATTATAAAAATAATATACTACTTCATATCCACCTATGAAATGTATAAAAGATATAGCCTGCTTCATGTATAATTCACCATAAACTCATGGCACAAAATCAAGAAGAAACAAAATCAAGAAGAAAAAGAGAAGACACAATACCAATAGCAAAATCAAATCGTAATGCTATGTTCACAGACAACTTATGTACAACTATTAAAGTATCACTTTTCCTAGTTACACTTATGCTTTTACACTACTTATTTTGTAAAACTAAACTCATCCAAACAAACTCAAGATAAACTTTACATAAATTATGCACTTCAAAAGTAATGATTGACAACTGAATAATAGTAGAATAATTAAATGACTATATTTCATGAAAGTGTGATTCTATGGAAAGAATTGGGATGGAAAATAAAATTAAATGCTTTACTAAGGGCAATACTCCATTTGAATATATAAAAAGGTTGATTCAATCTTGTTCTCCTGCCCAACAACATCAACTGAGTTTGTGCCTAAGTAGCTGAAAAGTGATAAAAATAAAAAGAACACATAATCAACATTTTCACTAATTTCCACAAAAACTATTGTATTACAAAAAAAAATTAGACAGTAGAACAATTACATCCATAGTCAAAGTTGTACATATAGGAAGACTAGCAATCCTCTAATAAATTAAAATTCCTCCTAATTGTCATAAATTAAAATTTAAACATTCTGTATTTCAATCTAGGATATGTGATGATATTTCTCCTGCCATAAGTCCATATAAATTGTTTCTTATTCTTTTGAAAAATTTAAGCTTGTTGGCTTGTGAAAGGAATTTGCAGGATTTTAGTCTTTCTCAGAAGATTGGTGTAATCCCTCAAATACACTCTACTTCACATAGATTTTCACCTACAAAGCCGAAGACTCGTGTTATATGGGTGAGAAAAGATTCTCTAAGGTGAGTGTTGTTTACTTGTCCTTGATTTAATTCTTTCAATTGTTTGTGGACATGTTTTGTTTCTATTTTTGGTTGTTTCATTTTCTTAGGTTGTTTTTTTATTAAAACAAAAATTCAAAAACATTGAAAAATTTCAAAAAGACAAAAATATTTTATTTTGAGTCTTGTTTTATTTTTCTTAAGGATTACATGAATTATAATATCTCTCTCTTGATTTAGAACATGCTTGACATTGTGGAGAAACTTGAATAGTATGTGTTATATAAGTGCTAAGCTATTTCTGATTTTGTGTGAGTATGTACTAGTTTGTACATGAACTCATGGGTTAATTAAGAAATTGATATTTCTTGTTTGTGTACCCTCTAGCTTAGTTAAGCACTATCATGCATAGCTTTGCATTGTTCATTTAGCATAATATGTGCTTTTTTTGTTTTTGGTCATAACTTCTTATTAAAACCAAAAAGATTTTTCTGTTTTGTATTACATATCAAGGATTTGTAATTAAGGTTAGCCATATTATCTTTACATAACTTATTTACGTACTTTGTTTAGCTTGGATGAGCTTATTTTATTGCATTTTACTAGTTTGAGCTTTGTAGTGCATGTTGTGTGGAATATGTTTATAGTTTTTGATCACATGATCTTGATCTTGATGTCACATGCCTTTGATTATCGGACTTGATCTTAATCAGAAAAGCATAAATAACCATCTCACCACTGCTTACTAGCCAATCATGAACACCTTAATGCATATCGTAAGATTTTGTGCTCAAGAAATTGTAGCACATGCATAACAAGAACATAAGGTGTAGTCTCGGTTTAAATGATAAAATTGGTGTGTACATTATTGGGCTATAATAACTTCACAATTAAATAAAATTGGTATATATATTATCTTGGCTATTTTAATAAGTTGCAAAACAATTAAAATTAGTGTGAACGTTATGAGGCAAAATCAAGAAACTTACATGATTGCTAGCTTTTATTTTAAAAGATGTGAGAGTTATATGATGTAACTCTTTAAGGGATAATCTCTTTTAAATTTATGTGATGGATTTTGTAGAAATTGTGATTGATTACTATCTACTTATCACCTCACATATATCTCAAGCTTTTGCTAGTTGCACACACTACACAAGTTACTCTTTGCTAAACTTTGTACATGTTATTTTGTGTGATCTTGTTATGGCCATCCAAGGTTAAAAATTATTTGATTTTGATACAAAATGTGTTTAATGTTTTGAGTTTTAAGGACATATTAGTTGAAAAACTTATTTTTGGAAGATTTGGGTTGAATTTAAGTGTTTTTGAAAAACTTTTAAACTCAAACTCATGCATTTCGTTCATGAAATACTATGCTTTGAAGAGTTCTTGCATTGAATTGCTGTGTTTTTTAAAAATTTGATTTTTCCAAATTTTCGATCAATCGAATCTATTCCTCGACCGATCGAAAATGTGTTAAAATTTTTTGGCTAGCTTTTGCCTGACTCGATTGGTATTCAATCGATGCTCGATCGATTCGAAACTAAAAAATTTTCAGTTTCTAAGTTTTTGACCATTTTTTTTTTCATGCATCATTTGTGTTTAGGATTCACATGCATTGCACTATTTTTTGTATCCATCTTGCAGTTTTGTAGTCATATCTTTCATTATTTTCACACATAACATGCATACACTTCGCTAAATTGGGTAATCAACATGATTTAAAAATTGATTGATTAATTTTTGAGTCCTTTTGTACATTTTAGTAAATGCTATTTTTTATGTGTGAATTGCAGAAAATATTTTTCTTTAGAGATATGATAGATAATCAATGTGCAAATATTTTCTTTACTCATGCAATTGTTTATGGGTCACATAGTGTTAAGTTTGCATTTATTGAAAGAGAGAATATTTTCTTCATGTGTATCCTCAACTTATTTTTTTTGAGTTTGGTTTGTGTCTTTTTATTTTTCCCCACCTCCCATATTTTCCCCAAAACTGTTTTGTTCCCAAAACTTGTTTTGTTTTTCCTATTTTTATAGGGGGAGAATTTTTTTTTTTAACCTTTGCTCTTCATAGTGGGGGTTTTCTCTATTCTCTATAGAGCTGGATTCATTTGTTTCCTTGATTCTCTATTTTTTTTTTGGCTTTTGTTGCGTATGTTTTCTATTTACTCTTTGTTTGAGTTGTATTTGCCAACACGTGACAAAAAGGGGGAGAAATAGATGAAATGTGAGAATTTTGTTTAAAAATGTTTTAAAATGTTTTGTTTAAGGGAAGATAATTTTTTTTTTTTTGAAAGGGGGAGAATATAAAAACTTTTTGATATATCTAACTTAGGAGGAGAGTTATAATTTACTTTTGTTTTTATATTGTGTTTCATATTATTTTTTATATGTCTTTCTTTCCACACATGCATTTATGTGTTTGTTGAGTGTGTTAAGGAAAGACAATATATTCTGATCAAGAACTTCTACCTTCTTATTGTAACTTCTAGGTTAGGAGTCATAGATTGGGATTTGTGATGTAATTGGGCATTTTATTGTATTGAGTTGTTCTTGTATTTGAGCATTTCTTTTTGTATGAAATTTTTGTCACGAATTGCTAAAGGGGGAGATTGTTAGGTTCTAAAAATTTAGAACAATTGGCAAATCGTGAACACACAAGAACATACAAGTTGTACAAAGAAGATTTCAGAATCTGCCTAGTTCGACCGATCGAGAAACACGCTCGACCGATCGAAAGTCGTATCTGCAGAATTTTAATTAAGCCCAAACAGCAATTCAAGCCCATTAAGGATTAAGGTTTCAGATCTACCTCTCCCACTATATAAAGGAAACCCTAAGCACGTTTTTATAAGGCTTTTTAGAGAGAGAAGAGTGTACTTATTTTGTATTTAGGGTTTTCTTCCTAAAAAGCTCTCTCATATCTTCTACTGGAGTTATTACTTGAAGAATTTCAAGATCTGGTATTGTAGAAGTTGCTTCTTTCTCTAGTCATCAAAGGTGTTGATGATCTAAACCTTCAAGGGTGGTCTAGGAGTCACAAACAGGAGAGTTTGTGTTGCTAAACCTTTGAGTGGGATCTCAAAGTCACAAACATGGGTGTTTGTGTTTTGAAAAGGCTAAAGAAAGAAGTAATCTGTAGACTCGGAGCTATCATGGGGTCATGGTAGTAAGTTTTCTACTCGAGGTAGTAATAGAATGTTAGTGGTCTAAGTCAATATTGTACAAACTTCAATTATTTCATAGTGGATTTGTTGTTTTACCTTGAAGATAGCTAGGTCAAATCCTCCCCAGATTTTTTACCGATTTGGTTTTCCTGGGTCATCATATCATTGTGTTCTTTATATTTCTGCTGCTTTAAATGATATGATTGTTTTGTTTTAACCTAGATCTGAATAATAAACCTAAGTATTCACTTAGTTAATTAATTAAGTTAAACAATCTAGTTTACAAGGGTCTAAAAACGTACAAAGTTAGACCCCTACATGGTCTGCCTAGGGCTAAACACCGGATACATCAATGTATGAGTATTACTTAAGCAGCAATAAATATAAAGTAAACTTAGATGATCACATAAAAGATGGAATTATTAAGGAAATTCCAGTGAGAATGACTAAGTTCATCACCAAAAATTATAGCACAATAGGAACAACACAATCAACACTCCCAATATAAAATACACCGCCTTATATCTCCATGCAAGCCACCTGCTTGCTCCAATCAACAACCTACGACAGCAAAATATTTGAATTTACTAAGAAGAGATAAAATTAATTCACATGTAGTTGAACAATACTATCACAACATTCACAAAACAATCAACACTCCCAATAATGAAAAATAGACCACCCTCAAGGGTTAGGTTCCATTGGATGCATACACAATTTACCAATCTAAAGTAAATAAATATATGTAATTGTCTATGTGTGTGTATATGTATAATTAGAGAAAAAAAAGAGAGGGGAAACTCACCCAAAGGAGTCATCAAAAACAAAAGAAGCATGCCAGTGTGATTATTATCAGTATCAGTCCATATTTGGCTGTTCAAATAAGAAAAAAGATTTATAAAAAAAAAAAAAAAATCAATACAGAAGCCTGGCGGAAGCAAATAGTACATGTGAAAGGCATTAACTATAAGAGAACCGTTGGAAACCTCCTCATGCTAAGATAACCATTTGGCTTTCCCTCAGTGAAAGGTGAATTTGCAAATAGAGCTGTTGCAATCTGTTTTATTGGTAAAACTAGTAAGTAGACATAAAATTAGACAAATTTCCACTAAAAACATAAAAGACAATAGTTTTTTTCTCACCGGCTGCAAAGCAAGACCAACGCGAAATTTCCTGTTCATGTCATCTTCAAAACTAAAGTCCAAATTAACTTATAAAATATCAAAATTAATATGCATCAATTTCTCATTAAAAAAAAAAGGGAAAGAGTTTGAATTATAGGCCAATAGCCTCTAGGCCAAGTGGCACATCCACCCTCCATTAGTGTAGAGTGGTGGGCAAGTAGGGGGGGTTCAAATCCCCTCATGTATTTACCCAGTCAAATAAAATAATTAGAAGGTTTCCTTTTAATCTCAATTTATGGAACCGTGCCAGTCTTCAATTGTGTGCTTAAGAATGATCTGATTGCTAACATGGTAACATTAATCTCACCTGTAGAAGCTAAAAAGATCATTTCTTGAATTTTCTTTCCGCCTTATATTTAACTATACAATATATAAAAGTGCAACTCTAGATATCAAAGCTTCGATTGAAATGATGGAGTTTTCCAGCTAGTTCAAAAAACAAGCTTTTAAAAAGTAAAAGGTTGACACCACACAATATGAATACTATGACTAACACTCACACCCCCCTCCCCCTTTTTTCTCCTCCTCCAACCAAAAAAGAAGATATAAAACACTATTAATAAATTAAATGGACCAAGTTTTATGATCGTTCTTATTCTTCATTGCTAATAACTTTAAACTATAGCCACATGCTAAAGACAAATCACAATTCTATTTCTACTAATTCAATCCAAGAGGCAACTTTCAACAAGTGCGCTTTTTTTTTTTTTTTGGGACAAATTCTTGAATCTGTACTTTTCAATCCAAATGAAATGGTTGGAAAGAGGATTAAAAATACCTTGGGCATTACAGGTATGTCTTTAATTCCCCACTTAGGCTAGAAACCAATTCCTAGAAATCTGATTTTTTTTTTATGTTTCGGGGGTGTATTAGTCTTTTTCTAGGTGTTGACTGTTTTTTGGGCATTTTTTGTCTTTTTGGGGGCATTTTGGTCATTTATCAAACTTATAGGGGTATGTTGGTCTTATTCAAGTAATCAAGGGTATTTTGACTAGTTTTAGGCACAAGGGGTACTTTGGTCATTTTCAATGTCTTAGGGGGTGCTTGAGTCATTTTTGATGTTTTGGGGGTATTTCAATCATTTATTAGGTTTCAAGGGTATATCGGTCTTTTTCAAGGTATCAGAGGTGTTTTTGCTCTTTTTCGATATTTTGGGGGGTACTTTGGTCTTTTTCTAGGTTTAGGGGAGTATTGGTCATTTGTTAATTAACAAATCCCTATAGGTGACCTATCTTAGCGCTTTTGGAGCGCTGGAATAGGTAGGACCTATTCTAGTGCTTCCAAAAGCATTGGGATAGGTCTCTCTCCATAAGTGCATGGAGTGATCCTATCCCAGCGCTTTTGGAGCACTGGGATAGGTGGACCATATTCCAGCACTTCTAGAAACGCTGGGATAAGTCTGTCTACATAAGGGAATGGAGTGATCCTATCCTAATGCTTTCAAAAGCATTGGGATAGGTCCTTTCTACATAAGGGAATGGAGTGATCCTTTCCCAGCGCTTTCGGAGCGCTGGAATAGGTGGACCCTATCGCAGCGCTTTCAAAAGCGCTGGGATAGGTCTCTCTCCATAAGGGCATGGAGTGATCCTATCCCAACGCTTTCGGAATGCTGGAATAGGTGGACCCTATCCCAGCACTTCCAAAAGCGTTGGGATAAGTCTCTCTCCATAAGTGCATGGAGTGATCCTATCCCAGCACTTTTGAAAGCGTTGGAATAAGTGGACCCTATTCTAGCGCTTCCAAAAATGCCGGGATAGGTCTTTCCTATAAGGGAAATCAGTAACCCTATTCCAGCGCAATTGGGCTTCCTATACCAATGTTTTTGAAAAATGCCGCTATAGGCCTCCTATTGCAACGATTTGTAAAGTGCCGGTTTTAAGCTGCCATAATAGGGTTTCCTATACCAACAGTTTCAAAAAGCGCTGGTACAGGCTTCTCTATTACGACGGTTTTTAAAAGCGACGGGAAAGAAACATTGAAATAGGATGATTTTTTTTGTAGTGACATGTACGATAACACTACTCTTAAGAATAAAACCAACGAATTTCATAAAAAAAATAATAAAACAAAAAAATTTTATAAGTATAAATATCAATAATAGCATTTGATATAAGTACAAAATTGATGGTTAGATTTGTTTATTGCTTTTTCATTATCTCCATCCTTCTTACAAACATAGCTGAGTAAATTTTACACATTTGTATTTGTCCTCACAAATAGATATAAAGTACTGTATGCAGGGGCGGGCGGGGGGAAGCCTCATTGCTTTTCCAAAAAAATGCCTTATGCCCTCTATTTTAGGATCTATTTGGTTGAGTGCATTTTAGGGATGATGGAAAATATAGGAAGAAAAATGGAGAGAAAATGATTTATGTAGGAGTTTAGTTGGAGAGGTGAGGGGAGGGAAAATTGATGGGGGGCCTAGGGAGTTTTCTCCCCGGGCCCACCAAAAATCAATCTCCCTAATTTGAAGAGATTTATGGAAAGAAAATTGGAGTGGGAAGGGGTAAATGGAAAATGACTCATTTACTCCATGTTGTGCACACGTTGGTTGGCTTTTCTATTTTTCTTCTTCTTTTTTATTTTATTTTTTTTGTTTTTAAAATAAAACTGTGTTTTTTTTTATTGTTTTATTAGTCTTTGTAACCTTCTATCCTCCAGGAACTGACCTTGTTTTGCAGCTTTTGTTATGTTTTTTTTTTTCTTTAATATCAAACTGCAAATTTTATTATTAGTATTATTAGTTTTTCTTTGGCTAGATGTTTTGTTACTTGTGTTAATTTGTAAGTTTGTAGTAATTAAAAAAAAATTAATTTTTGTAAACTATAATTTTTTTGTGCATGAGATTAAATTTATACAAATTACATTTTTTATCCCCTCACTTTTCTACTCAACCTAATAAAAGTGTTTTTTCATCTCTTCACTTTTCCAATCCCTTAACCAAACACACTTGAGTGAAAAATAAAATATTTTTTATCCCCTCACTTTTCCACCCCCTTCCCATTTTCTATCATTCTAATTTTCCATCCTCTGAACCAAATGAACTCTTACTGTCAAAATGTCAAATATTTGAATCAATTTTAGGTAATGCCCCCCTCATTTCTTTTTAAAACTATTAATATTCTTTAATTTATTATCGTCTCATGTTTTTCCTTTTAATATTTACTTTTAGTCATATATAAGATATTAACTTTATTAGCACTTAAAGCACTTATAAAAATCTATAATTAAATCTCTTTAGAAAAAAATTATTTTTAAAAATTAAAGTCATACACATTTATATTGAGAGAATTAAGGATACCAGAATTTAATGATACATTTTAGCTTGGCTTCCCTTGAGAAATTTTTTGGCTCTGCCACTAATTTGTAGGATTTTAAAACATTCCTCATTGAATGAGATAATATTTTTGTTGAGCATTTTTACATTGTACGGTGTTTGCTAATTAATTTATTTTGCAAGAATTTATTTAATTAGATATAAAGCACTAATATGAGACTTTTTTTTTTTTTGGTTTACATCACTAATATGAGACTTTACTGTACAGAGATTGTACATTCGAAACATTCGATACCCATGGAAAAAAGTTGTCCAATTTCAAGCAAAACATGGATTGGTTCGTGCAAATCTAATGCTAATTGTAACAAGAAATGCCGAGAACTTGAACAAGCGATTCATGGAGAATGTAGAGGGATCGTTTTTTGGGAATGCTACTGCTATTTTAAATGTTGAATACAGATCATGTAAAAGAAAGAAAGAAAATAAAGATAATGTATCAATTATGTTCTTAAAAGGAGCCGTAATGTCACGTATATATCTATGGCAAACCGCAAACCATTGAGACACTATATATGTGTATGGTTCAAGTTCTTTCTCGGTGATTCTAATTTTCTCTGTTTGTGCGCTTTACGATGTCTTTTGTATTTTTGGAGGAATTACACTACACAGGAATTAAAACCTCTTATTTTTTGTCGTGAGTTCAGATTTTACTATTCTAACCTATATCGATGAGTCATAAGACAAGGCAATTCAAGGTTCAGGTAGTTGGTTAGTGAGACTAAGGTTCAGGTAGTTGGTTAGTCAGACTAGAAAAAAAGAATTGAATTGAAGTCAGTGATTACACTTTGCAATCCAATTTCAAGTTTGTTATTAACTTAGATGGAAAAATATGGCATTATGTGAAAAAACCTAATTACAAGTCTTCTCAATTACTTCAAAAACAAAGGAAAAATTACATTTTACCATCCTATATTATACTCATGATTACACTTTGCATCATAAATTTTGAATTTTTGTCCAAGTTAATAGCACACTTAGCGTCAGAAAACAAAATGTAACAAAGTTCATAGTTAAGTTAAAATGTGCATTTGAAAAGTTTATGGTACAAAGTGTAATATGAGACTCATTGTAACATGCTGTACATACAGTATATAAGTGCTGTAAATTGCACGGTTATCCACCTGGGTGGGTAATTCTAATGCCAATTTGGTCTTAACCTCTCGGGAAATTTTGCTCCAGAAAATTTCTCAAATTTGTCTCATTAATGTCCTATTTCCAAGACTTAGTGTGAACAACTACTAGCATTTCTTAATGCTCCAAGTTAAGGTTTCAGCGAGAATCATCATATTGCTATGATTACTTCTGGTCTTGAGAATGGTATTCCTGGTACTAGTTCTTCTCCTCAGGGTAGGATACTACTGGCCAACGATGCAAAAGGATGCCAACATATACGTCAGATCCTGTGACAAGTGCTAGTGCTTTAGCAACCTCATAAGGCAACCTACAGAAGAGCTCACACCCATGACGGCCTCATGGCCATTCACACAGTGGGGGCTCGACATCATGGGCTCGTTCCCAATAGCGACAAGGCAGCTAAAGTTCTTAGTGGTTGACATCGACTACTTCACCAAATGGGTGGAGGCTGAGGCTTTGGCTACCATCACGGAGAAAAATATCCGCAACTTTGTATGGAGAAACATTATCTGCAGGTATGGCATACCAAGAGTGCTGGTTTCGAACAATGGCAAGCAATTCGACAACGAAGCATTTAGGAATTTCTGCTCCCAGTTAGGAATAAAGAACCACTACTCGTCACCTGTACACCCACAAGCCAACGAACAAGTTGAGGTCACAAATCGATCCTTGCTCAAAATTATCAAGACTCGTCTTGAGGGGCCAAAGGGTATATGGCCGGACGAGTTACCAAGTGTCTTGTGGGCGTATAGGACAACAGCAAGAACACCGACAGGAGAGACACCGTTTCGCTTCGCATACGGTAGTGAGGCAGTCATACCGGCAGAAGTGGGGCTTACGAGCTACCGTGTTGAGCACCATGATGAGCTGAGGAACGATGAGGCCATGCGCATACAACTTGATCTAGTGGACGAACTGAGGGCAGCCGCAGAACAAAGGATAGCACGGTACCAGGACCTGATGGCGAAACACTACAACTCTAGAGTTAGGCACAGAGACTTCTAGGTCAAAGATCTTGTCCTAAGGAAAGTACTCGACACTACAAGGGACGCCACACAACGGAAGCTTGGACCGAACTAGGAAGGACCATACAGGATCACATCATAGCACAGGAAGGGAACATACTATCTAGAGATCCTGAGCGGAAAGAAGCTAAGCCACCCATGAAATGCAGAGCACCTGAAGAAGTATTATCAATAAAAGACGACAGCAGCAGCACTACTACACTCCTCATTTCCAGTCTATCTTTTCTAGTATACAGTTATAGTTCTTATTTCCTATAGTACTTTTTAAACGCTTAAAGGCGACTTTCTTATTTTTATAGATAATGTTCTACGTATCCATTATAATAAGAGGAGTTTTTCAGAACATATGGATTAAGATTTTTACCAACTTCCATAATAGTAAAGTCCACAAAGTGGACGAATCGTCCAAAAGAAGGACGTTATTTACTAAGTCCATAAAGTGGACGTATCATCCAAAGAAGGATGATATATTTGCGGTCCACAAAGTGGACGGATCATCCAAGAGATGATATTTATTAAGTCCACATAGTGGACGGATCATCCAAGAGATGATATTTACAGTCCACAAAGTGGACGGATCATCCAAGAGATAATATTTACTAAGTCCACAAAGTGGACGAATCATCCAAAAGAAGGATGCTATTTACTAAGTCTATAAAGTGGACGAATCATCCCAAAAGAGGGATGATATTTACTAAGTACATGAAGTGGACAGATCATCCCAAAAGAAGGATGATATTTACTAAGTCCATAAAGTGGACGGATCATCCCAAAAGAAGGATGAGACTTGCTGTCCACAAAGTGGACGGATCATCCCAAAGAAGCATGATATTTACCAAGTCCACGAAAGTGGACGGAGAATCCAAGAAGCTAATGTTTACCAAGTCCGCAAGGTGGACGGGTGATATTTTCAGGATAAACGACAATGAAAAGCGATTAAAGCAATCATAAAGAAATGCGACGGATGAAATTACTTGAATAAAATTGTCTACAATAAGGTACATACGACGGTTCAAAAATTACATATCCAAATGTTCCAAAAAAAATATATATATATTCTTCGGCTTGGGGGGCATCAGCTTGGGCACTAAGACCATCAGGAGAAGGTGGACGGACATCATCACGGACGGGTCCTGTATCACCATTCCCGGGGGCCTCATCTTCATTAGGAACTTCACCAAAAAATTCGGCAGTCCCCTCGGAGTCGACGGTATAAGCAGGGGTCTGACCTCCAGCATCGATGTTGATATGACCGACACTAAGATCAGGAAATAAGGCCTTCACTTGACGGAGATAGTCATCAAACCCGTCAGCAAAAGAAGTTCCCAGTTCCGTCAATAGGGCGTCAAAATCTCTATACTCCTGGACGGCTTCAACCCTTGCTCGACGGATATTGTCGTCATTAGCTTTCACCGTCTCCCTCAAAAACTCAACTTCTTTTTCCAGGCTTTCACGAGCCTGGTTGGACGCTTTTAGCTTCTGCTCATGACGAAGCTTCCAGAGCTTCAGCTCGTCCAGTTCCTCCCCCGTCGTCCTGGCTTTTGCACGGACGCTCTCTAAGGACTTCTCACGAGCCAGGCAGTGGTCCATTAGCCCTTTTGCCATTAGAACCGTCTGCATCAGAAACAAGTAAGTTAGCATATAAGCATAACGGGTCCAAACGGAGCAAGTAGTGGATATGTTACCTGAGCAAGGCTAAAGAAAGCCGTCTCCCTCATGGCTTCCGTTGCATGGTTGCCGATGTCCTCATAGTCCTCATCCTTTATGATAGAGGTCAATTGAGTAAGGGCATACTGAGGGTCCTCTCTAAGTAGGACGGGAGCTTTCTCCCTGACGGGGTTAAGGTGGGTAATAAGACCTTTACCCTTGCCCACGCCCAGCTTGGGGGGTAGCTTAGATGTATCCTGGACAGCTGGCAGACCCGTCACCAGCCTCTGTTTTTTGCTGGGATGGTCTGCCTTCTCTGGCCCCCTTTTTATAGACAGATGGGATGATGAACCTATCTTGGGTGGAAGATCACCCCCAAGTTTCTTCTTAGTAGCAACTTGCTGCTTAATAAGGGCTCTCCTCTTAGCGTCGTCCATTTCTACAAAGAGTGAACGGCAAGAATACATGACGGACGAGAAAAATCAATATCAAAAAAAGGGAGACTTACGTTTGCGTATTCCCGCGTCATATTTAATTGCAGCAGCAGAAGGTTCGGGGCCGTCGCAGTACCAATGGATGGTGTCTAAGGTGACGAGCTTCGCCCACGTCCTCTCCAACAAGTTGGTTTTCTGGAAGATTTTTTCAAGGAAACCAAACTGCTCAGTGGTAATATCTGGACGGCTACGTGTTGCCAAAAACGGACGGTTAGAATGACATCAAAACTAGATAATAAATCAAATAAAGACGAACGCATACCGGACGGTGACAATATGCCCTACGTCTTGTCAACAGGCATAAATTCAAAATCGTCAGGACGACCCATCCAGGCGTGCCCTTGGAGGAAGAAATATCTACTCTTCTAGTTGCGATTGGAATCTGGGGTCTCGGATACCAGCCTAAGTAACGAACCCCTCGGTGTGAAGCTATACATTCCCTTCGACTTAACTATCTCAGCCAGACGGTAACAGTTGAAGAACTCCTCCACTGTTAACCGTCTTGTCCCATAGGACATGACGCCATATAAAACCTCAACGCTCAGGAAAACTCTCCAGGCGTTGGGTGAGATCTGGGTGACGGACAAACCTAAATATTGAAGAAGGCGATGGTGCAAGGCACTCAAGGGAAAGCGGAGGCCCGTCTTAAGCATCTGCTCGTACACACCGACGTCCTCAAGACCCTTATAGTAACACCTCTCGGACTTGAATGGTAGACGAATGGGTATGGTGTTCGGTATCTGGTATTTTTCCCTAAGGGTGTTGAAATGTTGGGGACTGATGGAAGAAGTGAAGTGGTTCACCATCCACGTGGGGAGCAGGACGAACTCTCTTAACCCATCTTTGCCTATCACAAACCGGACGGGACGATCTACACTTTCTACATCATCATTTGAGTCATACTCCGATCCGTCTTCACCTCGCCCTTCTTCTTCCGCATAGGAAGGAGAGCTAGATGACGGTTCCCTCTCCTCAACGGAGGTACCCGGGTCTCCCTGACCTGACGAGTACACCTCTTCATAGCTCGCTCCCTCACAGACAAAAGATTGACCGCTGGAAGTCTCACTAGACATCGGACACCTACAAACGACAGAGAAGGAAACCTAAGACTCTAGATCTACACGGACAACGGACCAACGTACAAATAAATAAAAAAGGGGAAGAAAAGTTAGAGTTGAACAAAGTGAGGATACGACGGAAGAAAATTGAATGAAATGACTGAATGGTAGATCCGCAAGCTGACGATCAGACATAGGACGGATGAGCTCTGATTAGCAAATATTTTTCCAAAATGTGAAAATGAAAGGGACAGGTTATATATATATAGGGGGAGCGGCCCGACCAACGAAGAGATGCCTCAATTGTAGTAAGCTATCAATCAAGGCTCACCACGTGTCCTCAAGTGCATTTATGACCCTAATCCAACCTGGCACTCCATCCGCAGGGAGTACATGACGGATTCATAAGAACGGAAGCAACTCATTCCATGGATCTGTCGGGAGAAGGTGACGGATTCATGGAATGGGGAGTAGTTGAAGAGGAAAAATAGGTGACGGACAAGTGGTGGACGGACGTGTGTGACACATGGCAGGTGTTGGACTCCAAGGCCTTTTATGCAAGTTTTGTTGCAGCTTACATTGGGACTACCGTGGTTTTGCTTGACCAACACGCTCAAGCCCAAACAAAGAAGACTCCTATAAGGAAAAGAAGTCACTCCCCTAGAAGGAAAAGACTTCTTAACCAAGGCATAGACTTTGGCTCTACGCAACTATAAATACTCCAAAACCTTCACAAACCAAGAAACGCATAATTAACTCAACTCTAGCACTTTAGTGTTGAAAATAAGGTTTCTAACTTGACCTTTGAAGGGTTTTTGGTCGGTACCACACCGGTGCTTTCTGCTAGGTCTTTTCTTTTTATTGTGTAAGTTTTATTTCGCTCTCGTGAGGACCACGTAGCTTACTGGTGAATTTCGGCGTCATCATAAAATATTATATTTTTTTCGAATGTTCAATAATGTTATTAATAAATTTCACTATGTTTATGGTTGTTTAAGAGTGTCTCTCTATCAAAATTTAAATTTAAATTAATATTTTTAAGACCAATTCATTATTGAAATACATTGTTACCACTGCATGCTTTTGGCATGATAATCACTTTAAAAGTATATATACTTATGGGGTGTGGGGTAAGAGTCATGGTTCAAATATATTTTTGGAATTATACATTTAATAAATATGTAAAAATAGTCCAATTAATGTATTTAATTATATAAAAATGTTGTATTTTATTTGTAAATTATGCATCTCTTATAAAATATTAACTAATAATATAGTTTACATTTGCATCTTGCCCCAGACTGTGTTGAATTGGCCCTTGACTATGTTCAATTTTTGCAAAATACACATATGCACTTAGATTAGGTTAAAAAAAAAAAAAATCATAATTTTGAGTTTCTAAAAAAAATAATAATAAGATTAGGCTAAAAGAAAAATACATTGTTCAATAACTGAAATCCAACATTGCCAAGAGAGATAGTGACCATCTAAAGTATGAAATTTATTATGATATTGATTTTTTCTATTTTTTTATAATTATACCTCTTATAAAAATATTCCAATTACAAACATCTATATGGTATTGTGCCATACAAATGAATTTTAGAATTAAAATAACAAAGGCAAAATGATGCTTGATGCGGTTAAATCACTACATTAGTCAAAAATAAGAAAAAACAAGACTAACGGCACAACAAATACAGAGATGCAGTTAATTAGTCTCCGATAAAGAAGACAAAGGTCGCTGAGCCACAGAGAACCCAAAGAGATTTTTCATTAATATTGAAATCAAAATGTAGCTTGCACAGATGAACTGATTTATATATATATATATATATATATATATATATATATATATATATTGATGGCTGGATTACACGCTCTTATGTACGTGGGTAACTGGGTATCATATAGTAATTGTGCATCTATATTCCGTCCATGTTCAAAATGTAATTTGACATTATGGAAATGTGCATGAGATTACAATCCAGTTATATTTGGAAACCAAATAAAGGAGAATCCATACTGTTTTGGATACAGAGTGAACTAATTTAATCTTTCCTAGTTTGCAAATATTTGATTTAGTGAGTTACTTAATATGCATATTTAGGCATCTCAATTATGTGATACTTCATATACCAACCCCAATGAATTTTTTCTTAAATACTCTCACAGATTAACCCCCCCAGTATCCACGGGAAAATTATTGTGTACTCTCGGAGTACTATAAATGCGTACTCTCTCTTCTCACATGAATTATGGGTCCCACTAATTAAATTCATGGTGGGACCCACCATTTATGTGAGAGGAGGGAGTATGCATTTATAATACTTCGGGAGTACCTAATAATTTTTCGTATCCACCTCATTACTCTCGTTCTATCTCAATGTTTCTCTGGCATATGACTCCCCCAATTCCCCCTCTCATTCAGGAGAAAATTTTCATAACAATTCATAAGAGAATTGTGTGGGATATTGAGATCGGATCAGCGATTTACCAACCAAAAATTCAACCATGTGGCAAATTATCCATAATTGAATGGTAAGTTTATTTTATTGACGCTCATCTTTTTCTCCTCTTGCTCTTTGTTGTATTCTTATTTGTCGTTTTTCAATTGCTATGATATGATCCAAAATTTTCCCAGTTGTTTTTACTTTTTACTTGCTACTAGTTTTTTTGTTACAAAATAATACTGTAGTGTTAATGATATTTTAATAATTAATGCTAGAATGATGGTTATCTCATCCTGAGGTAAAAGGGAAAAATATTTGAATGTTTTTTCTTGTGTGTGTGGGGGAGGGGGGAGGGTTTTAAATTTACTAGTTTGTTTGCGTTTTTGCTTGGTTTCTTGAGGGAGAAAATAGTTCGATTAAAAGTCAAGAAAATTGTTTGATAAGTTTGTTGCTTTCTTAGGATTCAAAGATATATATATATATATATATATATATAAATTTGATGAAGCAAGACTTCGTCAGTCAAGAAGCAGTGAGACTGGATGAGAAAAAAACCTGAGCCTCGTCCTCGACGTAGAAATGGCGGGCAAACTTGTGATCGTGGTCACCGGTGTGGTGCCTGCCAACACAGCTCCGATGCTTAAGTCAGTTTTCGGAAATTATACTTAGAATAACAAAGAGTGGATGTGTTGCTGTATTTTGTTCTTACCTTTTTCTGGTGTTTCTTTGGAGGGTTTATATATTCCCCCTTGGCCTTCTAGCCGTTGCAGCATTTACGGTGGTATTAATGCTGCTTCAAGTAACGCCTTTCACTTAATAGTAAGGCTTTAATTCTTCTCCAACGGGAGGTACAGCTGTTTTATCCAGCCTGGGGTATTATGGGAGACACTAAATGCTCCAGCCGTTTTCGCCTGCCTTCGTACATGGTATTCTCGTCCTCATAAGCTCTATCGTCTGCTGAGGTTTTTCGTCGGTGATGTTTTGTCGTTGGTACTAATATCGTCAGTCCCGTCAGTTGCCCCCGGATTACTTGGTCGTCATGACATGTCACGACGACCATGGAAGATGAAAAGTTTGGCAGGTGACTCTTGGATTCTCGTGCCGCATTGAATGCGGGGTGGTGGCGCCGTACTGATCGTGGCCACGTGGCGTGTCTCAATAGGTGAAGTTAAGGCCCCATCATTTGCCTTTTCGTTTTTCCCGCTGCTTCTCTTCAGTTTCTGTGCTATTTGGGTTTATAACTTTTCTTTCTTTGTTTTCTGTTATTTTTTCAAAAACTGCTCTCCTTGCTCTGGGTGTTTTTTCTTTTGCCATCATCCTTCTTCCGGTGGGTTTTCCTTTTCGAATCGGAGCACCGCGCGGCAGCATCCCTGTGTGGTGGAGCCTCTGTTTTCAAGGTATTTGCCCCGACTTTCGACTTAGTTTTGTTTTCTTTCCTTTTGCTACTTCTCTGATTCCTTACTTTTTTTTTTTTTTGTATATGGGGGTTTTAGCTTGTGTTTGTTCCTCCTATTTTTTGTTCCTAAACTTTGATGGTTAGTGGTTCGGAGGTTAGGATAATTTGCCCTTCAATTTCCTTCTTGTTTGCGCGTTTAGGGGGATTTTTAGATAACTCTCCTCGTCTAGGGGGTTTTATTTGTGAGGGTAGCCGTTGGGTGGTAGTGTTGGAGGATCTGCTGTTTTTGCTTCGTCAATCTAGAGACTGGTATAGGAATAGGGAAGGGGTGCCAGGAATAATGTCGAAGGTTAGGTCTAGCGAATTGGAGACAGGGCTTTCGTCTAGTGACGACCCAATGGGAGGAGACACAGCTGTTTCTAATCTTAGGGAGAGTGGGGCTTTTCACGCTCTCGAGGAGGAGTGTGGTCTTGATGCTGACACTTTAGGAAGATTTAGGGATAGGTTTCAGTTTCCGAATCGGGTTAGGCTTCGTTTACCAGGAGGGGATGATCGAGCCTGTAACTTTTTCCCGGGAGAGGTTTGCTTTTACAAGGCGGCCTTTTTGTGTGGTTTGAGGTTTCCCATCCATCCCTTTTTGATGGAGATGTTGGATCACTTTGGCATAGCTCCTGGACAGCTTATGCCTAACTCTTGGAGAATAGTAGTGAGTTGTATGGGTATATGGATGGCGGCGGTGGATGGAGACATGCTCAAGATTGACGAGCTTGTTCATCTGTATCGTTTGAAGTCGTCTAGAGAGTACGGGTACTATGAATTGGTGCCATGGGAGAGAAAAAACAGGATTGTCAAGGGATTACCATCGTCATTCAGGTATTGGAAGTCCCGATTTTTCTTTGTGTCGGGGGATGATTTTGAGACCCCTTCGGGTGAGCCATGGGGTGATCTCCCGAGATTGCGCCGTCGGTGAGGAACCCCGACTTTAGGTGCGTCAATATCTATCTCCGTCCATTTTGTTCTTTTACAGTCGTTGCCTTTACTGACGATGATTTCTTTGTTTGCAGCTACGAAGCGGCCGAAGCTTAAAAGTCGCTATAAGGAGAGAGTACGAAAAGCCATTGAATACGCACAAACCGTGAAGGATTGGGACGATCTTGTGAGCCCCAGAACCCTTGCCTTCTACTGTTTGGGGCCTGAGCCTTCCTCTTTCGTCCTCCGTAACATCGAGATAGAAGAAAAGAAAAGTAAGTATTTAGGTCGTGAGTGAACTTCGTCCTTCTTCGTCTTCGTCTACGTAATCTCCATCTTTTTTTTTTTTTTTTTGCAGAGATGACTACGAGATTTAACAAGGATTTGTATGCCAAGATTAAATCGAAGAAAAATGAACCTCTGTCAAATCTGGGAAAGAAGGGAGTTTGAGTGAAAGACTCTTCTGCTTCCCCCGCAGTCCAGGTTACTCCCGTCACCTCTGGAGTGGAGGTGATGAGGACGGTTTCGCCTTCGACGTCGATCGAGGAGCTTCCTACTCCTGTTTCTAAGAGGCCACGATTGGCCATGGAAAAGGATAAGGGTGCTTTTCGTTCGTCGACGATTTGGGACGACGAGGGCTTGGCGGTTGAGAGGGCACACGGTGCCGTGGCTGCTGAAGATTTGAAGGCTATCTCCGGACTGCCTTTTACCAGTATTGTGAGTCGTCATATCCAAAAGATTGTGCAGGTAAGATTTCAACAGGTAGTGATCTTGGGATTCTTTCTCCACATTCCCGTATTGACAACCGTGGTTCTTGTTTCAGGTATTGGGGGAAAGTTTGCATATCACTTCAGAGTATTTAACTCAGGAAGCTAAGGTAGCTTCTATAGAATCGAGAGTTGGAGTTTTGGAGGCAGAAAACTCTGGATTAAAGAAAGATCTGATCCAAGTTATGAGCGACGCCAATGATCTAAGGGAGAAGCTGAAGGGGGCAAATGACGATCTTAGGGCTGAGCGTTAGTTGACCCTGGAGAAGGATGAGCAGCTCTCGACTTACAAGGAGAAGTTGAAGACGATCGCGGCTAGGTCAGTCGAGGCATTCCAGACTACTGAAGAGTATAACACAGTCTTGCTTAGCTGGTACTTCAAAGGGTTTGAGCTCTTGAGGAGGTACTTGGCCAAGCATCCTACAGGAGTGGATCCGGAAAACCTCGACTTCGAGGAGATTGACCAAGAGTTGGCTGCCGACGAAGCTGCTCAGTCTTCCTCTGCTCAGCCCAATGCTTCCGAGACTGCTCTAGCTGACGATCCTGCCCCTGATGACGCCGTGCCTGCTGACAATTGAACTAAACTCCTTTGGTTGTAATTGCTATGTGTTTTTTTTTTTTTTTTTAGTTCTACTTTTGAAACTTCTCCCCCTTTGTGAACAATTGGCTGGAAGGTGGTTCGGCCCAGTGTTTATGGGTGTTAAAACAATGGAATTTGCCCTCTGTTTTTGGGCTTTAATTGCATGCATCCGTTTTCTTTTGGCACCTTGGTAATATAGTTGTTTTTACTGCTTCATTTCTTAGCCCATCAGCGAAGTTGCACTTTCCTTTTTAGCTAAGTGATCTTGTTACTTAGAAAAATTTGAGACTTCGGTGTCTCTTTGAATCGTCAGTAACTTACATCCGTCAAGGCGGAATTTTGTTACTTAGAAAGATTTTGAGATTCAATGTCTCTTTAGATCGTCATTAACTTACATCCGTCGAGGCGGAATCTTGTTACTTAGGAAAATTTTGAGATTCAATGTCTCTTTAGATCGTCAGTAACTTACATCCGTCGAGGCGGAATCTTGTTACTTAGGAAAATTTTGAGATTCAATGTCTCTTTAAATCGTCAGTAACTTACATCCGTCGAGGCGGAATCTTGTTACTTAGGAAAATTTTGAGATTCAATGTCTCTTTAGATCGTCAGTAACTTACATCCGTCGAGGCGGAATCTTGTTACTTAGGAAATTTTTTTTTTTTTTTTTTTGAACTTTTTAGTTGAGAGAACCTGCGGAAGTAGAAATATTAGCGCAAAATATTCTCATTAACTTGTAATGCATTCATCAATTACATTCATTGGTGGTACTTCTTCAAGTGCTCTATATTCCACGGTCTCGGGAGTTTCTGCCCGTTCAAGGTTTCCAGGTGATAGCTCCCTTGTCTGGAGTAATGCGTGACTCGGTAGGGTCCTTCCCATGTAGGACCTAGCTTCCCCTGTGCTGAATCTCTTGTGGCTGTATTGACCTTGCGTAGGACGAGGTCCCCTATTTCAAGTCGTCTGAGCTTCACCCTCTTATTGTAGTATTCTTCCATCTTCCGCTGGTACTTGGTCATTTTGCTGGATGCTTGGTCTCTTACTTCGTTGAGACAGTCAAGATTGACTCTGAGTTGCTCGTCGTTGTCTTCTTCGTGGAAGGCCTCTCGTCGGAAACTGGTGATTCCTACCTCGACCGGAATTACGGCTTCGGTGCCATAGGTGAGTCTGAAAGGTGTTTCTCCCGTCGGGGTTCTTGCAGTGGTTCTGTAGGCCCACAACACATTTGGTAGTTCGTCTGGCCATGCGCCCTTTGCGTCATCCAACTTGGTCTTTATGATATTCAGCAATGTCCAGTTCGTGACCTCTGTTTGTCCATTGGCTTGTGGGTGCCCCGGGGACGAGAACTTGTTCTTGATGCCCAATCCTGAGCAGAAGTCTTTGAATCCTTGGCTGTCGAACTGTCGGCCGTTATCTGAAATTATCGTCAGTGGTATCCCGAACCTGCACACTATGTTTCTCCACACGAAACTTCGAATTCGCGATTCCGTGATGGTTACCATTGCTTCTGCCTCTACCCACTTGGTGAAGTAATCGATCGTGACTAACAAGAATTTTACCTGACCTTTGCCTTGCGGTAGGGGGCCAACGATGTCAATCCCCCATTGCGCAAATGGCCAAGGAGAGGATATGGTCGTCAGTCGCTTTGCTGGGAGTCGTTGGACATTCCCGAACCTTTGGCACTTGTCACATTTCCTGACGAACTCCACTGCATCCCCCTGCATGTTTGGCCAGAAATAACCTGTTCGAACGATTTTACTTACCAGGGATCTGGGTCCGGCATGGTCACCACAAATTCCTTCATGGACTTCCTTTAGGATGTATTTGGCTTCCTCTTTGTCGACACACTTCAGGTAAGGCATCGAGAAGCCTCTCTTGTATAGGGTGCCGTTTAGGATTGTGAACCTCGCTGCTCTTTTTCTGACCTTCTTGGCCTCGTCAGCATCTTGGGGGAGGTTTCCATCCTGCAAAAAAGACATAATAGGGGTCATCCAGCTATTTGTACCTTGGATCTGGAATGCTGATATTTCTTCAATACTGGGATGTTTCTGGACTTCAATTGTTGGCCCGGTTCCCGGTGGGCTTTCCCCTGACGATGACATTTTTGATATCTCGTCTGCCATAGCGTTCTGGCTTCGAGGGATCCGTTCAAATCTGACTACGTCACACTCCTGGATAAGATGCCTCGTTAGTTTGAGATACTTTTGCATTCTATCTTCTTTTGCCTTGTATTCTCCCTTTATTTGCTCGGTCACCAGTTTTGAATCACTCTGGATCAGCAGATTCTTGGCTCCAAGGGCTTTCCCAAGTCTTAGCCCTGTTAATATTCCTTCATATTCGGCCTCGTTGTTGGTGGCTGGGAATTGCAATTGAACTCCATACTTGAGCTTTTCTCCGTCAGGGGTAGTTACTACGACTCCCACTCCGCCCCTCTTCTGAGCTGATGATCCATCAGTCTGTATCGTCCACATATCATCGTTGATGATCTGGCTATCTTCATTCGCATAAGTGAACTCGGCAACGAAGTCAGCCAGAACCTGTGCCTTGACGGCCGTTTTGGGATGATACTCTATATCAAACTGGCTAAGCTCGATCACCCACTGGATCATTCTTCCAGCCGTTTCAGGTTTGTTCATGGACTTTTTGATAGGTTGGTCAGTCATGACCAGGATTGGATTTGCCTGGAAATATTGCCTTAATTTGCGTGAGGCCATTATTAGCGCAAATGCTATCTTTTCCGTCATTGGGTACTTGAACTCGGCTCCTTGGAAGGCTTGACTGACGTAATAAACCGGCAACTGTCTCTTGTTCTCTTCTCGAATTAGGGCTGCACTCACGGCGGAGGTTGACACCGCCAGGTATAATTGTAACGTTTCTCCTTCTTTAGCTGGGCTTAGAAGGGGAGGATTACTCAAGTAGCGCTTTAGCTCTTGAAAGGCTTCCTCACATTCGTCAGTCCATACGAAGGCCTTTTTCAAGGTCTTGAAGAAGGGTTGGCACTTATCTGTCGCTCTGGAGACGAATCTGTTTAGTGCTGCAATTCTTCCAGTTAGCTTCTGAACTTCCTTCACTGTCCTAGGTGACTCCATATTGATTATGGCTTGCACCTTCTCCGGGTTAGCCTCTATTCCTCTATGGGAAACCATGAATCCCAAGAATTTCCCCGATGCTACACCAAAAGTGCATTTGCTTGGGTTCAGCTTCATCTTGTATCGCCTGAGTGTGGCGAATGTCTCCCGTAGATCTTCAAGATGGGAGTGTTCTTCCTTACTCTTGACGAGCATGTCGTCTACGTACACCTCCATATTCCTGCCGATTTGGCTTTTGAACATCTTGTTTACCAACCTCTAATATGTGGCCCCAGCGTTTTTCAGCCCGAAGGGCATCACCTTGTAGCAGTAAAGCCCTTGGCTAGTGACGAAGGCGGTTTTTTCCTGATCCTCTTCAGCCATCTTTATTTGGTTGTATCCGGAGAAGGCGTCCATGAACGTCAGTAGCTTGTTTCCAGCTGTTGAGTCTACCAGCTGATCTATCCTTGGCAGAGGAAAGCTATCCTTCGGGCACGCCTTGTTCAAATCCGTGAAGTCTACGCACATTCTCCATGCTCCGTTAGATTTCTTCACTAAGACGACGTTGGCAAGCCATTCTGGGTAATGTACTTCCCGAATGAAACCTGCTGCCAAAAGCTTGTTGACCTCGTTCGTCACTGCCTGATCACGTTCTGGGGCGAAAGTTCTGCGTCTTTGATGGACGGGCTTTTTGTCGGGGTTCACTCTTAACTCGTGCTGGATAACTTCGGGGGGTATCCCAGGCATGTCCTCGTGACTCCACGCGAAGACATCCAAGTTCTCCCTTAGCAACTTGACGAGCTTGGCCTTCATCTCCGGGCTTAACATTTTCCCCACCTTCGTCGTCTTGGTTGTTTCTCCGGCAGCTAATTCCACCACCTCCAGCGCCTCTTCTTTCTCCTTCTCTTTCTCTTCTCCTTTCTCTTCTATCGTCCATGTATGGTTTTCTCATGCAGCTAGGACGGCCTGGTAGCATTCTCGAGCTAAAACTTGATCTCCTTTCACTTCATCGACTCCCTCGTCCGTTGGGAACTTCACTTTTAAACAGTAAGTGGACGTTGCTGCCTTCCATTTGTTGAGTGTTGGCCTTCCAATAATGGCATTATATGAGGAGGGACAATTTACTACCAAGAAATCCAGCTGACGAGTTAACTGCCTTGGATGGTTCCCGATTGTTACCGTTAGCGTCACCATGCCCTTGGGATACACTCGATCTCCACTAAAACTGACGAGTGGAGAGTCAAAAGGGCGCAGCCTTTTTGGGTCTAGCTTCAATTGCTGGAAAGCGGGAAGGTAGATGATGTCTGCCGAGCTGCCGTTATCCACGAGGATCCTCTTGGTGTTGAACCCTTCTAGAGTTAGCATTATAACTAGGGGATCATTGTGCGGTTGTTTTACTCCTCTAGCATCTGCTTCGTTGAAGGACATATCCTGGTTTGTCCGTCTCTGTTTGACTGGGGGCATCATGTGGACGCTGTTCACTTGTCTCTGGCATGCTTTCTTGAGTGACTTAAAAGATCCTGATGCAAATGGTCCTCCCGCGATGGTCGCTATCTCCCCGATCACATTCTGCGCTGGCTGGGCTTGGCGATTGTCGTTTCTCGACGAGGATTCCTGCTGGTTTTTATCTTCATTCCTTGGCCTGGTGTATTCCCCCTTCTTCACATACTTCTGTAATTTCCCCTTGCATATGAGCTCCTCAATTTGCTCCTTGAGATCCCGGCAATCCTCAGTGTAATGGCCATGGTCTTTATGGAATCGGCAGTACTTGCTCTTATCACGAACGTTTGGTGACGAATGCAATGGCCGCGGCCATCTCAAGTGGTGTTCGTCCTTGATTTGCGACAAAATTTTATCAACGGGCATAATCAAGGGGGTAAACTTTACCGTTCGGGGACCTTTGTCATCTTTCCTATTGCCATCCCTGGATTGCCGGTCATGGCGTTCTCTCTTCTGCCCCTTTCGTTCATTCTCCCTTACTCCAACGCTTCCCGGCCTTGCGGCATCCCCTATGGCTGCAAGCACGTCCTCAGCATTCATGTATTTTTACGCCTTCAAGAGCATTTCAGCCATTGTCTTTGGGGGATTCTTTGCAAGTGATGCTACAAGGTCTCGAGACCTTAATCCCGCCTTGAAAGCCGTCAACTGCACTTTGTCGTCAGCTTCGTCCACTTCTAAGGTTTCTCATGTAAAACGTTTTACATATGACCTTAAGGTTTCCTTCTCTCCTTGTCTGACAGTGAGTAAATAGTCCGCCGGCCTCTTTGGACGCTGTCCTCCAATAAAGTGCCTCAAGAAGGCGCCACTCAGCTGTTCAAAGTTGTATATTGACGACGATGGTAGCTTGGTAAACCACTCCCTGGCCGCTCCTTTGAGAGTGGTGGGCAATGACCGACATAATATCTCGTCAGGGGGTTGTTGGAGGCCTAGGGTTGTTTTGAAGGTGTTGAGGTGGTCTTGAGGGTCCTTTAACCCGTCAAACTGTTCCAGCTGAGGTAAGCGAAATTTGGGCGGTACTGGATGCCCGAGGACCGCTGGAGTGAAGGGCGAGTCCGTGGCCCTAATCATTCTGTCCACACTCCGTTCTGTTTTCTCTTTGATGGCATTCCGTAGCTCGTCCATTTCTTTCCTCATTTCTTTTATGATGTCTGAGTTTTGCTAATCCGGGGTGGTTGGCCTGAGGGTACTAGCCCTTCTGTGACTATTCTCTTCATCTTCCAGGCCGCCTCTGGATTGACTTTCTTCCTGTTGAATTTGTTGAAGTTGCATTTTCATTTCTTGATTATGTCTGGTGAGTTCTTCGACGGTGGCTGCCAGGGCCTGGATTTGTTGTGTCAAGGACGTAGGATCTTGATTAGATTCCATCTGACTACGAGGATAGGTGGGAACTGCCTTTCCAAGTATAGATACTGAAATGCTATTTCCCACAGACAGCGCCAAACTGATGAAGCAAGACTTCGTCAGTCAAGAAGCAGTGAGACTGGATGAGAAAAAAACCTGAGCCTCGTCCTCGACGTAGAAATGGCAGGCAAACTTGTGATCGTGGTCACCGGTGTGGTGCCTGCCAACACAGCTCCAATGCTTAAGTCAGTTTTCGGAAATTATACTTAGAATAACAAAGAGTGGATGTGTTGCTGTATTTTGTTCTTACCTTTTTCTGGTGTTTCTTTGGAGGGTTTATATATTTCCCCTTGGCCTTCTAGCCGTTGCAGCATTTATGGTGGTATTAATGCTGCTTCAAGTAACGCCTTTCACTTAATAGTAAGGCTTTAATTCTTCTCCAACGGGAGGTACAGCTGTTTTATCTAGCCTGGGGTATTATGGGAGACACTAAATGCTCCAGCCGTTTTCGCCTGCCTTTGTACATGGTATTCTCGTCCTCATAAGCTCTATCGTCTGCTGAGGTTTTTCGTCGGTGATGTTTTGTCGTTGGTACTAATATCATCAGTCCCGTCAAAATTAGATGAGTGTTATTGTTAGTGTACCTGGGCACTAAACATCATCTTGCTTATGGTCACAAAAAAATCCGAACCCATATACAAAAAAATATATGGGCTCTAGATGCTAATTTTTTATTGGTCTTTGCAGCTTCGAGCATTCTACTATGATGGGGGAAGCTGTAAAAATTGATTTATGTACCTCTGCTTTTCAATCTTCAAAACAACCACTCGTGCACTCAACATCACAAGTGAGGTAAACACCGATATCTATGATTGGTCGCATGGGGTACTGTGTATAAGTCTTGCATGGTGGGCTTTCATGCATCACCACTACCAGATAGTTGCAAGGGAATGACTAAAGCAAACTACTTCTCATCTACGATCACATAGATATAGTTTCAATATTAATCACACAACTCCATTTGGCAAAAAAACATGATATGCGAGAGATTTCAATCTTATGACATTCTTATTGTTCTTCTGTTGCATTTCTTGAATCAAAAATCAATCATGAACTACTAATAATCTGCTCTAATTTTTTTTTCAGCGCGTGAACAGCAAAAAAAGCATTCATTCAATTCGTTGCCTGCCACAAACGGTATGTCCTTGGCATTCATTCAATAGCTGTATAAAAACGTTGTAAGTTTATCCGAGTCAAATTTGAAACGAAAATAAAGAAGTTTTGAGATATCAGATTATTGTTTCTTGAACTTCAACCATAGATTATCAGAAAAGAAAAAGTAAACAGATAGTTTTTTTTTGAAGAATTAAATGACAGGACATGTTGATAAGAAGCAGCACTGTTAGATTGTATAAGATATTATACGTTACAGTTATCTAAAAAATAATTCAAAGGTTTGCTTACGATTGTATTTGACACTTTGAATCACATTTTGCTTAGTAAGACGGTTTATGATTGGATCAAAAGATTCATTCATCATTTCCCACACACCAGTAATCTTGCAGTTAGATTCTATAGCCGATGCAAATTATCAATATGTGGAGCTGACAGTGGATCTATTTGGCGGATTTGAGACCAAGAGAATCCTCCTTCTAGCTCATTTCTTACTCCGAATATTCTATCCAAGTGCTCAAAAATATTTGGCAGAACTTATGGTGGAGTCTTCAACAACATTTCACAATTTCCCATTAGTAAGGTCAAATTCACGGAACACTGGTATGGTGGAGTCTTCAACGACATTTCACAATGTTCCATTAAAGTCAACTCAAACTAAGATAATATACACATGCCACCTGTGCGATCTATAGGGAATTTCCACGAATTTCTAAACCTGTGAGAAACAAAATATAGAGAAAACACACGCCAAAGAAAAATAATCACACACACAAGAAAGTATTTACGTGGTTCGGCAATTTGCCTACGTCCACGGAGTTGCAGAGATTTCACTATCAAGGAAAATACAAATTGCGGCTACAGACTTTTTCTCCTCTCTTAACCGACTACACACAGAAACCCTAATTAAAATACAATGTTTTCTACCAAAAATCCGGATTCACAATGGGCCAAAAATTTTCCTGGGGGCGTTGCCCCCGAACTCCCAGAAGGCTTGTCCATGAGCACTCCGGCTTGGCCCTATCGGCCCAAGCCTCTGCTCCATGGACTAAGCCTTAGTAAATCTCCCATTAAAACCATGCAACATTATTCAGGTCGGGTTGGGTTATCCACCGGATCAAACATAAACTAAGCTCCACAAAGCCCAACACGATCAAGTAGGGTGATCAAGTGTATTTCTTGTATACCCATGTAATCCTTATGATGCAACTCTGTTAAATATGTTTTCGAAGTCTTGTAAATTATTGGCATATAACCCTTGTATCATCTAAATTTCGCTTATAATTATTAATAATTATTTGTTATCAGCGTGTAATCTCTCTTATCAACGTGTAATCTCTCTAGTGCAAGAGGCACACATTGAATATATTTTTCTTCAGTTTCTTAAGCATACACACACACACACCAATGAAAAAAGAGACACCATTCAAATTCAATGATGCTTAAGAAGCTGCTTAAGAAACTGAAGAATAATATATTCAATGTGTATATATATAAACTTATAAACCTAAACTTATTCTCTCTTTTCACTCAGACAAATGCCCTAGCCCCCTCCCACTCACACTCACTCTCCTCTCTCACTCTCATGTCTCACATCGCTGGCCACCGAATCTCAGCCGCCCCTCTCTCATGCTCTCAGCCTCTCAGTCTCACTCTTTCTGCCGAAGAAGACAAAGACGACAATCTATGGTTCTCGCTGCAAAGCCTCTCTAATCTTGCCAGCTTTCATTCAATCTTGCTCCCTTTATTTGCTTTGCACCAAGTTTAGTGATAGCTAAACTGAACGACAACAACCACGATGATTTACGGCAATGGTTTTTGATGTTCTTCTTCCATTTTCTCTTTATTTGATCAGTGGGTTTGGGGATTTAGATTCTTTTTGTTTAACTTGTGGGTTTGGGAATTTAGATTTGGTTGTTAAGATTTGATGTTCCTTGCATGTGCTTGTTTTAGATTTTGATTTCAAATGTATTTGGTTTCTGTGAATAGGAAATCTGAATGGGTATGGTGGATTTGATTTGAGATTTCATTGGATTTGTTATTTGTGTTTCTATGAGATTTCAAATGTGATTCTTTTTTCTCAGGAAAACACAATTTTTTATTATAGATTGGGCCACAGATTGGGCCACTATTTAGGGGCTTAAGATTGGGTCCTGAAGTGGCCTGACTGGGCGGGGCCCAACGGGGCGGGTTTGGATCTCGCAAAAAAAACCGTTTATTAAACGGGCCAGGTTCAAGTAACGAGGTAGGCTCACTGGTCGAGTTCAGGTATAAAGAAACTTGTCCCAAACCTAACCCGTTGCCATTCCAAAATGACTTTAGCTCTCTTGTGGGTTGGTTTCTTTTGGCATTAAAATCTGTATTCAAATTATCAAAAAAGATTAATACCAACAACAAAAGAAAGACACAATTCAAGAACCTAATGTCCATATGCAAGTCTTTTTTGCTTAAATTTGTTTTCCTGTATGATCTTTTTTTTGTGGGGGGGGGGGGTTAAATAAACGATGACCAAGAGATACAAATTCAGCCACCAAAAGGCACAGAAATACTCTATTTAAGAATCACATATTCATGCAAGAGATCATTTAAACAAAAAACATATAAAGGTAATGAATATGATCATACATTTTGTGGTGTTAGGAAGTATTGGTTAAATGATTAAATTTACCATATCCCAATAGCCTAAGCTTTTGGAACAATCGGTAATTTAACATGGTATCAGAGCATGAGATCCTGAGCCTGGGAATCGGAGAAGCAATGGGAGATGATTTCGATCATTGTCTCTTTCACTCTATCTCCCATTTAATTTCCCATGTGTTGGGCCTCACCTATTAAAATGTAGTTTTAACCTACATGTGAGGGAGAATGTTAAAAGTACTGGCTAAATGATTAGATTTACCATATCCTAATAGCTTAAACTTTTAGGACAATCGGTAATTTAATATGTGGGCGCAAAAATATCAAGAGGGATGTTAGTATCTTTGATCGAAACAGCTAATTTGTTTTTGTATGGGTTGAGATTTTACGGTGGAAGTACTAAAAGAATAATCAATAAAATAGACTGAAATTAGATGACAAAGAGATGGAACTACCAACACAATATGGGAATTGATTTGCCAATGTTGTATATGTAAAAACAAGTAAATACAGTTTCTCTCTCGGAAAACTCCTCTCTCTCAATTTTTGAGTCCCATGATCATCTGGTAGGTAAAAGTCCTATTTATGCTGGTTGGCCCTTACCTCACTAGTCAGTAATGGGTTATTATGGTGTAGGTCAAAAAATACTTATCTCATCAAATGTCTCTTCCACCAATAAGAAAGGATGAGTGGGTTATTGGGTGTGCAGCATTATTCAAACAGATCATTCAATAATAAATACAGTCCTAGTTAGGTAAAAACAATTAATTAATGTGAAGGTGACAGTTGCGGGATTCAGGTATTATCTTCTATGGTTCGTCAACCATATTCCCTTCGTGCCGATCTTACTTCCTCGGGCAGTAGATTAACCTACTAAGCCAAGGTGATATTCTCATCGATTTGGTTAGTCCAAGGTGGTGAGCCTAGCTGGGTTGGACCTTTGTGTTCCCAGGGAGATGGGACCCTTTCTTAGAAAGCCATCGTCGGTCCTATAGTCACCAACTCCTCCTACCTGTCATTGGCCCTGGCTGGGCCTCTCCCCTCGACTTTCCTTATTGTCCTTACGGTCTCAAGACTCGTGGGCCTGTGGCCTGCTAGGATAAACCGTTCACCCACACATTTATTTCATAAATTTATTTGGGTATATAATCTGAATCTGGCTATATTCTTTGTTGGGATTGAGTGGCCATTCAGATTTAAACTCTATTAAATTGTTCAAGTGATTTTGCCATTGTGTGATTGTGTCATCTCCAGATTGGAACAAGTCTCCAATTCTCCAACTAAGTACGAGTACAGGAATTATTATTACCAACATAGTGTGGATTCATGACCTAGATTGATTTATTCAGATTATCAAAAATAAAAAATTGATCATTCTAATGTCATCACAAATACTAAATGAATGCATCGCTCTCATCATTTTTTTTTTTTTTTTTTTGGTAGTGATTTTAGAAGCTCTGCAATTAGTCTGATGAACGTTGGAACGTTTAGGAAATTATCATTAGCGTTGATATCATGCTTAAGTGGTAGCTTTTGAAAAGTTAACATATTTTGCAGTAATAGACATTACACATTTCCACTTATACTATTCAAAGGATTGTGTCTGCGTGCCAAGTTAATCCTGCTTCATGATAATTGCAGGGCTCAATGCTGAGATCAGTGGTTTCAACTGTATTTCAAGTAATGGGATTTCTATTTTCTAGAGCTAGAACTCATTTAATGATTATAAAGAACCACCATATAGACAAATTAAGAATTTTGAACGTGTTTGAAACTTCTTAATTCTTAAGCCCCATTTTGCCACTCTTATTTCTACACTCTATCTTTGCGGAGTCACTCCTATTATATCTACTTGCTTGTTTGCTTAAAAGTAAATAAAAATTAAAAATACAATTGTATTTAAACAAATAAGAGAAAACGTGATGCCATGAGCTTATAATTTCATTTATTCTTAATATTTTTAACAGAACATCTATATATCCACATACACAAAGATTTTGAAATACTAGAAACAATTTAAATAAACTTTACAAATAATTTATCACACTTTTTGGGCCAAATACCACCTTTGTCTTAAACTATTGTCAAGTTAGCATTGTTTCGGAATTAAATGGTGATCTACCACTTTTCTAGTACTCGAGTTTCGTAAACTCGAGTACCTAGCAGTTCTGCCACTGTGTCCCAAGCTGATTTGGCATTTGGCATTAAAAAATGCCACGTAATACTCGAGTTTAAGAAGCTTGAGTACTGTGTTAGTGTAATACCCAAGTTTCCTAAACTCAAGTATGTCTCGAGTATGATAGCAAAATCTTACAAATATTACTCGAGTGTGGTGGACTCGAGTACTGTCTTAGTAGTACATGAGTCCCTTAAACTCGAGTATCACTCGAGTTGTACCACTAAAAACACAAAAGATTGAAATTTTATTTGTCACTCTCATTTCTCACTCACCACTCACTTACCTAAACACACTCTCACTCTCCTTCACACCTAAACGTACAAACCCTAAACCCTCACTCAACCGGAGACAAGCCTATCTCATCAGAGGCAGAAATCAAGAGCTCTCCTCTCATCGATGACCTCGCACTCACTCCATCGGAGACAATCGCATCTCATCGGCTGCAGAAAACAAGAACTCTCCTCTCGTTAGCAACTTTGCACTCAAAGATTAACATTTTGGTAATTTTTTTTTCTTTCTTGTTTACACTTCCATGAGTTTTTAAATTACACTTCTATTTATGATTACAAAATTTTAAGTAGCAAACTTTATGTGGGTTTTAAAAATTATGTTTTCTTAAATTTGACCATGAAAGATGTGGCTGGATTACTTGATAGGCCATAGGTGATTATTGTGTGGTTGAAGAAAAATTGTAAGAGGTTGCTCTAATGCATCTCAGATTCTCTTCTAGTTTTTCTTATTTATGGTTTTGTAATGCTTTGATTGGTTTGGTTGCTTTAGAGACTTGGGAAAACAAAAGACTTTGAACAGTTTCCTCATTAGAGTTTTAGGATAAGTGTGGTTGATGGGATCCTTGTTGAACCAAACTGGTAGCGCTAATTTTAATGGTGGTGGTGGGGTTGTGAAGGGGGTGTTGAATTATGTTTTTTTATTTGTTAAATTGGTAGTTGTGTGTAGACTTGTTGAACTTGATTTCATTGAATATCTCTTATATATATTGCGAATTGGGATTGATCAAGGGAGGTCAGCTCTGCTTATACTGGCTTTGTTGGTTTTGAGGTATTAATTACTTGAGAAAAGAAAATATATTTGTATTCGTTTATTTTAATATCTAATGCAAGTGGCTTAGGCATGAGTAAATATTTTATTTGCTTCTAAGGCCATAAAATGTGTCTCCTTTCTTTGTGTGTGTATATATATGTGTGTATGTGTGTGTATATATATATATATATATACACATATATAAACTGAATACTTATGGGTATTTGATGAATATGCTTTCAAATCTGATTAGGATGATATTTAAAAAATAAATAAATAAAAAAAAAAAAAAAAGATCTAAAAGGTTAGACCTTGGGCATGCTCCTTAAAAAGAGACTTAGAAATCTATCATGCTCCTTAAAAAGAGAATTAAAATGTTTATGCTTTGCATTTGACCTAATGGGCCAGTATTCACTTAATGGGTTATTAATCACCTTTAATTTATGCCAGATATGGACCCACATTGAGCAGGACCCTCTATAGGGACTATCTTGATGAGGCAAGCTGTGTATCGTTCAAGTTTGCTTTAAGATGCTCCTTTGGCAGGCGAGGTATGCACTTGTCCAAAATCGTAGTCAATATATGTAGTAGAAAGATTTTTGGCATTTGAGCTTGAAGTGTAATTATTGCGTGCTTAGTGAATGCTATTATTAATACTAAGCTGCTCTATCTGCAGAAAGCGCCAGGTGTACTGACTTGTCATCATTGAGAGAAAGGTCTATTTGAAGGTGGGTTAGATCCACGGATTGCCGCTTATATCACAGATGCGGGGTTAGATGGGCTACTTCATGTCCCACATATGGACCTTAACCATGCACTGATCATGGCCTTGGTGGAGAGATGACGACCAGAGACGTACTCATTCCACTTGTCCCACAGTGAGATGACCATCACGCTACAAGACATAGAGGTCTTAATGGGGGTACCTGTACATGGCTTGCCGGTGGTGCGATTTACCCATATGGACAATTGGCGTGACTTTTGCTACGAATTGCTAGGGCATAGTTCGCCAAACAGACCAATCAGTCATGGTAAGAACACTGTAGTGATGGAAGGGCCAAGGATAAAAGCCAAATGGCTCGAGGAGCGGTTTAGCAACCCTCTCCCTGCTGACGCCACTAAGGTGCTTGTGCAGCGGTATGCTCAGTTTTACATACTTCAAATGTTGGGTAGTATGTTGTTTATGGATAAGTCTGGCGAACGGCTCTTAATCATATATCTACAATTTTTCAATCCAATCAGCAACGGAAAGAATTATAGCTGGGGTAATGCAGCACTAAGTTAGCTATATAGACACCTCTGTAAGGCATCAGAGAAGATAGCCAAGCAAATTGGTGGTGCACTACTGTTAGTGCAGTTGTGGGCATGGGTGAGGTTTCCACACATATGCCCCCAAGTCCACTTGCTATCAGGTATGTAGGATCTTAGATAGTTACCATTTTACATTTTCGCATTAACTTTTTTCGCATGGGAATTATGTAAATAACTAATATGAAAGGTATGTCTGTGTTGTTTGCTAGATGGAAAGGGGCTAAGATAACAACTGAACATCCAATGCATGTCCTACGCGCCTATTGTGTGTCGCTTGCTTCGCTACGACCAAATCAGGTATCGTGCCTTACAAGTGGGAACCACTTTGGCATGTAGTTGTTGTACTTACAATTCACTTTGGAATAAATAAACCTAATACCTTTCAGAGTTAAACATTTTTGCCATGTATTGTTCACATTCGTTACACATTTTTTCTAATTATATTGTTAATATGGTTGTTTGAATCTGTTGGATCATTGTAGATTGTCTGGGAGCCATATAGAAATTATTTGGGTTCCCTGCCCGCATATTGTACGGTAGGCCAACACATATGGAGGTCCATCATGCCACTCATACATTTTTGGGTGATTGAAGGCCATCACCCCGAACGTGTTCTCCGACAGTTTGGGAAGAAGCAAGGCGTACTGGTCAATATCGATACTTCAATTGAACTTCACAAGATAACACTTAAAGGCAAGCACGAAAAAAAACTGGGTTGAAGAACATACCACGCATATTGCTAAATGGGCTGCGCACTCCACAATTGCCGATGCACCGCCCTTTTATGGGGAGATGAGCTACAATGACGAGTATATGGTGTGGTTTCATCCCCGCACTGTTCAGCATATTACAAAAGAGATATTGCACTGGGACACTTTGGTAGGTTTAAAAAGACTATTCTGTTATAAATGTACCTCGCCTCGCATAGTTTAGTTCAACCTTCTAACACTACTCTTGTATACTTGTGTCAGGTTGAATCACAGTTGAGGATTATGGTGAAGTGCAAACCAGGGTCCGAGATCTACACTGACTGTATTAATGCCTTGCAATCTGTTGAAAAGATCGGTCAGTTGACCTTGGACGATACACACACTGCGGGCAACACAAATGAACCAACTATAGGGCGTAGTCGACAAGCAGGTGGACGTCAAGGGCATGGAAGCCATCAATCTAGTCAGCGTCATACATCTAGTCGGCGTCACACATCTGGCGGGCGTCACACACCCGTGCATGACCACACCATGAAGGAGGCAAGTCAGACAACAGATGAGATGTGTTCTTTTCATATTAGTACTTGCTTGTGTTCTTTTCAGGCAAGGTGAGACCAGTCAAGGAACCAGTAAGGAGAAGAAAACGGGGATGATTTTCGATGGTCAATTGGCATGGGTGGAACCAAAAAGGTGAGACCAGTCAAAGGTTTTAGAATCCAACCTAAATATTGTTGTTTATGATCTGCTTGAATCTTCTATTTCATAATCTGTGAGCCATATTGTTTGTATCATATCTCAATGGTGGAATGTGGTATCTTTGACTCATCCAATCTCTTATCTCTTCATAGAAAATAACTAGTTCAGTAAGACCTTAGCTCACCTACTCAAGTAGGCATCTCAACAATCCTAAAATTCCAACGATTTCTCTAGTAATACTACTTTGTGCTGTCCAAAGACTCCAAAAACATTGTTTCTAACAAAAATACACATCAGCCTCTTTTCAAGTTTTCACCTATTTAACTCTAGTTGTTTAATTAATTTAGAATGACAACTTGTTCAGTGTCAATAAAAAGTTTGGTCTAATGCTTCTTTTTTGGTAAACAATTTGGTTTGCTGTAATTGTGATGCAGGAGAGAAGCTTGAATGGAACTTTAATAATCCTGAAATTACTGCTTCTCTTTGTTACAGCTTCTGTATGAAACTCATCTCTGTGTATGGCTTTTGTCATACTATGAACCTGCGGTTGAGTACTTGGCTACTTCAAGAGCCCTGCCTCACCTCATAGATGTTGTTAACAGTTCCACAAAGGAGAAGGTAAGTTTTTGGTCTGTGATTTGTTTCGTAACGTATATGTTCTTTTGTAACCTCTGGGCTTAGTTGTCTTAATTAAGTTTACCTTGCTTTCATCAAATAAAAATTTGTGACTGAACTTGGATTGTTCTTTATTTTGCTTTTATGCTTTCAGAACTTTTGACAGCTTCGCTAAGCAATTAAGGAAAAGAGACAAATTTGAAGAGAATGAATCTATTGTATTTCATTTTAAAGAAAAATAATAAGCACCTGGGTTGTCCAAAACAGAAGTCTGCACTGCTTCACATAGTAATACTAAACTTATATTAAGCCCGATAGATTTTCAATGAAATGAAAGCTTTTATGTCCTCCTTTCTGCATAGGTTTGACTTGAATGTGATACTGCTACTGCATCTGCAAGCTAATTAAAGATAGTACCTATAGATGGAGACTTAAGAGTGAATGGCGAAGTACAAAAGGTATTTATTGCAATTACATTTCTTGTTTCTATGAGTTGTTTTGGCAGTGATAATTGATACTGTTGTTGCTTGGGATGGGGATATATTTGAGCATTATGGATACTTGGCTTCCTTCTGGTTAAAATCAGGGCAATGGAAGGATACTTGACTATATGTTAGAGATCTTAATGCCAACGCTTTTGAAAATTGCTTGGTTTTAATGACTTGAGGTTTCTATCTTGAGTTTTTGAATGCTGTTCCAATGTTCATGTATTGTTGAAAAATTTGAAAGACACTGGTCTTGTCATGCTATGAAATGAATTATAAGATGTTATTTGTTTTAGAAATAGAGAATTCATTTCAGAAAATGTTTAAGATAAAAAGGACTTTTATTTTAATATACTGTGAAGAGCCTTTATGTTTTTTTTTTTAATATTCTTTTCAAAGTTTTTGTTGGCTGAAATCAATGAGTCTTGTTTTATCACTAAACTTATTGCTTCTGTTCTCCAGAGGTCAGAAGAATTGATCGAGGAGGTCATTCTTTCTCGAACTCTTAATTGTTTAAGAGATGGCAGCAATGGAGGTAACTCATGCACTACATTCATCCAAACAATAGAGTACGTATTCCATCTGCAACTACTTAGCTTTCTATATAAAATGAAACTGCAACATTAGATCTCCTTTTAGCTTTTAGGCAGGTTACTAGGGTCACATTCTAGAAATGAATTAAGTTTAATGCATGGGTACGTGGCTATGTGCCCTATGATGTGCAAGTAGTTCTGCAACTTGGATTTGGCTATGATAATGGTTTCTTGACCAGCACCACTACTCTTGCCTCTGTTTTAATGTGGTGGGTTGAGCTTGGTCCTGGTCATGAAATTAAAGACTGGATATAGCCAAAAATTTGGCAAGGTCAAACCATGACCACACCCATCATATTGCAAGACATGAACTTCAGTTCTAAATTTATACGCGGTGTATAATGATATTATGACTTGTACTGCATGCAGTGGTTTTAATCTTTTTGTTATCTGTTTTTTCCTATAGCTTAAAGGTATGCCAAGGCTCCTATGATGGCACATTGATCAGAGCTTGGGAAGATTGGGATGAGAAGAATGGTTCAGAAAATGATCATCCCAAGGAGTTTCCAGAAAAACAGGTTGCATATGTATTTATATAGTCAATCTAAATGTAGTTTTAATTTCTTTTTCTTTTTCAATATTACTAATGAATTTGCATTCAGTGCTATGTCATTGTTGTTCTAGAACATGGTGGCAAAGATCTTGAAAGCTTTGTACTTGTGAACTTTGACAAGGCACAAAGTTTATTGGTTCAGGTAAATGGCAAATTAGAATTGGGCTTTTAGGTGAAGTCATGAAGCTTTGTTAATCTTTTATTTAACAGACTGCCCTTTGTGGATTGCAAGTAACAACTGCCTTGGCTATGGCTGGAGCTGCATATGAATTTGAACACCAAGATCTGCACTGGTATGGTAACTTTGCAATCTAATATTGCAGGAATGCTTATTTTTGATTGGCTAACACATGAATACACATTCGTTACAGGGGGAATATACTTTTAAGCCGGAATGGTTCTGAAACATTGCAATTCACCCTTGAGGGGAAGCATATGGTTGTCAAAACCTTTGGATTGTTGATATCAATAATTGACTTTACTCTTTCAAGAATCAATACTGGTGAAAGTTTTCTGCCTTTTTGCAATGTGTTTGGTCCAGTAACTGGTAAATTTCTTTATGATTGCGTAATTAACAAGCATCCTGTTATGCACAGGTGAAGATATACTTTTTCTAGACTTATCCTCAGATCCTTATCTCTTTAAAGGTCCAAAAGGAGATAGACAAGTAAGGGTTTAAACTGGAATCTATTGATTCCTTTTAGTAATTCTTTTTCTGGTTTCACTTAATTTGTTAATTTAATATGCAGTCAGAAACATATCGAAAGATGAAGGAGGTAACAAATGATTGCTGGGAGGGAAGGTATAGCTATTGCTAAAATAATTACTTTCAGTTATGAAATTCATATGTGAAATATTTTCAGGCTATTTTTTATTTCATGGAAAATAGAGACCACTAGTAATTTTTATACTTCACATCTAAGATATTGATATAGATGAGTATTTCAAACATTCTGATTCCCAAATAATTTAAGAGAATGACTTTATTATTATTATTATTATTATTATTTGATGATGCGAAGAATATCAGTAGGCCAAATGCTTCGGATTAGAGAGGACTACCGGTTGTCTTAATAGCCTGAAAAAGAAAGAACAGTAATCAAAGGTGACCGAGGTCGCCGACCAATAGCTCTCCGATGACAAAATCAATTTTGTCTCTTATTTTTGAGTTCCAACTTTTTAGAAATCATAGAACGTACATTTTCTTGGTTTGAATCAATGTTTATATAGTGTCTTAAGAGTAGTTATTGGATTCGTAACCTCTCCTTGATTTGAGGAGATGTGTGTTTGAGTATAATTTCGTCAACTGTTTAGGAATTACACTCTTTATGCACAACGGTCACTGGGAGTTATACGTATGATACGGAGTTATTTTACTCACTCATGAATTTTCCTAAGTGTCCATGTGACGTCCAAAATTCCTCGTCCTTAGGCCCTCAAGTTACGATTACCTCGTCCTGAGGCCTTCCGTCAGCTTACCTCGTCTTGAGGCTCTCAAGATATGATTACCTCGTCCTGAAGCTTTCCGTTAGCTTACCTCGTCTCGAGGCTCTCAAGATATGATTATCTCGTCCTGAAGCCTTCTGTCAGCTTACCTCGTCTTGAGGCTCTCACTTGATAGGACAACACCTCGTCCATATACCCTGCTTGTCCTGGATGATCTCTATGGACAAAATTGGAGTGGTATTTTTCCATACCCCATCAGTTGCCCCCTTGTCCATGGGTCGTCTAGGACTCACATCTACTAACGTCATTATTTGGACACATGTTCTTATGCTAGTTGCTGTAGGTGCCACTTGTCATGATCTAACTAGAGACCAATTATGTTAGCTCATTTTTTGAGGGACGTGCCATTTGTCACATTTTGGCTAGTCGCGTCGCTTCGTGTACTAGGGTCAATGCCTGTAAATAGTAGAATTCCTCCGCTACCGTCCTCATTTTCTCAAATTTTCTTCCTCGACCTCCCTTGTCTTAGCGCCTCGTCTAGAAGTTTCTTGCGTCCATAGTCTTCTCTCGTCTAGATCCAAGTATTTTCTTCAATCTTCGTCCCCAGGTTTTAAGTTTTCCTTAAGAATGTCTGAGGTAGTTCTTTCCTCGTCTAGTGATAGTACTGTCAAAGCTATAGATGAGTACCAAGACCCAAGTAGTTTTAGTGGTTCCAGTGATAGTTCTAGGAGTAGTTATAGTAGTAGTGATGGGAATACCACAGACGAGTATACGTCTGGTGTCCCTGGGGTTCCTTTAGAAGTATTTTAGGAACAGCATAGGACGAGGCTTAAGTCTGGTTCTGGTGCAGGCACAAGTGCTCCCTCGTCTTCTACTCAAGACGAGGAGGATGTAATGTACACTTGTGCCGTCGGGGTTGGTTCTAAGACGAACGAAAGGAAGTTGGGTCTTCTTAAGACTCGATACCAAATCCCTAATAGTTTAAACCCTAGGATACCTGTTCGTGACGAGTGGTGTTGTCAACCTCAATTTGGAGTTGGTATTTAGGAGGCTTACCTCTTGAGGGGTTTGAGGTTGCCCCTTAATGCCTTCGCCAGAGAGTTGCTTTCTAGGTTAGGATTAGGTATATGTCAACTTAACCCCAATGCATGGCGTCTAATAGTAGCCATGCAAGTTTTGTGGAGGGAGGTGTTTGAGGGGAACCGTCCTCTTACCGTGGACGAGTTCCTCTATTATTATAAACCCTCTGAAATTAACCAGTCCCTTGGTTTTTATCAATTTACAGCCAGAGGGAAAGATTGTAGGTTGATAAAATCTTTGGTCACCTCAAACAGAAACTGGAAGACGAAATTTTTCTTCGTCTCTGGTTTCTGGGCTGGACGCCCTAATGAGGTTGACAAGGATTCATTTCCTCCCTACACAGGAGAGATAGGGAACCTTCATTCTAAAGGTATGTGTTTATCATTATGTGCTTTTACTCGTTTTTGATTATGGTCATCTAACGCACTTTTTGTTTCGTTTTGTTTTGAATAAAGGTGTTAGACAACCCCATCTGGATAGGTTTCATTTGGAACGAGTTCAACAAGCTCGTATTTTCAGCGAAAGGACTTTTCACTTTTTGGTTAGTCTACGGCATCTTGCCACTTGGGGGTTAGGTCCTAAACCTTCAGACGAAGCCATTGCACACGAAGTTACTGTTAGAAGACGTAAGTTATTGAACCTCTTTTTTTTTTCTTTTTTTTTACTAACGTCTTTACTTGTAGGGATGGCGACGATGAAGCAAAATAAAGGCAAGGACGTGGTGGACGAGGAAACTGGGCCTGGAGCTAAGTCCCATCCTCGTCCAGCTTCTGGCGACAAAAGAAAGAGCCTTTCTTTAGGCGTAGACTTGGGAAACCTCCCAAGTAGGCACAAGGATAAGAAGGCTAGGCACAGATCGTCCAAACCTCAAGACGTTCAAGCTAAGGATCAACCTAGCTCTCTTCTCGTCCTTCCCAGCCATCCTGTTCAAATCTTGGATATTGATCCAGAATTTCCTCCTCCACTCATCCCTTCTGGAGTTGAAGCTCCTACCTCGTCTCAACCTTCTCACCATGTTCCTCACAATCTCCTTGAGGATGAGGACTTAGCTTGGGAGAAGTTTGAGAGGGTCATGACAGATGAGGACGTGACGCCATGCTACACCATGTCATTAAAGGATTTTGAGCACTCTGGTGTTCATGACCTTTTCAAGGTATGTAGGTTTATATGTTTGTTTCGTCTTGTTATTAGCTTATGTATGCATTATAATAAAGCTTTGATCTATGCAGGCAATGTCGAAGTTCATCGCTGCGTCTAGGCAGGCAACTAAACTAGACAAGACGAGGATATTGTTGGAGAAGACGGTCAAGAAAGGAAAGGACGAGTCCAAGAGGTGGGCGGAGGTGGCAGCCAAGGCTAAGGACGATGCAGAGAAGCTGCGAAATTGCGTCGTTGAGCTAGAGACTGAACTACATGAGAAGGATGATCGTCTTGTGTTGGGGACATATTTTTATGTAATTGGCATATCCTTTGACAAAATGTACTTTACTTGTATTTGGGTAAATCTAAGTAGGTTCAAAATGATCATTACAAGTGGTTAAATTGAAGACATGAAGATTACTCAAGAACTGCTCAAGAAAAGTGCAAATTTACAGGTCTTGATACCTCCTCGACAGAATCTCGATCTGTCGAGATTCATTAAAACTCGACAGATGTTTCGATCGATCGAGCTTACGGGTTTCAGATTATAGCCAGCAACGTTTTTACTCTAAAAGGCTAATTGTTTATGGGTTTGTATTGTTAGGACATATGTAGTTCAAGTCTGTGAACATATGTCACTATTTTATGTAATTGGCTTATCCTTAGACAAAACGCACTTTACTTGTAATTGGGTAGATTTAGGATGAGTTTAACACTTCAAGAAACAGTGGTTCAAGGTTAAGTGTTGAAGCCGTCAAAGTCTGTCCAAGAAACAAGCTAGGAAGTGCAAGTTTTTAAAGCTCGACACATACCTCGACAGATACATCTATCGAGCTTTAAAGAAGCTGTTTTACCCGAGCCTCAACAGCTGTCTCGACACCTCTCGACACCTCTATCTGTCGAGAATTAAAGAAAACAGATTTCCAGGTCTGTTTCAAGTCCAATCCGTGAGTGTGTCTTTGGGACTTCTTTTCTCCTAACCCTAGACATATAAAAGGATTATTTTAAGGGCCGTAAAAAAAAAAGAGATCACAAGATACAAGTTGCACATTCATTAAGAACTTGTTGTTCATGCAATTTGTGATCTGACAGACAAAGTTCGTGCCCTAGTTCATCCTTGATGATTTGAAGAACTTTGCAGCCAACTCTCTCTCTCTCTCTAGTTGGTGTTTGAAGTCGCGTACTGGGATCCGCGCATCTGGTTAGTCACGTACTTGGGAGCCGTGCATTGAAAAGAGAAACTGTCACTACAGAACAAGTCCAATTGGGTATTGGGGTAAGAGTTCAACTGTAGGTTGGTGAGGTACTTGGGATTCCTTGCTTGTAACTGCTTGTTGTGATAATAGTGGAGTTTCGGGAGTGGTGACCTTAAATCACCCGGTGGGGTTTTTGCCGTAAGGGTTTTCCCCATTTGTGAACAAATCACCGTGTTATTTATTTTTCACTGCTTAACTTAGTTTCGTGATTTGTTTGTGCTACCACGTGATATTGCATGTTAATCTGATTAATTAATAACTGGGCTAATTAATTAATCTAAGTTATCATAAGGGGTCAACGCGTTTGTGGCCTGTCATGTATAATTCTTATTGGACTAGGAAAGCCCAATGTTTGTGTAAACCTATTTGGAATAGAAAAGCCCATTAAGCTCCTATTTAAAGGAGGTGGAAAAAGAAAAACCTAACCCTAGAGAGCTTCATAAGGTTTTCTTTTTGAAACCCTAACCTCCTCCTACAGAAGAAAGAGTTCTTGCTGCATTTCTTGTACGCCTTTGGGTTTTGTAACCAAGCAAAGTCTCTTGCACCAACATTGAAGATCTTATTGGTATTTCTATGTGAAGCTGCTGCAAATCAACTATAACAATCAAAGGGTTGCTGTGGAGTTAGTCACGTAGTAGGATTCTTGCAAAGGAGTTAGTCACGTACTAGGATTCGTGCAAAGGAGTAAGCCGCGTACTGGGATCCGCACATCAAATTGGTTAGTCACATACTTGGGAGCCGTACATTGAAAGGAGAAACTGTCACTACAGAACAAGTCCAATTGGGTATTGGGGTAAGGGTTCAACTGTAGGTTGGTAAGGTACTCGGATTCCTTACTTGTAATCGCTTGTTGTGATAATAGTGGAGTCTCGGGAGTGGTGACCTTAAATCACCCAGTGGGGTTTTTGCCGTCAGGTTTTCTCCATTCGTAAACAAATCACCATGTCTTTTATTTTTCCACTGCTTACTTTAGTTTTGGTGATTTGTTTGTGCTGCCAAGTGAATTTGCATGTTAACTTGATTAATTAATAACTTGGCTAATTAATCAATTTAATTAATCACAAGGGGTCAACACGTTTGTGGCCTATCATCTTGCTTTCCTTCAAAATAGGAATGACGAGTTAGATGCCCTTCTGGAAAAAGCTAAAGGAGACGCCATCGCAGAGTTCAAGGCGTCCAAAGATTTTACTAACTCAATGGACGCCAACTATGCAGCTGGCTTCGAGGATTTTAAGATGGACGCCATTGACAAATTCCCTGAGGTGGACTTCAGTTCAATCAAGCTGAACCTAGGTGGGGCTTCTACAAGCTCCCTTGTCTAGACCAGCTCAGAAGATATTAATGTGGAGGACGAAGCTACCACCTTGCCTCCTCAAGACGAGCCCAATGCCAACACCCCACCTGTTTAAGATGTTTTTTAGCTTTAATGTAATTTGCTTTGTTTCTTTCTCTCTTTTTTTTTTTTTTTTTTGAAATGTATGGGAGTACAATCATCTCATCTAAAGTGTTATAGACGAGCTTATTAACATTGCCTTTTTTTTTTTATTTTTAACATTGCCTTTTTTTTAAAACTTCAATGAATGTTTGTTTTTATTCATTATTTGTTATTGTATGGACATGTTTGCCCTCTGTCACTTGTGATTGAAATTTGCATCTCTTAAGTATTAAAGGGTTGTCCTTATACTTTTCTTATGGACGACGTTATTGGTTCATCCGTGTTTTTCTATAGACGAAATGACAAGTCCTTGTCAGACGTTTTCTTCGTCCAAAGACTTATTTTTCGATAGACAAGGTGATGATAGCCTGTCAGACGTTTCCTTGTCATACTTGGCCCAATTGCCTCGTCTATAGGCTTGGCTTTTGTTTGCCTCGTCCGTAGGCTTGGCTTTTGCCTTTTGTCAAGGACGTTTTCTAATGTTTGATTCGTCCTAGAGCACCTGGGTGTCTTGGTCAAATGCTCATCCATGGGCTTGTGTTTCATTATATAATTTTTCTTGCCTTAGCTTAACTTTATCCTTGTCTTGAGGAAAGCTCGTGACCGTTACATCCCTGCGTCCAGGGATTTTTCATTCGTCTTAGGGTTTTGCTCCCCTCGTGGGTTTTACCATGGGAGTTAGATTTTATGCATAAAATACATTAAAAATCCAAACCATATCATTATATAAGCATTGTTCACAAATATGGCACCTGCTTAAAAGCTAGTGCCTTATGAAAGTACTTAGGAAAATACTTAAAATACATAACTTCGTCTTTGATAAACTCATCTGTAGACGGTGCAAGAGTTTAAGAACTAGTGCACCTTTATTCTTAGTACACACCATAGCAGTAGTAAGTACACATAATAGTAGACAATAAACAGGAAGAACATAGTAGTAGCGTCATCCATATCCGTAACCTCGTCCTTGATTAACTTCGTCCAAGCCCAATACTGATAGTACCTTCTCAGGTGCTCCACATTCCAAGGATGCTCCAGCTTTTGTCCATCCAGAGCTTCCAAGTAATACGACCCCTACCTCTTGCATTTGACTACCCTGTATGGTCCTTCCCAATTGAGTCCCAATTTTTCATAAGCTGAGTTCCTAGTCGCCAAGGATACTCTTTTAAGGACGAGATCCCCTACACTAAAGCGCTTGGGTTTTACCATGGCATCATGTTGTCTGGCCATAAGATTCTTGTATCTTGCTGTCCTTTGCTCCGTATCCATCCTTACCTCATCAATGAGATCAAGGTCAAGACGGAGTAGTTCTTCGTTTTCTTTCTCCTGATACTTCATCACTCCGTGGTTAGCCATATGAACTTCTGCAGGTATGACTGCTTCGCTTCCATAGGCTAATTTAAAGAGGGTTTCTCCTGTCGGGGTTCTCACGGTCGTCCTATAGGCCCAAAGAACACCCGGTAACTCGTCTGGCCATATCCCCTTCGCCCCCTCAAGCCGAGTCTTGATAATTTTCAGCAAGGATTAGTTTGCTACCTCTTCTTGTCCGTTCGCCTGTGGGTGAGAGGGTGAGGAGTAGTGATTCTTGATTCCAAAATGTTCACAGAAGTCTCTGAATGGTGCGTTGTCAAATTGCCGTCCGTTGTCAAATATCAGCACCCTCGATACTCCGAACCTACACAGAATATTCTTCCAAACAAAATTCTTAACATTTTGCTGAGTAATTTTTGCAAGAGGTTCAGCCTCCACCCACTTGGTAAAGTAGTCAATTCCTATTACCAAAAATTTCATTTGTCTGGTTCTCGAAAGGAAAGGACCTAGGATATCCAGTCCCCATTGTGCAAAGGGCCAAGGGGCCATCATAGGGGTCTGGTACTCCGACGGCTGCCTAGGGACGTTGCTGTAGCGCTAACATTGGTTGCATACCTTGACATAGGCCTTACAATCTGCCTGAATTGTGGGCTAGTAGTAGCCTGCACGAACGATTTTATGGACTAGCGACCTTGCCCCTGAGTGATTTCCACATGCTCCTTCATGAACCTCCCTCAAAACATAATTGGATTCCTTTGGAGCTAGACACCTTAGGTAGGGCTGTGAAAAGCCTCGCTTGTATAGAACTTCGTTTATAAGGACATACTTGGCAACCCTGACCCTCAGTTTTCTAGCTTCGTTCTTGTCTCCTAGAAGTCTTCCATCCTTGAGATAAATTATTATTGGACCTATCCAATTTTCTTCCCCTCCAATTTGCTGTACTTCTAGAAGATCTATGCTCGGCATGTATTGGACCTTGCCATACTCATCCATAACTCCATCTGCCGATGCTGCTCTTGCCAACGCATCTGCTTCAATACTTTCCTTCCTTGGGAGTTGAACAAAACTTACTTCTGAAAATTTTTGTATAAGCCTCCTCACTTTGCTGAGGTATCTCTTCATCTGATTTTCCTTGGCATCGCACATCCTATTCACTTGGTTGATGACTAGTTGAGAATCTCCTTTGATTATTACTGACTCCGCTCCTAGGGACTTAGCCAATTCCAGCCCTTTGAGTAGTGCTTCATATTCAGCTTCATTGTTGGTAGTTTGGTACTGTAGACTGGCTGCATACTCCAACTTATCACCTTCTGGGGACTTAAGTATGACTCCAATCCCTCCTGCATACATTGTGGATGACCCATCCACATTGATAACCCACCTTCTTGTTCCTTCGTCCTTGCCTAGCTTGTCTTGGCTTGGTGTGAACTCTGCAATGAAGTCCGCCAGTGCCTGCGCCTTTATTGCATTCCTTGGCTGGTACCTGACATCAAATTCACTAAGCTCCACTGCCCACTAGACTAGCCGTCCTGCGGCTTCCAATTTGTTCATTGCTTTCTTTAGGGGATGATCCATTAGGACAATGATGACATGTGCTTGAAAGTAGTGCCTCAACTTCCTGGAAGCCATGACCAAGGCAAAAGCTAACTTCTCCATCATTGGGTACCGTCCCTCCGTTCCTCTAAGTGCCCGGCTGGTATAGTATACCAGTTTCTGCACTCGTTCTTCTTCCCTGACCAGCGCGGAACTTATGGCGTGCGGGGATACCGCCAAATACAAATACAGCTCTTCACCAGATACGGATGGACTCAGTAACGGTGCCTTTCTGAGATAAGTCTTCAAATCTTGGAATGCCCTCTAGCACTCGTCCGTCCACTCAAACGCCTTCTTGAGGACTTTAAAGAACGGTAAACACTTGTCAGTAGCTTTCGAAACAAACCTGTTAAGGGCGGCAACTCGTCCTGTTAGAGACTAGACTTCTTTGATGTTTTTTGGCGGTTCCATGTTAAGTATTGCTTGGATCTTATCTGGATTGGCCTCAATTCCTCTATGTGAAACCATGAACCCCAAAAACTTCCCTGATGAAACTCCAAAGGCGTACTTGCTTGGATTCAGTTTCATGTTGTACCGCCGAAGTGTGTCAAAGGTCTCCTGTAGGTCGTCCAGATGCTTCCCCTCATCCAAACTCTTTACCAGCATATCATCGACGTAGACCTCTACATTTCATCTAATCTGAGGGCAGAACATGTGGTTCACCAGCCTTTGATAAGTTGCCCCCGCGTTCTTCAAACCAAAAGGCATTACTTTTGTAGCAGAACAATCCTTGGCTGGTAATAAATGAAGTCTTCTCTTGATCTGCCTCGTCCATCCTTATTTGGTTGTAGCCTTAGAAGACATCCATGAAGCTCAGTAGCCTGTGACCTGCCGTCGAGTCTACCAGCTGGTCGATGCGTGGCAGCGGATAACTGTCCTTTGGGCAAGCCTTGTTTAAGTCAGTAAAGTCCACACATATTCGCCATTTGCCATTGGCCTTCTTTACCATGACTACATTCGCCAACCAGTCCAGATAGTAAACTTCCCTGATGAACTCCGCAGTGATCAACTTCTGGACTTCTTCTTTGATGGCAGTGTCTCGCTCGGGAGCAAATACCCTCTTTTTCTGATGCATAGGTTTAGAGAGGGGACATACATTCACACGGTGAGTAATGACACTTGGATCAATACCCGGCATGTCTTCATGACTCCATGCAAAGACATCAAGGCTTTTCTTCAAAAACTGGACTAGTGCATTCCTCGCTTCTTCTTCCATGCTCGCCCCTATTCTAGTGAACTTCTCGGTTCTACTATCGTCTAAGGGCACATCTTCTAACACCTCAACAGGCTCCGCTGTGATTCTTCCTTCGTCTATGCTCATTGTCTGTACATGCTCGTCCATTGCCAACATAGCTAGGTAGCATTCTCTAGCAGCTAACTGATCTCCTTGTACTTGACCCACGCCATGTTCAGTTGGGAATTTAACAGACAAATGGTAGGTAGAGGTTACTGCCTTCCAGCTATTCAGAGTAGGCCTTCCAATAATAGCATTATATGATGATGAACAATCAACTATAAGGAAGTTTACCTCTTTGGTTATCTGCTGCGGGTATACTCCAACCACTACTAGCAACGTGATGGCACCTACAAGTTGTACTCTCATCCCTCTAAATCCTACCAAAGGCGAATTCACTAGACGAAGTTGATCTCGTCCTAGCCTTATTTGTTGGAAAACGGGGTAATACAGAATGTCCGCCGAGCTGCCATTATCTACCAACACCCTTCTGGTAGTATAGTCGGCGATGAGTAGAGTAATGACAATCGCGTCATCGTGGGGGTGATGAATTCTTCCAGCATCCTCGTTTGTGAACGTGATGGCTTGGTCGTCAGCTTCCCTCGTCCTGGTAGATCGTCCGGACAGCTGGACGTTTTGCACCACCTTCAGGTATGTCTTCCTCGATTTGGATAACTGCGCTACTGAGGTTCCTCCTATGATGACTCTTATTTCTCCTAGCGAGGGTCGTGACGACTCTTCCACCTTGGCCTTTAACTTCTCATCCTTATGGTCTCGTCCTAGGAAATTCCTCAACTTTCCCTGCCTTATGAGGTTCTCTATCTGCTGCTTTAAATCAAAACACTCGTCCGTGTCGTGCCCATGGTCCCTGTAAAAGTGGCAATATTGTTCCTATTGCGCTTGTTAGGATCTCCCTTCATTTTCTACAGCCACTTCAAGGACGGATCATCCTTGATTTGCATAAGAACCTGCTCTAGCGGAGTATTCAGGGGAGTGTACTGCTGACTTCTTGATGATGAACCTGCCTTTTTATTATCTCTATCCTTTTTCTCATCTGCTCGGGCCTTCTTAGGACGAGGACCTTAATCTAGATGTCGTTGATGACCTGCTTCCGAGCATTCTGACCTTTTCCTCTTCTTGGCTATTATTGCGTCCTCAGCGTTCATGAAGTTCTGGGCTGAATGGACGAGTTCAGTCATAGTTTGAGGCTCCTGCTCGTACATTTTATGAATGAACAAGTCAGAATTGACTACATTATGGAAAGCGGCCAACAGCAACTTGTCATCCATTTCGTCCACCGTCAAGGCCTCCCTGTTGAAACGGGTGATGAAGGACCGTAAACTCTCATTCTCCCCTTGCTCAATGGTTAACAAACTGGAAGAGGAACGCTTGTGGCGTTGTCCTCCGATGAAGTTATTAACAAACATCTTACTCAACTCCTTGAACGACCCGACAGAGTTTGGAGGTATTTTGCTGAACCACACCTTCACTGGCCCCTTCAGCGTTGTGGGGAACGCTCTACACATTATCTCGTCCGGAACTCCCTGAAGGTGCATGGTTGTCTTAAAAGTAGCAATGTGATCACACGGATCACGATTTCCATCGTATGAATCCAAGGAAGGCATTTTAAACTTAGGGGGTAAGGGATGACTATTGATGGAAGCCATGAAAAGGGAGTCCATTCGGTGAACCAAGTCTTCTACGGGGTTCGCCCGCCTCATGTTCTCCTTCATTTCATCCATAGCTTTACTCATCAAGTCCATTTCTCTCTCCAATTGTGGCACTCTTCTTGAAGTAGTACCCCTTGACTGACCTTCGAACTCAACATTCTCTCCTCTGCCCTAACTTTGGGCTCGTCCTTCTGCATGCACTTTATCTCGTGGCCTTCTTAAATTGATCTCCCTAATCAACTCATGATTTTGGTAGGTCAATTCCGCCATAGCAGCAGCCATGGACTGCATATGTTGAACAGAAGGCGGTTGCGCAACGGGCGTTGACTGACGGTCGCGGTGGGGATTACTAGAAGCATCCCTGCTCTCCTGGTGGCCTGGGCTGGTAGCCCTTGATCTTGTCTGAACCATTTAGCCTTTTGTTTGGGAACAACTAACGATCGAACGAATGAAAAGAAAAAGACAATTATTTTCTAAACTTTTCATTCCCACAGACGGCGCCAACTAATGATGCGAAGAATATCAGTAGACCAAATGCTTCGGATTAGAGAGGACTATCGGTTGTCTTGATAGCCTGAAAAAGAAAGAACAGTAATCAAAGGTGACCGGGGTCGCTGGCCAATAACCCTCCGATGACAAAATCAGTTTTCTCTCTTATTTTTGAGTTCCAACTTTTTAGGAATCATAGAACGTACCTTTTCTTGGTTTGAATCAATGTTTATATAGTGTCTTAAGAGCAGTTATTGGATTCGTAACCTCTGCTTGATTTGAGGAGATGTGTGTTTGAGTATAACTTCCTCAACTGTCTAAGAGTTACACTCTTTATGTGCAACGGTCACTAGGAGTTACGCGTATGATACGGAGTTATTTTACTCACTCATGAATTTTCCTAAGTGTCCATGTGACGTCCAGAATTCCTCGTCCTGAGGCCCTCAAGTTACGATTACCTCGTCCTGAGGCCTTCCGTCAGCTTACCTCGTCCTGAGACTCTCAAGATATGATTACCTCGTCCTGAAGCCTTCTGTTAGCTTACCTTGTCCTGAGGCTCTCAAGAGATGATTACCTCGTCCTGAAGCTCTCACTTGATAGGACAACACCTCGTCCATGTAACCTGCTCGTCCTAGACGATCTCTATGGACAAAATTGGAGTGGTATTTTTCCATACCCCATTATTATTATTATTATTATTATTATTATTTTATGAAGCTGAATTAATGTTAATTTTCATATTTTACAGTTTCCCTAGAACAAATATGTTGAGGTTGCTGTATTTGGTTGATATATTACTCCTGAAGAAATCATTTGTAAGTTTTCCTCCATAATTTAGAAATTAGTCTCTTGATTTTGGTGCTAATGTATGATCTTCTGTTACAGATTTTGAGGGTCCTCATTACAATTTTGGATACATCAAATGATCCAAGGACTCTGGTTGTTGCTTGCTACGATCTCTCACAGTTCATCTAGCATCATCCGACTGGGCGGATCATTGTGACAGACCTCAAGGCCAAGGAAAGGGTGATGAAATTGATGAACCATGAGAATCCTGAGGTTACCAATAATGCCCTGCTCTATATTCAAAGGCTTTTCCTGGGTGCCAAGTATGCAAGCTTTTTGCACATTTAGTTCAGTTTTCTTGAGGAATAATGATGTATGAGTTACAAAGTTGCAGTAGAGAAAGTTCTTGTATGATGTCCTTAACTTGGTTGGGAGACAGACTTGAAATTATTAGAGGCTAGTTGAGGAAATGCCGAAATGCGCAAGAATTTCTTATTTTGGCTAAAAGGAAAAGCACAAGTTTAGCAATGCACAAGAATTTTTTTTTTATTTTGAAATATTTTATAGGACCTATTGGGTTGATTACCAAGCATAGAGGATTTGTTCAAATGTTTTGTAACCAGCACTTTTATTAGAAGAATTAATGTTTACATCCTTTTTCCCTTATAATACTATCGAATTATTAGGGGGGAAAAAAGAGTAGAACAACGGAACGTTTTATCAAAAATAAATCTCAAAATCCTAAAATTACTAATTTTCTTTGTTCAAATTCCTCCCTTGCCAAAAAAAAAAAAAAAAAAAAAAAAAAAAAAAAAAAAAAAAAAAAAAAAACTCCAAAATTTTGAAGAAACAATTGTCTAACAAAATATGCTTGGATTTTGAAATTTATGCTTATAAATATGATCACAATTAAAATGCCAAATTCTTTAAATACTCTCAATATCTACTTGGGGAGATGATCCAAATATACCTTGTTATTCTATAACAGAGTACTCGAGCCCTACAAGCACGAGTACCAACCTCGATAATTTTCATTATTTTGGCTTATTGTTAGGATATGTGCCCTTAAATCATATTGTATGATGCTATGTACGACATTATGTATGACTTAATGTTGTATTTAATAAAGTTATTTATTTTTTATCTAAAATAATGATAACATGAATATTTGGACATTATCATATAGTCCATGAGATGCATAGTATGTGATTTATGTGAAAAGTCACAGAAGATATAAATCACAAGTTCTTTGTAAACTTAGAATTTAAAGTTCGTAGTCGGTGATGAAATTGGGCATTTGATCTGCGAAGACTATAATGTATCAACTAAGATGATTTGTCTTGATCATGGAAGTGGTGACTTCTAGTTGATATGTTTTAAGAGTTAAGACATATTGAACTGAACCGCTATGAGATTTATTATTCTCCTAACGACTGTCAAATGAATAATAAATCTCGCAACTTTTATTTGCATGAACTCTTAATCCTAAGAGAATAATGGACCTGATCATAACGTGTAGATTGCTTTGATATATCAGGAGTGAGAACGAAAATAACGGTCAAAACCACAGTATTTTGGGCAGCTACATTTAGTGTTGATGGAACATATATTCTTAAGATGGAATTCATAGTCTCTTGATGGAGATATAAAATATTCCCTTGAGATAAGTTTAATAGGTTTGGTTGTTCAGAGAGTTGGGCCCAACCACTTTGGTAAGAAATTACTAAAGTATATATATTTATGAAATTGAATTTCATAAATATATGATGAATAACTTTAAAGGATTAAACCGGGTACTCAAGGATTAAGATATAGTAATTTTCAAAGTGACAGTCTATATTCATGACTTTGTATTACTACGAATATTTTATGAAGGAGTTACGTGTATAATAAAGTCTAGGGATATAATTTATTAATAAGGCTTAGAGTGCAATTATATTTATATAGTAGTATTAAATATAATTAATGGTAACTTTGGACCTGTCAAGAGTTGACAAAAAAGCCCAAGACCCATTGGAGCTAGTGTCTTATTGGTCCCTTTTGGTCCCACTCCAAGCCACACGCTAAAACCCAATTGAAAAGGCCTAATAGGCCAGCCCAATTAGATAATCAGTTAGTTATAAAGGGAGAAACATACAGAATTTTTTCTTTATGAAAAGAATTGTAGAGAAAAAGAAAGAGAGAGAGTGTGAGACACATTTTCATTCTCCCTTGGAAACTGATTGAGAGACCACACTTCTTGGGTGTAAAGTGGAATTAGAGTGAAGATTAAAAGTCTTCCCAAGTGCTTCTAATATTTGTTTTGAATTTCTCCATACTAAGTTACACTATCTTGTTCTTAAATTCTGAAATTTACATAGTGCATGTTGTCAATCATGAATGAAATAAATCATTGTTTGTTGCTTCCTCTATGTGTTTTGTATGAGATACAAAACCAGATTTTTATCCAACAATTGGTATCTGGGCCAGGTTTTTATCTCATGATTGTATAATATGTGATTGAATTTTAGAATTTAAGAAAACCGTTATCTTTGTGTTTCAATTTTCTGCATCATTTGGATATAATGAAGAGGGTTGCATTTTGATATCTTAAAGGAATTCATTTGAATCCTTGTTATATAAGAATGATTTAAGACCATTCGGTTATATAGATTGTACAATTGCACACTTCTGGTTGATATATATATATATATATATATGACTTGGCCATTAGCGTGCATTCAATTCTTCCATGTTGAATTTGTATATATATATATATATATATATTGCAAGAGGAAGTTGTGTAACTGTCAATGGCATAAATGCGTTTGGATTCCTTTTACACCTTTTGGATTATAAATGCACGGTTTGACTTCAATGCTTGCATAGCTTGATTTTTAATTGCACGCATGGCCATCACGTATCTTAAATATATGAATGCAATTGTTTGTAAAAGCCACTTTTTGGTTTTGGAAAATTTGAAACCATACCTGAAGGTTTTCAACCATCTAAAAGTATTATATATATATATATATATGTATATATAATATAATATAGTTCTATATATATATATATATATGAGTTTACGTGACGTTATATATATATATATATATATATTAATGCTAGGATTATGAAATTTATTCCTAATGAGATTGGGACTATGTTTTCAAAGTATCTAGCATTATTATGGTTCTTGACCTTAAAAACCTTTATTTTAAAATATCTAGTGGGAAAGAGATACAAGGGTTGTATCTCACAGCCTCCATTGTTGGTTCATAGTAATGTGAAATATATACTTTGTCTTTGCCTCTAGCTTAGCATTCCATGCGGAGAGTATTTATTTCATGGTCCTACAAGATTGAATTTCCTAATTTATAGTGGTTTGATAAACACCTTATCTTAGCTTCGAGCTTTGTATTCCATGCAGATGGTGTTTTTTGTTGGGGACATATTTTTATGTAATTGGCATATCCTTTGACAAAACGCACTTTACTTGTATTTGGGTAAATCTAAGTAGGTTCAAGATGATCATTACAAGTAGTGAAATTGAAGACATGAAGATTACTCAAGAACTGCTCAAGAAAAGTGCAAACTGCAGGTCTCAATACCTCCTCGACAGAATCTCGATCTGTCGAGATTCATTAAAGCTCGACAGATGTCCCGATCGATCGAGCTTACGGGTTTCAGATTATAGCCAGCAACGTTTTTATTCTAAAAGGCTAATTGTTTATGGGTTTGTATAATTCTTATTGGACTAGGAAAACCCAAGGTTTGTGTAAACCTATTTGGAATAGGTGAGCCCATTAAGCTCCTATTTAAAAGGAGATGGAAAAAGAAAAACCTAACCCTAGAAAGTTTCATAAGGTTTTCTTTTTGAAACCCTAGCCTCCTCCAACAGAAGAAAGAGTTCTTGCTGCGTTTCTTGTACGCCTTAGGGTTTTGTAACCAAGCAAAGTCTCTTGCACCAACATTGAAGATCTTATTGGTGTTTCTATGTGAAGCTGCTGCAAATCAACTACAACAATCAAAAGGTTGCTGTGGAGTTAGTCACGTACTAGGATTCGTGCAAAGGAGTAAGCCGCGTACTGGGATCCGCACATCAAATTGGTTAGTCACGTACTTGGGAGCCGTGCATTGAAAGGAGAAACTGTCATTACAGAACAAGTCCAATTGGGTATTGGGGTAAGAGTTCAACTGTAGGTTGGTAAGGTACTGGGATCCCTTGCTTGTAACTGCTTGTTGTGATAATAGTGGAGTTTCGGGAGTGGTGACCTTAAATCACCCGGTGGGGTTTTTGCCGTAAGGGTTTTCCCCATTCGTAAACAAATCACCGTGTCATTTATTTTCCGCTGCATAACTTAGTTTTGGTGATTTGTTTGTGCTGCCACGTGATATTGCATGTTAAATTGATTAATTAATAACTTGGCTAATTAATCAACGTAATTTATCACAAGGGGTCAACGCGTTTGTGGCCTGTCATTTTTCTCATGGTACTACAAAATAAGCTTGTTAAAGAGATGAAATGTGGCTACACATGATTCTAGACAATGGTATACACTAGACTAAGTATTAAAGTATCCTCTATGCTGAGTTCTTGCTATTATTACTTAGAGGCTAAATGTAAAACGGCATATTATTAGTGTTTGATAAGAGTTATCATGATAGCACTAATAATGAAAATAGTTCTCAATCAATCATAGTATTTAATGTTCACTCTATACTGAGGGATATTGAATATGGGATTAGGTTGTCGTTGCATATATTATTTTATGGTTTTATTAAGGTTCCATATTATATGTTTATATGTTAAATTGATAATGTCTAGTTTACTTATTGTATTCATGTTTATTATTTTCAGATTTAAATCATGGCATCATTTAGCCCACTTGTTGCTATTCTTAACCAAAACAAACTGACTGGATCCAACTATGTTGACTGGAAAATGAATTTGGACATTGTTCTTACTACTGAAGAGCACAAATATATGCTTCCTCAACCATGTCCTAACTTTCCTTCATTAAATGCTCTTATTGAGGAAAAACAGCAATATGATCGTTGGCAGAAATCTAATGAGATGACCAAGTGCTATATCCTAGCATCTATTTCAAATGTTCTACAGCATCAAATGCAGGATGTATAACTTGCTTCGGACATAATGCTTAGTCTGAAAGAGATGTTTTGTGAGCAAGGCCGTTCTGCAAGGTAAGAAACTATGAGGCAAATTTATAATACCAAAATGGCTGCAGGAAGTTCAGTGAGGGAGCATTGTCTTAGGATGATTGCTAATCTGAACACATTAGAAGTTTTAGGTGCCAACATTAATGGAGAATCCCAAGTGGATATGATACTCCAGTCACTACCGGAGTCATTCAAGGAATTCAGACTCAATTATAATATGAACAAAAAGATTTATTCTTTGTCTGAATTAATGAATGAGTTAGTGGCAGCGAAAGGCATCCTTGGTACTTCTAATGTTGAAGCCAATGTGGGTGAAGCTTCTACTTCTCAACCTAAGTCGAAAGGCAAGGGTAAGAAGAAGAAGAAGAAGGACTTCACTAAGAAAGATGGTAAACAAATTGCCTTAGGAGTTGCCAATAAAGGAAAGAAAATCAAAGGAAAGTGTTTCCATTGTGATGAGAAAGGACATTGGAGGAATTTTCCAACATTTAAGGTTGCCAAGAATAAGGGTATGAAAATTTCCTTTCTTCTTGAAATACGTTTGGTACAGAATCCCACAGATTCCTAGTGTATGGATTCAGGTTGTACTAATCATATCTGTAATTCTTTGCAGGGGTTCCAAGAGACCAGAAAGTTGAATGATGGAGAACTATTTCTTACTTTGGCTTATGGGAGCAAGATTCCAGTTGTAACTGTTGGAGTGTTTAATTTATGCTTTAAGTCTAGAGTTTTAATATTAGAAGACTGTTTGTATGTACTTAATGTTCGTAGGAATTTGATTTCTGCAACTTATTTAGGTAAGCATGGATATTATGTTATCCTGAAAGACAATGTTGTAATAAAGAAGGATAAAATGTTTATCTGTTCTAGTAATATTGTGGATGGTCTTTATATTTTAACTCCTGACATGCATGAATTATACAATTCTAAAATAGATAATAGCTCTCATATAAAATCATTAAAGAGAAAGTTTCCTTCTACTAGTGAAGCATATCTTTGGCATTTGCGTATGGGTCATATTAATTCAAGTAGGATTCAAAGCCTAATCAAAGATGGACTTTTACAGCCCATGGACTTTGATGGTTTTTCAGTTTGCAAATCTTGTTTGGAAGGTCAAATGACTAAACGGCCTTTTAATGCAAAGGGTAGAAGAGCCCAAGATTTGTTAGAACTAGTGCATTCAGATGTATGAAGTCCTATGTCAATTCAAGCAAGAAGTGGCTATGAGTATTTCATTACTTTCACTGATGATTACTCTAGATTTGGTTATGTGTACCTAATAAAACGGAAGTTCGAAACCTTTGAAAAGTTCAAAGAGTTTAGGGCTAAAGTTGAGAATCAATTAGGTAATGCATAAAGGCCATTCGATCTAATCAAGGTGGCGAATACCTTCTTGGGGATTTCAAGGATTACTTAACTGAAAATGGGATTATATCCCAGTTGACTGCACCTGGAACCCCATAACAAAATGGTGTAGCAGAAAGAAGGAATAGGACTCTTTTAGATATGGTTAGATCCATGTTGAGTTATTCGACTCTACCAATTTCCTTTTGGGGATATGCCTTAAATACTTCAATGTATCTTCTGAATTTAGTACCTTCGAAGTCTGTTCCTAAAACACCTGTAGAATTGTGGAATGAGCGTAAGCCTAGTATGAGACATCTCCACATTTGGAGTTTTCCAGCACACGTGTTGAAAGGAAAGTCTGACAAGTTACAGTCTAAAACAAAAGTGGTTTTCTTTGTAGGGTATCCAAAAGGAACTGTTGGAGGTTTATTCTATAGTCATAAGGATAATAAAGTGTTTGTTAGCACAAATGCTAAATTCTTGGAAAATGACTATATGAATAATTATACTCCTAGAAGTAGAGTTGCCTTGGCTGAAATGAATGAACCTGTAATTGACCAACCAATGGATGAAACTAGTAATGATGTGGCTGTATTGGATACACCACAAGATATTACTCATGAGATGTCTAGTACACAGGTGCTTCGTCGTAGTGGGAGAATTAGTTAGCCTCCTATAAGATTTATAAGTTTGGAAGAAACCTATAAAGCTGTCTCAGAAGAGGCTGAATCAGATCCTTACACTTATGATGAAGTCATGAATGATATAGATGCACATCATTGGATCCAAGCTATGAAATCTGAATTGGATTCTATGTATTCTAATCATGTATGGGATCTTGTAAAGGCGCCTAACGGCATTAAACCTGTTGGTTGCAAATGGGTTTACAAGAGGAAGAGAGGGATAGATGGAAATGTTGAAACCTTTAAAGTAAGACTAGTGGCGAAAGGGTATACACAAAAAGAAGGTATTGATTATGATGAAACTTTTTTGCCAATAGCCATGCTTAAATCTATTAGAATTCTCTTATCTATTGCTACTCATTATGATTATGAGATTTGGCAAATGGATGTCAAGACTGCATTTCTTAATGGAAATCTTGAAGAAGAAATATACATAATGCAACCAGAAGATTTCATAGCAAAGAACCAAGAGCATATGGTATGCAAGTTGAATAGGTCCATGTATGGACTTAAGCAAGCATCTAGGTCATGGAACATTAGATTTGATCAAGCAATCAAGTCATTTTGTTTTGAAAAAAAATCTTGATGAACCATGTGTGTACAAAGGACATCGAGACAAAGTAGTAATGTTCCTAGTGCTTTATGTTGATGATATTCTACTCATTGGAAATGATGTAGGGGTAATGTCATCGGTTAAAGTTTGGTTGTCTAACCAATTTGATATGAAGGACTTGGGTGAGGCTAACTTTATTCTAGGAATCGAGCTTTGGCGAGATCGCAAGAATAAAATGTTAAGCTTATCACAAGCTGGATAAATAGATAAGGTTCTAGAACGGTTTAGCATGCAAAACTCCAAGAAAGGATTGCTTCCTTTTAGACATGGAGTTCCTTTGTCTGATGACCAACTGCCTAAGACTCAAGAGGAAGAGAATATGATGAGACAAGTTCCTTATGCTTCTGCAGTAGGAAGTCTTATGTATGCCATGCTTTGTACTAGACCAGATATTTGTTATTCAGTTGGCATGGTCAGTCGATATCAATCAAATCTAAGATCAAAACATTGGCAAGCTGTAAAGCACATTCTCAAGTATCTTAGGGGAACGAGAAATTATATACTTGTTTACCATTGTGAGGATTTGATTCTCATTGGCTATACAGATTTAGATTTTCAATCGGATCTAGATTTCAGAAAATCAACTTCAGGATCTGTTTTCACCTTGGGAGGTGGAGCCATAAGTTGGAGGAGCATTAAGCGATCTTGCATTGCGGACTCCACCATAGAAGCCGAGTATGTTGCTACTTGTGAAGTAGCAAAGGAGGCTGTTTGGCTCAAGAAATTCCTTTCTGATCTTGGTGTTGTAAGAATGGAGAAAGTTCTCATCACATTGTTTTGTGATAATAGTGGAGCGGTTGCAAAATCCAAAGATCCAAGAAATCACAAGAAAGGAAAGCACATTGAGAGGAAGTACCATATCATTCGAGATATTGTTGCTCGTGGAGATGTTGTAGCAAAGATTGAAAGTGCAAATAATCTAGCAGATCCTTTTACCAAAACCTTGCCTCAAAGGACTTTCGAGTCACATTTGGAGGGAATGGGAGTTAGATTAGTGCACAATAGTCTTTAGGGCAAGTGGGAGATTGTTAGGATATGTGCCCTTAAATCCTATTGTATGATGCTATGTATGACATTATGTATGACTTAATGTTGTGTTTAATAAAGTTGTTTATTTTTTTTTCTAAAATAATGGTAACATGAATATTTGGACATTATCATATAGTCTATGAGATGCATAGTATGTGATTTATATGAAAAGTCACAGAAGATATAAATCACAAGTTCTTTGTAAACTTAGAATTTATAGTTCGTAGTCGGTGATGAAATTAGACATTTGATCTGCGAAGACTATAACGTATCAACTAAGATGATTTGCTTTGATCATGGAAATGGTGACTTCTAGCTGATATGTTGATATGTTTTAAGAGTTAAGACATATTGAACTGGACTGCTGTGAGATTTATTATTCTCCTAACGACTGTCAAATGAATAATAAATTTCACGACTTTTATTTGAATGAACTCTTAATCTTGAGAGAATAATGGACCTGATCATAACGTGTAGGTTGCTTTGATATATCAGGAGTGAGATCGAAAATAACGGTCCAAACCACAGTATGTTGGGTAGCCACATTTAGTGTTGATGGAACATATATTCTCAAGATGGAATTCATAGTCTCTTGATGGAGATATAAAATAGTCCCTTGAGATAATTTTAATGGGTTTGGTTGTTCAGAGAGTTGGGTCCAACCACTTCGGTAAGAAATTACTAAAGTATATATATTTATGAAATTGGATTTCATAAATATATGATAAATAACTTTAAAGGATTAAACTGGATACTCAAGGTTTAAAATGTAGTAATTTTCAAACTGGCAGTCTATATTCATGACTTTGTATTACTACGAATATTTTATGAAAGGGTTACGTGTATAATAAAGTCTTGGGATATAATTTATTAATAAGGCTAGAGTGCAATTATATTTATATAGTAGTATTAAATATAATTAATGGTAACTTTGGACTTGTCAAGAGTTGACGGAAAAGCCCAAGGCCCATTGGAGCTAGTGTCTTATTGGTCCCTTTTGGTCCCACTCCAAGCCACACGCTAAAGCCCAATTGGAAAGGCCCAATAGGCCAGCCCAATTAGATAATCAGTTAGTTATAAAGGGTGAAACATATAGAATTTTTTCTTTATGAAAAGAAGCGTAGAGAAAAAGAAAAAGAGAGAGTGTGAGACACATTTTCACTCTCCCTTGGAAACTGATTGAGAGAACACACTTCTTGAGCGTAAAGTGGAATTGGAGTGAAAATTAAAAGTGTTCCCAAGTGCTTCTAATCTTTGTTTTGAATTTCTCCATACCAAGGTACGCTATCTTGTTCTTAAATTTTGAAATTTATATAGTGCATGTTGTCAATCATAAATGAAATAGATTCTTGTTTATTGCTTCCGCTATGTGTTTTGTATGAGATACAAAATAGATTTTTATCCAACACTTATACCCAAGCCATACTTTTGTTTATGGGACTCAAGTACTTTACATAGTACTCGAGCCATACAAGCTCGAGTACCAACCTGGATAAATTCCAGCTTTGGCATATGCCCAAGCCATACTCGTGTTTGATGGACTTGGGTACTTTACATAGTACTCGAGCCCTACAAGGTCGAGTAGCACCAACCTGGATAAATTCCAGCATTTTAGTCAATATACCCTAGTCATACTCGAGTTTACTAGACTTGAGTACCTCTTACACAGTACGCGAGTCCTTCAAACTCGGGTACCAAGTCCCATACTTATTACACTAGTACTTACTAACCTACTTACTGGCGCCAACCACTAGAAATAATGGACAATAAATGGTACTCGAGTTCACAGAACTCAAGTACCTCTTAACATAATAACCAATCGCCATCTTTCAGTATCTCTTTCCTATTTTCAGTATTTAAAGCCAAATTATGCTAGTCATCGTCAGAACACTTACTGGAAGCATTACTGTTGGGTCACCATCTGCAAGTTTTATAACTTTATAATAGTGTCTAATTTTATGTGTGAATGAGTGTGATTGTATGCGTTAATAATTACTAACAAGTATAGTTCACGTGTGGCTTAATTGTATAAAACTCATGGGTTGATGGATAGAGGTAATATGATATTTTGTTGACTTTTACAGTAATAAGGTTGTCCATAATAATATGAATTCATTACTCAACAAAGAAATTAAGCAATCGGCTTAATAAAATAAAATCGAAATGGTTGACCTTTTATTATTTTATATGTGTATAAAAAATAAAAATAAAATATATATATATATATATATGTATATATGTATGATTAAGTGCACATTATGTCTATGTGTATAAACTATTTTAATGATTAAGATTCAATTATGAATATGTCTATACACAAAGTCAAGGAGGTTGAGTTTGAATATAAATTGTTTTTATCATACACCAAATTTATGTAAGTGGTTATAGATTATGACAACTTTTATATTGTTAATAACAGGTCAGTAATGGATTTTTACTTTTTCTATGTGTATTACGATGGATCATGAGGGTTGAACCAAAAGCAAAAATGTCATACCAAGGGTTGTCATACCAAGAGTTGCATGGGTTGTCTTACCAAGGGTTGAACCAAAAGTAAAAATGTGTTAAGGTGAAGCATGAGATAGGCCTAATGAACTTGCAACGAAGAATATTGAAGGTGATGGGATTAGACCACTCTAGACATAACATTTTCATCGTGTATCGAGCACCTCAACGGGTTGTAGACATCCACGTTTTGTACAATTCATTACAATTATCAGGTGGTGCCAAAGTGAAGTTGATGTGGGAAGTTGTTAAACAAATTGTGGTGAAAGGATTTGTTGCTTCGGATCTTCGACTCAATACCATTACAGTCTTATCAAGGGTGTACAGAGAACACAGAAGATGGGTATGGCAATGAACCGTGGTAGACATTTCTCCATGCTTCACACATTAAGGAGGAGCAAGGTCCTCAAGAAGTGCATGAAGGAGAGCATTTATCTCATGATGAGCTGCATGGGGGCACATCCGAAAATGAAGATGATCACAGACTTGGTGATGATGCAACCCATATTGATGTTACTAGGGATGACTTCGAGGAGCTCCTAGATACCATCGGTGAATATGAGGATGTTGATCATATCAAGGACGTGGTTGTGGAAGAGAATAGCTACACATGCCCCGATCCCGATCTTAATCCTACACCGAAATGGTTCACTAAAAACACTTGGGATAATATGTTTAATCCATCACTGATTATGCAAGCGGAAGTATCAAGTTGGACGCCTGGGGAGCAGCCAATGAAAGGAATGGTATTCGTGACTAAATTGACGGTGTGACATGCATTGACTTGGTACGCAATGCGAGAGAATTTTAGGTTCAAAACTGAGCATTTAGACTCAAAGAGGCTTATGGTGAGTTGTAAGGATGATTCCAATCCATGGTCAGTCCGTGCGATCTGTTACAAGGGAGACAATGTCTAGAAGATCGCAAAATGCAAAGGCCCCCACATGTGCGACAAAATTCGAAATGCTCATGATGGTCGGATGATTGATTTGGTGTTCCTAGCATACGTACTTGAGCGCTATATACGAGAATACCTTGCGTATAAGATAAAGAACTTACGCCACGTTACTTTGGCAGACTTAAAACACGAAGTATCTCACTACAAGGTATTCTTTAACTTGCATTCTTTTTTCAATACAATATAGAGACATCAGTCTTTATGGAAGTATAAGCAAGCTATTTTTTCCCAAAACCAATGAATACCTGATGTTATGAAAAATGAAATTGAAAAAAAAATAAGAAATAAAGAGAAAAAAATATTATCTTCATCTTATAGCCTTACAAGTCTTTGATAGGCCACAAACGTATTGACCTCTTGTGATAAATTAATTGATTAATTAGTCAAGTTATTAATTAATCAAATTAACATGCAAAACACGTGATAGTACAAACAAATCACCAATTAAACTAAGTATGCAGCGGAAATTAAATGACACGGTGATTTGTTTACGAATGGGAAAAACATATACGGCAAAAACTCCACCGAGTGATTTTAAAGTCACCACTCCCGAAATTTCACTATTATCACAACAAGCAGTTACAAGTAAAGGAATCCTAAGAAACTTACCAACCTACAGTTGAACCCTTACCCCAATACCCAATTGGACTTGTTCTGTAGTGACAATTTCTCCTTTCAATGCACGGCTCTCAAGTACGTGACTAACCAATTGCGCGGATCCCAGTACACGACTTCAATCACCAATGAGGGAAGGTTGTTGGCTGCAAAGTTCTTCAATCATCCACATGATGAAGATCAAGAAGATGCTTGGTTACAAAACCCTATAGTGCACATTACACAGCAACTTCTTCACAAAAGAGATGAACTAAGGCAAGAACTTTATCTCCGGTCATAACTTGCTTGAACAAGGATTTCTCAACACTTGTGCAACTTGTGAACTCTTTGACGGCCCTTAAAATAATCCTTTTATATGTCTAAGGTTAGAAGAAAAGAATGCCCAAAGACACATCCACGGATTCCAAGAAAATCATATCAAGATTTTGAAATTCTTAATTCTCGACAAATAGAAGCTGTCGAGCACATGTCGAGAAGCTGTCGTGCCACGGGCTAGAACAACTCTTTAAACCTCGACACATGTTCGCTATCGAGCTTTAATGAACTTGCACTTTTCAGCTTGTTTCTTGGACAGACTTGATGACTTCAACACTTGATCTTGAAACACAATTTCTTGAAGCATTAAACACATCCTAAATCTACCTAATTACAAGTAAAGTGCGTTTTGTCAAAATATTAGCCAATTACATAAAAGAATGACATGTGTTATAAATAAGTGAAACACATATGTCCTAACAATCTCCCAATTTGGCAATCCGTGACAAAACCACAACAAACAAATGAACATATAAGAAAAGTCATAAATCACTCAACTCATATTCACTTGTTAAATACAATAAAATCTATCCTAACACAAACTATTGAAAAACTTTGCAAGAAGAGAGTTTATGGCAAGTAGACTTTGACAACCTGTATTTCTAAAACACTGTTAGGACATATGTAGTTGTTCAAGCTTGTGAACATATGTCGCTATTTTATGTAATTGGCTTATCCTTAGACAAAACGCACTTTATTTGTAATTGGGTAGATCTAGGATGTGTTAAACACTTCAAGAAACAGTGGTTCAAGATTAAGTGTTGAAGCCGTCAAAGTCTGTCCAAGATACAAGCAAGGAAGTGCAGGATTTTAAAGCTCGATAGATACCTCGACAGATACATCTATCGAGATTTAAAGAAGCTGTTAAGCCCGAGCCTCGACAGCTGTCTCAACACCTCTCGACACCTCTATCTATCGAGGTTACGGAAATTCAGTTTTCCAGATCTGATTTTTGGGCCAGGCTTTTGTATTTGTGTAGGGTTTCTTTTCTCACAACCCTAGGCATATATAAGGCATATTTTTGAGGCCGTCACATAAGAGAATACAAGGAGAACATATGCAAAAGGTGATCGAAGCCTTATTCTCTCTAAAAGAAGCTACTGCGTCTTTGCGCCTTAGGGTTTTGTAACCAAGTGCTTCTTGATCTTTATCGTGTGTATGAAGTGAAGAACTTTGCAGCCAACATTCTTCTTCCTCAAGTTGGTGAGTGAGTCACGTACTGGGATTCGTGCAAAGGAGTTAGTCACGTACTGGGATCCGTGCATCAAAGGGTGGCGTTCATATATTGAAGAGTTCAGAGGTTCTGAAGCAGTAGAAGGTTTCTGCTGTGAGTTCATCTACGGGGATTGTAGAGTCTAGTGACAAAGGTTTTGTACTAGATCTGAAACTTCTCTTTACTATAGTGGATTGCTTTTCGGGAAGGTTTCCCCCCAGGTTTTTTACTGTGAAACTGGTTGGTTTCATTGGTTTTCCTGGGTCATCATATCTTGTCTTATTTATTTTTCCGCTGCACTTAGTTTTGACATGATATTGATGTTTGTTTGTTTTAACAAGTTTTATGTATAATAAATCTAATTAACAACTTGGATTTAAAACTTGTTAATTCTATCAATCGGGGTCTAAATTTCCAAACAAACACTTTAAACAAAACTCATCAAGGCATCTTAGTGTGAAACAGAAATAATAGATTGCATACAAGTAATAAGAATCATGTGTATAAAGATAGAAAAGAACAACACATGTAAGGATAAGTGAAAGAAACATACATCAAAATATAAAGAGAATAAGTCCAATGTATGTCATAAATGGTCATAAGACCTCATGTACAAGAAAAATGTATCTAAAGTAGAGAAAAGAAAAAGATACAAGTAATCCTCACTACATCCCTCAAAACAACAACACTCCCCCTATCAAAAATGTCATATACAAGCTCTCTTCCTAAGTATGACTACTCTTATAACCCAAAACTACTCCCCCTTTTTGTCACGAGTGACAAAGGGTAGAGTGTCAAGTAGACATCTCATCGGTAGAGCTAGCATCTCCATCATCACCATCCAAAGCATCATCGTCATCACCATCCGAAGCATCATCGTCATCACCATTATCATCCTCAAACTCGGAAGCCATAAGAAGTGGTGAAGGAGAAACCTTAGAAGCAAAACTACCCATGGTCGCCTATCGCCGAGCAATGCGACCAACACAAATATTCACCTGATACAACTCTGGAGATGGCGTATCTAGGCAAGTATCCATACGCTAAAGCTACGCCATAATGTCTCCTAGTGACACATCGCTCGTAGAAGAAGATGGAGCAGATGTGGCTCAAGCAGATCTAGATGGAGCCGAACGAGAGGAAGGAGCTACTAAAACCGTATGTCGCGACCTAAACTGTGCCTCACTAAGTTTTACAGTAGCGGCGTCTATAGTACACATGACATGGAAGGGGTCGGACACGGGAAAAAAGACGAAAAAATGGCGTAAGATCCTCGTGATAGCAGAAGGAAAGATGAGCTTATCACTAGTAGCCGTATCCCTATAGACATCTATGATAGAAACAACAAAATGTGAAGGAAAGTCTATCGAGAGATGCTCAAGAAGAGACAATAAAAACCAAGAACTAGGCTCTATGATAGAGTTATAGTGAGAGAGTAGGTGCAAAACAAAAGGCATCACCATGTTCATGAAACGAGGACCTTTAGCAAAAGGTCCACATGTTGTGAACTGATGCTCACCCCAAACAGAAGGGCGCTTATAGAAAGTGGTGATCATCTCGTCTTTGGACACAGTCCTCAGACGCTTATAAAATGGGTAGTCAGGATGCTCTATCCTAGGAACCCAAAGCACATCCGCAACAAGTTGCGGTGTGACAGAAAAGCGCGTACCACGAACGCGAGTGAAAAACAAAGGTACAGAAGGATCAATTCTATGCATGTTGGAGTAAAACTCCTGAATCAGCACGGAAGGATAAGTGACCGGAACGTCACACAGTGGCTCCCAACCCCGACTATGAAAGACATCAAGTAGGTCAGTGTCGGTGAAGTCCGCCAGATTAACTTGGCGTTCCGAATGAACACCTTGTTTAGAAAAGTTCTTCGAGAAGTCCTTTCGGGCATCCTCATCACGGAACTGAACAGAGGAGGGAGTAGGAACAAAAGACGAAGAGGCCCTAGAACGAAGAGGGTTCTGGAACAGAGTGGACTTACGTTTTGGTGCCATAGACACTACCAACGTAAACAGAAAGAGGGGGGGGAAGAAAGAAACACCCAAAAAAGTCCCAAAACAATTCACATATAACAGGTGTATTGAACAAAGAGAACATACGCATGGGAAATGCATGAACATGTGACATGCAATATAAAAAGCATCATGGGCTTAACCCAATCCAAACCTACCAGCACACAAACAGTTTGCACACATCTAAATGCATGAGAATACTGTTAAAATGTTAATGCGATGCAATGCATGGAGTTTTTAAGATCAAATCTACAAAACACATCCCAAAAATTGCAACAATAACTCATCAATTTTGAAAAACCCCAAACTTTTTCAAAAAACCTCAAAAACTAGGTTTCAAAACATGAAATGCATGTAAATGAAGGAGATTAGAAGCTTACCAAGTGAAGTAAATCTTGAATAAAAAACTTGAAGAAACCTTGGGTAGAGGTTTGGAGTGAAAGAGAGAGGTATGGGAGGTGAAGAGACAGAGATATCGAGAGAGAGATCGAGAGAAATGAGAAACCAAATTGCACAGAACCTTTATATAGATGTTTAGTAAATCTCGACAGATACAGATGTCGAGTCATCAATCAAGGAAGGTGTCAAGAAAAACAACGTCGATAGATAGAGCTAACGAGAAGGTGTCGAGGAACTAAGCAAAGACACGAGAACAAAAGCTCGATCAATCCACCAGCTTTCGAGAAGCTATCAAGAGGACAGAAGTTTTCTCGATCGATCCACCAAGTGTCGGGAAGCTGTCAAGATTGCGATAAGAAAAAGGTAAGAAACTTGACAGACAGCCAGGTATCAAGAAGGTCTCGAGCTAGCTTTTAAAAGTAGTTTTTCGAGAAGAAAAAAACGCAGACATGAATGCAATCACACATGCAACTCAACCAATGATCCAATCAACATATTAGACTCTCAAAATCATCTCTTAACAACAATTTTAAGCACATGGATCCCAAAACACACACACACACACACACACACACACACACACACACTAAACAAGTCTAACTGATTTTATATTTCAAAAATAAGTCAAGACAGTTTAGTGAGCATACATCAACACATGTAAACTTTGTGATGGCCAAATCACATTGTACTTACATATGTATCAAGAGTAGCAAAGAGTATTGCATGTTGTGTGTGAATAACATCGCAAGATTGCATAAGTGTATGAATGTTATGACGATTTTTTATATGAAAAAATCACTTTAACTCATACACAATCATAACTATTTGATGGGGACTATCACCTTCGAGGTACATCCTATAACTCCCACATTTCCTAGAATACACGCTTGTAATCATATATAAAACATTTTTATTCTTTTTGCTTGTTATTTTTCTTTGCATATATTCTTTTATTAAGCATACCATACATGGGCATATAAGAGAGAAAAAAGAAATACCCAATTATGTTAAGCTTTTTGACATTGCACTTTTACTGTGCCGAAGCATATAGATGTCATTGACATTACACTTTTGCTATGTCGAAGCATACAGATGTCATTTCATGATTAGCGGATAACAGTGGTGAGATGGTTATTTATGCCTTTCTCTTAGGATTTTCTAGTCCTTCCCGTCTGTTAGGACATATGTAGTTGTTCAAGCTTGTGAACATATGTCGCTATTTTATGTAATTGGCTTATCCTTAGACAAAACGCACTTTACTTGTAATTGGGTAGATCTAGGATGTGTTAAACACTTCAAGAAACAGTGGTTCAAGATTAAGTGTTGAAGCCGTCAAAGTCTGTCCAAGATACAAGCAAGGAAGTGCAAGATTTTAAAGCTCGATAGATACCTCGACAGATACGTCTATCGAGATTTAAAGAAGCTGTTTAGCCCGAGCCTCGACAGCTGTCTCGACACCTCTCGACACCTCTATCTGTCGAGAATTAAGGAAAGCAGATTTCCAGGTCTGTTTCAAGTCCAATCCGTGAATGTGTCTTTGGGACTTCTTTTCTCCTAACCCTAGACATATAAAAGGATTATTTTAAGGGCCGTCAAAGTGAGCAAAAAAGCAGAAATCACAAGATACAAGTTGCTTCCTCTCTGTTCATGCAAATTGTGATCTGTGAGACAAAGTTCGTGCCCTAGTTCATCTCTGATGATTTGAAGAACTTTGCAGCCAACATTCTTTCTTCCTCAAGTTGGTGAGTGAGTCACGTACTTGGATTCGTGCAAAGGAGTAAGACGCGTACTGGGATCCGCGCATCACATTGGTTAGTCACGTACTGGGAGCCGTGCATTAAACTGGAGAATTTGTCACTACAGAATAAGTCCAATTGGGTATTGGGGTAAGAGTTCAACTGTAGATTGGTGAGGTACTGGGATTCCTTACTTGTAACTGCTTGTTGTGATAATAGTGGAGTTTCGGGAGTGGTGACCTTAAATCACCCGGTGGGGTTTTTGCCTTAGGGTTTTCCCCATTCGTGAACAAATCACCGTGTTCTTTATTTTCTGCTGCATATCTTAGTTTGGTGATTTGTTTGTGCTGCCACGTGATATTATCTGTTAATTTGATTAATTAATAACTGGGCTAATTTAATTGATCTAAATTATCACAAGGGGTCAACGCATTTGTGGCCTGTCACCGTCAAAAAAAGTGATACGGGTCTTAAGTACATGAGTGATCACTTAACCTTACTCATCACAAACAAAGGGTCACAAAACTCACTTGCTTAGTTGTGCATAAGATGCTCATCTAAGTTACAAGAGATACAAAGTTTAAGAAATTTTGTTTCATTGGCCATCTAAGGTACACAAGTACCAAAGTACACAAACACACACTGTTTTTGTATTTTTCAATTTTTAATTTTTTTTTATCTGAAAAACAAAATAAAACAAAAATTGAAAGTAAGCAAACAAAACCATGTTAATTAAAGCAAAACAATACATAAAACTAAACTGACTCAAAACAGAAAAGCAAAACACACAAGTAATGCAAAAACAAAAACAAGAAGGGGAGAGAGAAAAAGTGATTAAATCACTTGGAATCATTTTCCTTCCACACCTTGAAAGAACCTCTTGAACCGGTGATAAGGAGGAAGAATTGAAACCGTTCAAGTTCAAAAGGAACATGAGGGCTTTAAGAAGATCTCCAAGAGGAGCAAAAGAGGTTTAAAGCTAATTTCGATTCCCAGATGCTATCATGCCATTGCTCTGTTAAGTGGCTAACCACTTATAGCAATTTGGTCGAATATGACCAGCAATACCACAATGATGATAGAGATGCTGCTTCTTCTGTTCAGGCTTTTAAGAGTTAGCCTTCTTAATCCTAGGGTTTTTAGTTTCATTCTTCTCAAACTTAGGGATGATCCTAAGATGGATTTACCCTTTTCTAGGTTCTCACTAGCTAATTCAGTTTTAACATCATTGTTCTCAATTTTAATGTTATTAGCAAGAAGAACAAAAACAGTAATACTAGCAGAAGCAATATTAGAAGAAGAGAAATCATACCACAAACCGTTTCGATCAAAAGAAGATTTCTAAATGCTGAGCATCTTATCTAGCTTCACGCTTGATGTCCTCTCCAATTGAGCCCTAACTTGAAACAACTCCGCTTCAAGCTTCTTGGTCTTCTCAACCAAGAAATTGTTCTCGAATCTCAGTGCCCCAATAGTCTGATTTGCTTCATCGAACTTAGTGGAAAGCTCCTCACAGTCAAGTTCCACATCACCAAGCTTCTTGGTGGCTAGCCTATAGAGTTTCTCATGCTTCTCAGAAAGTTTGTACAATTTCTCAGAGGCTGTATGGATATCATCTTAATCATCCATCTTTTCAAACTTAGCATCCACTAATTCTTTTTCTTCATCTTCATCTTCTACAATCCCTTTAGTAGGATTGACAGTGGCAGTGAAGGCATTCAAGATTTCATCATCCTTATTGTCGAAATCATCCTCAAGCTCAGTGTCGTTCAAAGAAGTAGCAAGTGCCTTGCTCTTCCCAATGCTCTTGAGATATGTGGGACACTCCTGCTTCATGTGACCGAAGCTTTGACACCCGAAGCACTTAGGTCCTACGGAAACAGTGTACTGACCGCCATCTTTAGCATCCTTCTTCCCTTTATCTTGGCTCTTGAACTGAGTAGAATTGGATTGCCTACAACCCTTGTCAAAGCCTTTTCTATTGGCATTTTTCATAAATTTCTTGAATTGCCTAGTGATGTAAGACTTCATCTTAGAATCTTCATCATCTGAAAACTCATCTATTTCACTGCTCTTGGCCTTCAATGCCATGCTCTTGCCTTTACCCGACTTGCCAATTCTTGTCAACCTTAGCTCGTAAGTTTACAGACTACCAACCAGCTCAGTCAAAGGAATCATATCAATATCCTTTGATTCCTCTATCGCCATGATCTTGGCATGGAATCTCTCGGGCATAGATCTGAGCACTTTTCTTACAATCTTGGGTTCAGGAATGGTTTTCCCAAGATTAAGAGCTAAGTTCACTATGTCCTTGAGCTTGGCATAGAACTCATCGAATGACTCATCCTCCTCCATCTTAATTTCTTCGAAGCTTGTAGTGAGCCTATGTAGTTTCGAATATTTGACAGTCTTTGTTCCCTCATAGGTTGTCTGAAGGATGGTCCATCCTTCCTTAGCAGTTTCAGTGGAGGGTATCTTCTTGAACTCCTCATTAGTGACCGCACTGAATAAAGCATTCAATACTCTGCTGTTGAAGTTTGCCGCCTTGATCTTAGCATCATCCCAATCGGCCGGCCCTTCTGTAGGCTTGGTCCAGCCTATCTCCATAGCTTGCCACACCTTCTCATCTAGAGACTGCAAGAAAGCTATCATGGTACTTCCTAGTATGCATAGTTAGTACCATCAAACAATGGAGGTATAATAAGAGACTGACCTCTATCCATAACAAACAGGGGTCAATGGATCACACACAAAGATTAACCCTAATTAGAACGTGCCTGCTCTGATACCACTTGATAAGCCACAAACGTATCGACCTCTTGTGATGGATTAATTGATTAATTAGCCAAGTTATTAATTAAGCAAATTAACATGCAAAGCGTGTTGTAGCATAAACAAATCACCAATTAAACTAAGTATGCAGCAAAAATTAAATGGCACAGTGATTTGTTTACGAATGGGGAAAACCTATACAGCAAAAACCCCACCGAGTGATTTTGAGGTCACCACTCCCGAAATTCCACTATCATCACAACAAGCGGTTACAAGTAAAGGAATCCCAAGTACCTTACCAACCTACAATTAAACCCTTACCCCAATACCCAATTGGCCTTGTTCTGTAGTGACAATTTCTCCTTTCAATGCATGGTTCCCAAGTACGTAACTAACCAATTGTGTGGATCCTAGTACGCGACTTCAATCACCAACTAGAGAAAGTTGTTGGCTGCAAAGTTCTTCAATTTATCCACACAATGAAGATCACGAAGATGCTTGGTTACAAAACTCTATGGTGCAAATTACACAGTAACTTCTTCATAAGAGATATGAACTAGGGCAAGAACTTTGTCTCCTATCATAACTTGCTTGAATAAGGATTTCTCAACACTTGTGCAACTTGTAAACTCTTTGACGGCCCTTAAAATAATTCTTTTATATGTCTAGGGTTAGAAGAAAAGAAGGCCCAAAGACACATCCACGGATTTCAAGTAAATCATATCAGGATTCTGAAATCTTAATTCTCGACAGATAGAAGCTGTCGAGCACCTGTCGAAAAGCTGTCAAGCCACGGGTTGGAACAACTCTTTAAACCTCGACACATGCTAGCTATCGAGCTTTAATGAACTTGCACTTTTCAGCTTATATCTTAGACAGACTTGATGACTTCAACATTTAATCTTGAAACACAGTTTCTTGAAACATTAAACACATCATAAATCTACCCAATTACAAGTAAAGTGCGTTTTGTCAAAGGATTAGCCAATTACATATATGTCCTAACAGTCTTGATTTCTTTTCTTCAACTATAATTATTTAACTTGTATTCATTTCTGAATTATGGTTCACATACAAGGTATGAGATGCCAAACAAAATGCCGTTGTAGCTCTATACGGGGATTTTAAGTAGTCTTATACAAAGTAGCTGCGTTTATTGATAGGACTTAAGGATGCAAGTTTAGGTACAAAGTATAAGTTACTAGTGGACGATAATTATGAACCAAGAAACTGTATATTCAAGTCTGTATTTTGCGCATTTCTTCCATGTATTATTGGGTTTAAGCACTGTAGGCCTGTGATTAGCATTGATGCAACCCACCTCTATGGAAAATATAAAGGAAAATTGATGATTGCAATGGCGACAGATGCTAATAATAAAATTTATCCACTAGCCTTCGCCATTGTCGAGATCGAGAGCATAGAGACTTGGGGTTGATTCATGGTTTATATAAGAAAGTATGTTATCGGCTGGAGCAAGCTATGTGTCATTTCTGATAGACAACCTGGGATACAAGCTATCTTCAGAGACACTAATCGAGACTTTTTACAGCCTCCCCTGACACAACATTGTTACTGCCTTCGTCATCTATGCAGTAACGTCAACACTAGATAGAACAATGAAACTTTAAAGAATCTAGTATAGATGGCAGCAAGTGCTACCTAGGAGTGAAAGCTCAATGCCACCTTCGATTTAATTAAGAACGTCAACCGAGATGCGCACCAATATCTGAAGGATGTGCCCAAAGAGAAATCGGCTCTAACTTTTGACGAGGGCTACCGTTATGGGGTGATAACTACAAACGTCTCGGAGTACTTCAATGGTGTTCTAAAGGTTGCTTATAGCCTGCCCATTACAACAATGGTGAAATACATATGGTTCAAACTGAATGCTTACTTCGATGATCTTTGCAATAAAAGCATAGCATAGTTGAATTCAGGGAAAAAATGGTGTAAATATGCCTTGGATATCTTCATGAGAAATAAGGCGAAGGAGGAGCATCACAGGGTGATGAGATTGAGCACGCAACAACAATCATCTCAAGTAGATACACCACATAATCTAGGGACTGCTAGACATAGGGATCACACACATGGAGTTAATCTGCTACAAATAACGTACACATATCAGAAATGGAAACTATACAAGATACCATGTTCACATATCATTGCACTTTGTATTAGGTATCGACATGATGCAGAGTAGTACATTGACCCATGCTATAGCATGTACGCACCGTTTCGGAGCTATGCTCCTATTTTCCCTGCATTGAAAAATAGATTATCATGACCGGATCTTAAAGAAACTCGAAGGGTTGTCCCTAACCCCAATTAATCTGAGAGAAAGGTCATCCTGTCTCAACATGAATCAGGAATGAGATGGACGAGGGCAGGAAGCGGCCGAAAACCACACCATGGAAGGAGGGGGGAGGAAGGTGAAATGCGAGTTATGTGACCAAAAGGGGCATAACCGAAGAACATGCCCTAAGCGGAACAAGGTATCGACGAGTGGTGGTCTCGCGGACTAGGTATGCTTCCTGTAGGGGTCTTTTCGTGGTAATGCCACAAAATTGACTAGTTGGATTTTGTACCACCCCATTTTTACCATAAAAAAGAAAGCCCACGTTATTCCTTTTTTTTTTTTTTTTCTTCATTGCATATGTGGGGTAATAATTTTTTTAATTGCTTCTCAACAGCTGTGGAGTTATGACTCATGATTTAAAGGCATGTATGGAAAGGCCCCGTAAAGTAGGAGTAAAGAGGACGAGCAAACACATTGCACCTAATGAAAAAATAGAGACCTTTGAGCTTGACTATGATGGCTAACAGGACCGATGGAATGGCTATAATGCACCTACCTATTCTTGTGTCATTGAGAGATATGAAGCAAGAGATAAAGCTCAAAGGAAATTCCTGAAGGACCAGCAACTTAAGAAACTTCAGGTGAAGAGCAATAACCAAAATGGTGAAAATGGTAAAGCTGGAATTAGAAATGAGAATGAGGATGAAGATGGTCTAAATGTAGATGAGGCCAAGGTTGATGAGAGCAAACAAATGGACTTTGCAAAGGTTGAAAAGCATGTGTGTACAACAGGTGGTGGAAGCACAAGAAATATCAGGTCGGAGCTCCCTTCTATTTCCACCAGTTTAATGCCATTCTAATGGAAGATGGAAATAAATGCTTTCTTTTTGTGCTTGCTGGTCTTGTATACAACTATGTAGAAATTAATTCCCACCTGTGGGTTGGATGTTGTATATTACTATTCTGAAGCACATATTTTTCAGGAACTTGCGTATTCGGGAGGACACTGCAAAAAATCTATTGAATCTTGATGTCAACTCTGCGCGTTATGATCCTAAAACTCGGTCCATGTGTGAAGATCCTCTCCCAGATGTGGATCCTAATGAGAAGTTCTACGAGGTAAGTTTCTTTGAACATTAGATATTGTATTATGAATTCTTTAGGGGTAGTTTTTGCAAGTTTATAATATGTATTTATCTCACTTTGGTTTCTTTGACTCTTTTATTATAGGGAGATAATCAATATAGGAATAGCGATAAAGCTTTGGAGTTTAAGCAGCTTAACATCGATTCATGGGAAGCATATGATAAGGGACAAGACATTCACATGCAAGCAGCTCCATCCCAAGCTAAGTTGCTTTATAAAAATTATAAGGTCATTAAGGAGAAGCTAAAGTCCCAAACAAAAGATGACATCTTGGAGAAGTATGGAAACACAACTACTGAAGGAGAACTCCCAAGGGAGCTTCTACTAGGACAGAGTGAAAGAGAAGTTGAATATGATCATGTCGGCAGAATCATAAAGGGGCAGGTATGATGTGTATCAATGGTTTACTTAGTTTTATAACTTACTCTCTTAAGTTTTAAACTTAAAATTTTGATGAGCAAAAGATGATTGGAATGAAGAGCCATGGGTTTCTGAACAATGTTGATGTTTAGCATTTAGTTGTGAACTGCATGATTAAGGTCTACAATATGTATAGCATTTTTGGACATGAGTTTGTTCCATGCTCTTTGATCACCTTGTCAAGCCTGATGGGCTACCATATGGAGTGTTTGCCTTGGGAATATTTTGCTCCAAAATGTTTTTGGGTTTAAATTCTTGGTAATTCAATGGCTATGAAATGGATCTAGATTTGGGATTATGATCTAATGTACAATGTTTTATGACTTTTAGAATGAAATTCCCTTTTGCACTGTTCTACGGTTGCTTTCAGTAAGATTAATTATTTTACTTCTTTTTTAGAAACATTAATTATTTTACTTGGTGTTTGTATCTAAGGCAATGAATACTTTGCATTGGCAACGTTGGTCTTGAAATTCTGATTTTTTGTATTAGACAGTAAAATTCTTAATTACAAAAGAAAGTTGGTCTTTTATGTTATATTTTATTGCATACTTATGTAGCATGCTTTATTGCATTTGGAGGAGAAAGCACTTCCCAGAAGCAAGTATGAAGAAGATGTTTATATTAACAACCACACAAGTGTATGGGGTTCATGGTGGAAGGATCACCAACGGGGCTACAAGTGCTACAAGCAGATAATCCAAAACAACTATTGCACTGGTGCTACTAGAATAGAGGCTGTTGAGGCTACAACAAATTTTATGAAGGCTAAAATTGCTCGTAAAGAAGCTATTGAAGGTTTGTATTAGATTTAGGCTTTTTCTGTGTCTTTTACTTGTAATATTCTTTTTGAAATAAAAAGCAAATTTGTGTTGACTTTCAATTTGTTCTATCACTCCTTCAAAGCCCTTGGTATATGATCTAACTTGACATTGTATCTTGAACTTGAAAACAGAGACGCCTACACTCCTTGAGGAGAAAAGGGTGGCTACTTGGGGAACAGAAATCCCAGATGACTTGGTTTTGGATGAGTAGTCACTTGCAAAAGCACTTAAAAAGGTGACAAGGGGTCTATGTTTTGTACTTGTTATCTAACTCTTGTTCTTAATATTCTTTTGTACTTCTACTTCTTCTATAACATAACTATAATTTGGGATACCTGCCTGTTTGCGGGATGTTACCTCCCCAAATCTTATAGCTTGGGGTTCAAGGGATGGGGGAACAGGATCACATCCTTGACTCTAACGTCAGTAGAACATCACTTGCCATTAAAAGTCAAATGCTTGCAGTCTTGAAGGTTGCTCTTGGATGTGTGAATGTATCACCATATGCAAGGCCTAAGATGAAGAGTGTGCTATGAATGCTCCTCAATGCAAGATAAAGCATAGCCTCATGAGATAAATCATCTCTGAAAATGAAGTTCTATACACACTTTCTACTATAATATTGTAAAAAGGAAAAGCTTCTCTTTCCATACAAGATATGGAAACATTTTGAAGTCAACCTGCATGTAGAATTAGAAAATTTATAGTTTTTTTTTTTTAAAAAAACTCCTTTTGCCTAAGCATTATGCTCCTTTATCATGTATAATAGATATATAGCAAGTATGGCTTTGAGATTGACCAACAGTTTTACTTTTGTTCATCTTTCAACCCTACAGTAAAGAGACCAGAAACACCAAATATACACTTTGATGGACTGTAGACTTGCAAGACTTTATACTAGAATGAACTTTATCTGTCAAAAATGCACAATACAATTTGAAATCTTTTGCAAATACCATCAATCACCATCACAACCAAATTATAAACTCACACCTTGTGAATCTCTTCTGTACAATACAATTTATTTACTTATTGAAACAAAATATACTCGCATTTTCAAAAAAGAGAAGATCTTACCTTAATCAACTTAATTTTTCTCTTTGCAATTTTACAGCAACGTTTCATTCAGATGAGGACTGTTCTCAACGTTGTGGACAACTTAGGGGCAAAAAATGAAGAAGGCTTGAAGGGCCTCCCATATAGATTAATACTCAAGCTTCACGGACTCGAGTACCAATCTGCATGATTTTGCTTTCCACTCAAGAATGGGTTCTTTCATACAGATTGATACTCGAGTTTAATGGACTCAGGTACTGCTAACACAGTACTCGAGTTTCATGGACTCGAATATCAATCGGCGTGATTTGCACTTTGTCATACAAATTAATACTCGAGTTTAATGGAATCAAGTACCAGAGTTGCACAGTACTCAAGTCCAAGAAACTCAAGTACCAAGTGGATTTTTTTAATGCCAAATGTCACGTCAAACGGTACTACAATGGCAAAACTAGGGAGTACTCGAGTTTACTGTGCTCAAGTACTACTTAAAACTTGAGTTTGTAGAGCTCGAGTACCAAAAAAGTGGTAGATCACCAATTACCTCCGAAATAGTGTTTTTTTGCTACAAATTTCGAAAAAATATGGTATTTGGCCATTTTCACCATCACACTTTTTTAGTGTAATTTTTGGTATGATTCTGTGTTAGAACTTAAAATCACATCACTCTCCCTTAAGTGGGTTTGTTTCTTAAATCACAAGAAAAAAATCACAGATAATTCAAACCAAAAAATACACTTCATTAGCACCCAAAGAAATATAAAATTCCAAAACATTCTTTCCATAGTTGACCTCACATAGTTAGCTGCTCCACAACCTCATCCAAATCTTTATCCGAGCTCCCTCCTTTCATCGCACCCAAAGACGCATCACTAAGCCCTTTAATTCGCAGCCTCTCCGGTCTTGTTGCACTCACCGACTCCACCAATAGGCGAGCTAACTCACTAGACTTAGGAATGTTCTCTTCACTCTCACCAGCTCGAATTCCCACACCTAATTCATCAACCAGTAGTTTTGCATTTGCAAACTGCTCTGCACCTATTGGCCACGTCAGCATCACCACCCCAGCAGCGATCCCTTCCAACACCGAGTTCCACCCACAATGAGTCAAGAACGCACCCACAGCTCGGTGCCTCAAAATAGCCACTTGTGGGGCCCATCCTTTGATCACCAAACCCCTACCCTCCACACGATCTTCAAACCCATCAGGAATCACACCAAGATTATCATCAGAACCCACGTGTCGATCATCCAAGTCCCTCACACAAAATATAAACTGGACCCCACTTTGGTCCAAAGCCGAAACCAACACATCCATTTGCTTAGTATTCAACGTTGTACGACTCCCGAAGCAAACATAAACAACGGAACTGTCAAGTCGCGAATCTAGCCACGTCATCACTTGTTCACATGGTATTGAGCTGGACCCACCTCTGTTAGAGGATCCAATCACATCATCTTCCAGAGGCAGTAAAGGGCCCACAGACCAGACTCGATCGTGCCCGAGTTCGGTACTCAAATGCTCCAAGTAAACTCGCTCCAACTCAGTGAACGAGTTGACAACCAAACCCCAGCTAGCGAAATTATCGAGCATGTTGTTTTTGTTGAATTCCCAATCTGGGTCTCCTTCCTTACTATTTTTATACCGATGAGGGAGTTGCCACCAAGGGTAAACTGGGGAATTCGGGATTCTAGGAAACAAGACCTGAAAATTCATATCTTCAGGATCTTCATTTTTGGGTAAGTCACGCCATAGTGCGAAAAGAACTGACAAGCCAGAAGCACCGGAAGGAGAGAAGACGACACGTGGCAAGCCGAGTTGTTTAGCGAGGTGGTGGGTCCAGCCGAGGAAGAAATCGGAGATAATAGCTATGGGGGGAGAGAGGTGAGAATGGAACCAGTTGAGGAGAAGTGGGTAGTGAAGGTCACGCCTGGCTTGGTCCTTGGCCATGCGACTTTTCCATGAGGGAGTGGGACGTTCAGGAGCTGGGAGAACTAAGGGGTGGAGTGAAGAAGGATGGAGAGATAGGAGGGGTTGGAGCAAAGCGAGGGTGGTGGGGAGGACTACAACGGTGACGGTGTGGCCGCGGCCGAGTAATCGGTGGGTGAGGTCGAGAAGCGGTATGATGTGGCCTGAGGCTGGGTAGGTGTAAACAAGGATGTGTGCACCGGTGGCGGTGGTGGCGGTGGACATGGCTGACAAGCTTTAGACTTTGGATGACAGTTTTTAGAACACTAATTGGCGTTTGAGTTTGAGTCTTTGACTTCGTTTATGTCTGTCTAGGCTAATCTAATCTGTAGGTGAATAGTGAATTTGAATTCGTCACGCCTGACGATAGCGTAGGCTTTAAATTAATATATGGTAATTTAATTAGAATCTATTCAATATTAATAAAATATAAATGCATAATAATAATGATTTCTCAACACATTTAAACTCAATTGCCTATTAAAATAGAACTTGATATTATTTTAAATGATTTTGTTAATGGATGTCGAAAGGGTATTTATTTTTTATAGTATTTTTATTTCACATAAAAATAATATTAAATTTTTTCTAAAATAATTCATTAACAAATATTTCAAGGACACCTGTTTAATCGAACCATATTATAAATCCTAATATTATCAAGATTGATTATATAATAATTATTTTTGTGATTTCTCTTTCAATGTTCAAAGTCAAAGAATCTATCAAAAAATAATGGGTAAACTTTGAATACAAATGATTAGAGGAATGAGAACAAAACTCGAAAAAAAAAAAAAAAAATATATATATATATATATATTGAGTTCTTGGACATAAATGCCAAATAACACATTGATGAAGCACAAGCCCGTCAGTTGTAATGAATTCGTCCAGATGGAGTCGGATGTTCGCTTGAGTCGCAGTGGAAGTAGCAATTTCCTAAAATGGTCACCATTGTGGTGCCTGCCACCACACCTCCGATGCCAAAGTCAGTATATGGAAGACTTAAAGCAATATTCAAGAAATATAACAAATAATGTTTTATGTGATGTTCATACCTCTTACTGGTGCTTGTGAGGGCCTTATATATGTTCCCATGGCTTCTAGTCGTTGTGGCAGTGATTGCAGCTATAATGCTTCTATTGGTAACGCCTTGTGCCCATTAAATGCAGCCTTTAATAGGCGTCCAACGGTCTATACAGTTGCTTTTGTATTCTTCCACACGAAGCTCCAGATTCGTACTTCGGTGATGGTTGCTATCGGCACTGCTTCGACCCACTTCGTGAAGTAATCAATTGCAACTAGTAGCAATCTTACCTGACCTTTACCTAGGGGCAGTGGTCTGACGATGTCAATTCCCCATTTGGCGAATGGCCACGGGGATGCTATCGTTGTCAATCTCTCTGCTGGAAGTCGCTGGACGTTCCCGAACCTCTGACACTTGTCACACTTCTTGACGAGTTCTACTGCATCCACCTGCATAATTGATCAGAAATAACCTGTTCGAATGACCTTGCTTACTAGGGATCTAGGGCCAGCATGGTCCCCACTAACTCCTTCATGGATTTCTTCCAGGATGTATTTGGCTTCTTCTTTGTCGACACACTTCAAGTAAGGCATGGAGAAGCCTCTCTTGTATAAGGTGTCATTTAGAATCATAAATCTGACTACCCTCTTCTTGATCTTTTTGGCCTCCTTGGCATCATGAGGGAGGTGCCCATCTTGGAGAAAAGACACAATCGGTGTCATCCAGCTGTTTATGTTCTGGATCGCATATGTTGGGACTTCTTCAATGCTGGAGTGTTTTTGCATCTACATGTCTACCTCCACGCTTGGTGGCCCTTCCTCTAAAGAGGCCATTTTCGCGATTTCATCTTGCCATGATTTGGCCTCTTGGGATCTACACGAATTCCAACTTATCAAACTCCCGGACTAGATGTTTCATCAACTTGAGATATTTCTGCATTCTTTCCTCCTTTGCCTCATATTCTTTTTTGATTTGCCCTATTACTAATTTCGAGTCGCTCTGGATAAGCAAGTTCTTAGCCCCGAGGGCCTTCCCGAGTCTCAACCCCGTCAGTATTCCTTCGTACTCGGCCTTGTTATTGGTGGCTTGAAACTTTAGTTGGACTCTGTACCTGAGCTTTTCTCCACCAAGGGTGACTATGATGACCCCTACTCCCCCCCTCTTCTGGGCTGATAAACCATTGGTCTGGATCGTTCATTGTCCCGTCTCGTCGTTGGGGTAGTTATCTTCTGGAAGGGTGAACTCAACAATGAAGTCCACTAGAGCTTGTGCCTTGATAGCTGTTTTGGGGTGGTACTCGATGTCAAACTGGCTGAGTTCAATTGCCCACTAGACCATTCTTCCTGCTGCCTTAGGCTTGTTCATGGACTTTTTGATGGGTTGGTCCGTCATTGCCAGGATAGGGTTTGCTTCGAAGTACAGTCGTAACTTCTGCGAAGCTACTACTAATGCAAATGCAATCTTTTCAATCCTAGGATATCTAGCTTCTGCTCCTTGGAGAGCTTGACTGACGTAATAAACTAGGAGTTATTTTTTGTTCTCTTCTCAAATTAGGGTTGTGCTCACGGGCGTGGCTGATGCTGCCAGGTATAAATATAGATTTTCTCTCTCCTTAAATGGACTCAAGAGGGGTGGGTTGCTCAGGTAACGTTTGAGTTTCTGAAATGCTGCCTCACATTCGTCAATCTAAGCGAAAGCTTGTTTCAATGTCTTGAAAAGGGTAAGCATTAATCTGTTGCCTTAGAGACGAATCTATTGAGTGCCATAATCCTCCCTATGAGTTTTTGGACTTCTTTGATGGTCTTTGGCGATGTCATGTTGAGTATTGCTTGCACTTTCTCCGAGTTTGCTTCTATCCCCCTTTGGGACACCATAAATCCCAAGAACTTTCCCGACGCTACCCCAATAACACATTTACTAGGATTCAACTTCATCTGATATTCTCTAAGGGTGGCAAACGTCTCTTTCAGATTGTCCAGACGGGCAAGCTCTTCTCTACTTTTGACGAGCACATCATCCATGTACACCTCCATGTTCCTGCCGATCTGTTCTTTAAACATCTTATTTACTAACCTTTGGTAGGTTGTTCCTGCATTCTTCAACCTAAAGGGCATCACCTTATAGCAATAGAGTCCTTGGCTCGTGATGAAAGCAGTTTTTTCTTGATCTTCCTCAGCCAGTTTTATCTAGTTGTATCCTGAAAAAGCGTCCATAAACGTCAGTAACTTATGTCCAGCTGTAAGGTCCACCAACTGGTCTATCCTCGACAGTGGGAAACTGTCCTTTGGACAAGCTTTGTTTAGGTTCATGAAATCCACGCACATCCTCCATTTCACATTTGCTTTCTTCACCAGTACGACGTTGGCCAACCATTTAGGATAGTAAACCTCCTGGATAAAGCCTGCTAGTAACAGCTTATTAACCTTGTCAATGATCGATTGGTTTCGTTAAGGGGTGAAAACTCGTCGTCTTTGTTGGACGGGCTTTTTCCTGAGGTCCACGTTCAGTTAATGCTGGACGACTTTAAGGGATATGCCGGGTGTATCCTCGTGACTCCATGCGAAGACGTCCATGTTTTCCCTAAGGAATTGAATGAGTTTTGTCCTCATTTCGGGGCTTAAGGTTGTTCCTATCTTCGCCATCTTAGCCACTTCTCCTTCAACCAGTTCCACTGTTTCCAGGGCTTCCACTTTATCTTCTTCTTTCTGCTCGATCGTCCATGTATAGTTCTCCTTTGTAGCCAACACAGCCTGGTAGCATTCCCTAACTAAGACCTAGTCTCCTTTCACCTCACCGACTCCATCCTCTGTTGGGAATTTCACTTTTAGGCAATAGGTAGACGTAGCTACCCTCCACTGGTTAAGCGTAGGCCTTCCAATGATCACATTGTAAGAGAATGGACAATCTACCACCAAGAAGTCCAATTGACGAGTCAACTGCCTCAGGTAGGTCCCTACTATGACTGTCAATGTCACTATGCCCTTAGGGTATACCTTGTCCCCGCTAAAGCTGACGAAGGAGGAGTTAAATGGGCGCAATCTTCCAGGATCTAGTCTCAGCTTCTGGTAGGCAGCTAAGTAGATGATGTCTGCGGAGCTACCATTGTCTACGAGGATCTTCTTGGTATTGAACCCTTCAAACGTGAGCATTATGACCAAGGGGTCATTATAAGGCTGCTTCACTCCTCTGGCATCCTCCTTGTTGAAAGACATGCCCTGGTTCGTCTGTCTCTGCTTGAATGGGGGTATCATGTGGACACTATATACCTGCCTCTAACATGCTTTCGTAAGGATTTGAATGATCCTCTTGCGAATAGCCCCCTTGCGGTAGTACTTATCTCCCCGATCACATTTTAGGGTGGTTGGAATGGACGATCCTCATTCTTGGACGAGGATTCGTGCTGGCTCTTATTGCCATCTCTGAACCTGCTGGACTCTCCCTTCTTCACATACTTCTGCAATTTCCATTTCTGCATCAGCTCCTCTATTTGCTCTTTTAGATCCCGACAATCTTCCATGTAGTGGCCATAATCCTTATGGAACCAGTAGTATTTGTTCTTGTCACGCACGCTGGGGGATGAATGTAATGGCCTTGGCCACTTAAGGACGTCCTCATCCTTAATCTGTGTTGAAATCTTATCAACAGGCATAACTAAAAGAGTGAATTTTACCATTCGTGGAGTTCTTTCGTCTTTCCTTTTGTTCCCATCAAAAGGCCGAAGATCTGGATGCTCCCTCTTTCGTCCTTTATGGTCATCCTCCCTCTTTCCTTTCTCTTCTGTTTTCTCCACATCTTTGATGGCGGCTAGCACGTCCTTAGCATTCATGTACTTCTGAGCTTTAAGGAGCATCTCTGCCATCGTATTGGGAGGATTCTTCGCGAGTGAGACCACAAACTCTTTGGATTTTAACCCAGCTTTAAAGGTTGTCAGCTACACTTTGTCGTCAACTTAATCCACCTCTAGTGTTTCCTAGGTGAAGCGTTTCACGTACGACCTCAAGGTCTCTTTCTCCCCTTGCTTGATGGTGAGCAAGTGGTCCACTCATCTCTTCGGGCGTTGTCCACCGACGAAGTGGCACAAAAAGGCCTAACTGTTCGAAGCTATCAATAGACGACAATGGCAGTTTTGTGAACCACTCTCTTACAGCTCCTTTGAGAGTGGTGGGGAAGGATTAACACATAATCTCGTTGGGGGGCTGTTGGAGGCCCAAAGTCTTCTTGAAGGTGTTGAGGTGATCCAGAGGATCTTTCAAACCATCAAATGGTTCAAGCTGTGGCAGTCGGAACTTCGATGGCACAGGGCACTCCAAGACTGCCGAAGTGAAGGGCGAATCTGTCGTCCTAATCATTCTGACCAAACTTTGGTCCGTTTTCCCTCTAATGGCATTTCTCAGCTCGTCCATCTCCTTCCTCATTTCTCGAAGGGGATCTGAGTTTGATTCATCCGAGGTGGTGGGCCCTCGGCTGTCTCTAGGAAGAAGGCCGCTACCACCACATTGAATGCTCTGCACCTAACCAACTGGCCACATTAACGTGGACGTGATGCCAGAACAGTGATTTTTAGCCTTACAGCTACATACAGAGATTCAAGAAAGTTCTGATGGGACAAGCATCCAGAAGATTAGTTATTTGATGAACAAGTGGAAGGCAAAGATGGGAGAAGGAGAATGAGTATAAAAGGGAATGAATTCCTTTACATGCAGGGGGCATCTGAGAAAAGAAAGTGGAGAGAAAAAGAACTAAACGTAACTAAGAACTCTGGGTATTTGTACAAGTTCAAAATATATGTATATATATATACACAGGAACATACCTTCCTCGGATTCGAATGAGGAGTGTTTTTCTCTTCAAGTTATACCTCTCAATCACTATAACATTAAACCAATTCACTGTGATTCTTACTTGATTCATTAAGCCTTCATCTATTAAACTCACTCTCTAACAAATCTATTGTTGTGGGCTTGTTGGGCCATTGTTCATATCCGTTGGGCTTTGGGTCAATTGGTGTCCTTACAAACCAAAATAATATCTTTTCATCATCTTGGCTAATCAACTCCATCTAAGTCAATGTTATCATCATGTTCAGCATCTTGCAAAATTATTTTTTCATAGACAATTTCTTTATTATTATCAACATTTACTTTTTTATTTTTTTTTCTAATAATTTTTTCTTTATATTTTTTCATGGCATTCTGGCTTTTTAGACTTAAAATAATAATAGAAAAATAAAAAATAATTATATTTTCATTTAATACATTATTAGTAGCATAGAAAATAAATTTGCACATATGAAAGTGAGTGTTATGAGTACAGTCTAAATTTTGTAGGAGAAAGAGAAGGGACGAAAAAAACTCATGGACTTGCTATTTCATTTGACTCAATTAAGTTTCCCAATAATTTTGTGTTAACAAAGTCTAACAACTTGTTTAAATCAAATAAAACCACAAATTTTAACCAAAAAAAAAAAAGAAAAAAACTCATTTAAACCCACATGTCTATGTATTGTTCGATACGAATGATCCACCAATACGATACTATTCATACGATATGCACTTATGTATCAAACGATTCATTAGCATTTACGATACGCCCTTATGATACGAAACCTTTTGTACACGATACGTATCGCGTGTCGTACAATACTGACAACTATGCTTGTTAGGCCCAAGATTGACAATCATCATTCCAATCATCTACATTTTCATATGGCGGCTTATTTTCACTTCCATACACATAGTCCAAGCTTTGCATGACTACTAAGATCTCAAATTTAAGGGTGATAATTTGTGTTCATGTTGTGTCAACTCATAAGTATCCCACTATATAAGTCAATACTAACCCGACATGTTTATTAAACGAGTCAAGATTCCTCAACCCTAACACGACCCATCTATTAAATAGGTCAATCTTGTCAACCTGTTTATCAGATTTTATCAGAATAAAAAAAATTAAGAAAAAACAAAAAAATAAATATTTTTAATACAAAATTCAAAACTAACGAGTAACTGTATCATAAGTAATCATTCAAAACTAAAGCATATCTCAATATCACAAATAATCAATCACAATATGTCAAAGAAAATAAACCACAACAACCAACAAGTTTATATACCTAGGGTTTGAAAGGTATATTGTTAAAATGTCATTTAATTAAATTGGTCAAACAAATTTTATAGGTTGAACACTAAGCCAACTTGTTTATTAAACGGGTTAGTCGTGTCAACCCGAATATGACATGAACTCATTAAGTCTCAACTCATAACCTGCTAATTTCTTGTCGTGTCATGTCGGGTTCGCAAGTCATATCCAATTTTGCCACCCCTAATTAGATTATAGAGATTCTAGTAATACAATGCTTAGCTTTAGTTAGTTAGTAATTAATGTTTAGTAGGATAAGGTAGAGTAATTAATCACAATCCCTAACATACTAATAAAATTGCAAAGGTGAAATTTGATGATTTCAGGTGGAGGGAAATTTCTTATCTATAATGGGAATTATTAAATTTGCTGGAGTTTCAAACTCCTACGCCAAAAGAACTTGGTGTTTAAAATACAATGGGTGTTAAAAGAATCTAATAACTACATATATGTATTTTAATATATTTTTTTTAATTTATAATTTGCTAATTGGAGGTATAGATTTGAACACTAAATGTCTCTATTAGAAACTGTTTGAGCTAGAAACCTTTCACCTTCTGATGGCTATCATGACATGCAAGGACAACCACAGAATTTGGGGGTTCAGCTGATGGGACCAACGAACCTTCTTGCCCAAACGATCTCATCAAACACCTTCGTCCATATGGCCACGTCATGGATGAAGGAAGGCAAGCCATTAATAGAAGATTCAAAATCTTGAACAGTTACCAATTAGCTGTCAGATCGTTGGTGTCTCATCAAGACCCACATTAATGAACCTAGAGGTATTACAAAAGAAGCACTAAAACCACGATAAAGGCTACAACAGCTAGAAGCAATGGAGCCATATATAAACACCCCTCAAAGCCAGGCAAGGTACATACACATATCCTAAATATACTTGTAAGGACACAAAATTTTACCTAAGCCCAAAATAGTGAGGGGATAGGCCCAAAGAGCCCAATACAATGAATTTGTAGAGAGTGGGTTGGAAATCTAGGTTCTAACGAGTTTGTATATCAATTGTAATGGGTCAAGATCCCTATAGAATAAAGATAAAGCAGATTTATATAATGAAAATCATCCTCAGACTCAATCCGAGGAGGCTAGTTCCTTTATATCTCACTTAGTAACAGTTTATAAAAATTGTTCTTTAGTCTACAATATTTTTCTCCCTTTGTTTTCCACTCTTCCATCCTGAGTGTCTACTCTCCTTTTTATATCCTCCTTCGTCCTTGCTTTATCCTCCACATATTAATCAAATTGTTGGTTTGGATACTTTTCCCATCAGCACCTTCTTGAAACTTTTGGAAATACCTGTAAGGCTGAACACTGCTACTTAGGCATCACTTCCTCATTAATGCGGCCAGAAAGTCAGTTGCAGAGTGTCTACTCTTTTCCGATCTTCCATCCTGAGTGTCTACTCTCCTTTTTATATCCTTCTTCTTCCTTTCTCTAGCCTCCATATATTAATCAGATCATTGGTTTGGATATTTGTCCCATCAGCACCTTCTTGAAACTTTTGGAAATACAGTAAAGCTGAACACTGCTACTCAGGCATTACTTCCTCATTAATGCATCCAAAGAGTCAGCTACAGAGCATTCAATGTAGTGGTAGCAGCTTTCTCTTTATTCTCGCGATGTGCATCTATACCTACAGGATCTCCTAGAACATTGCCTTTGAGTGGCAGACTGCACCTTCCAAACTCAACTTTGCTCAGTCGAGGAAGTATTCCTTCTCGGACCACCTTCTCGAATGGTCTTAATCAAACTTTTACCTCTTTACTTACCAACATGGATTCTTAAGAAGATATTTTCCCGTTTTCGGACTATTTAATATCCTTGGATTGGGCCTCTAGCCCAATATATGCTCCTGGACTTATCACCCCTACAATAGCCCCTTAGGATTCTTCTTTTTGGATTCTCATGAAGAAAGAAGGATTTCGATGTCACTATAATTACTCCATGCTCGTCTTACATTATCCCTGATTGTGCAAGTGCCTTTTCAACTGCCCAAGGCATGCTCTTGACGTTTCGGCACATGAGACGCATCTTCATTAATTTTTTACGACTCCTTGTACCCCACGTTCTACTGCGTGATGCGGATCCAACGGCTAAGGATTTTGTTGGAACCCAAGTGGGAATTTTCCCACTTGTGACTCTTTTTTGATATAAATACTGCCCAAATTAATCACTCATCTCACTCTAGTCTGAGGAGAATTTTCTCTTTCGTGTAAGTCTTTATAAACCCTTTTGTATATTCTTTTCATCTACTTTTCTTTTCTTTGTGTCTCTTTCTCCTCGGCTCTTATTCCTTCTCTTTATCTTCTTAGTACCTTCAAATCTCTATTAGGAATGGGTAGGTTTGCCTGTTTGGTAGATTTCGAGGAGAAAATAGAGAGTTTTAAAACCACATATAGGATCCCACCAAGAGTCTCGATTAGATACTGTAAGGAGCGGGAATGGCATGAGAAAAGGTGAGAGGGAGAAGTAGTAATCCCAATGATCACCTTTATAGAAGAAGGGATGAGAATTCCTATGGGCACGGTCACTAGGGATTACCTTAGAGCTCACAGATTAGCTCCCACCCAATGTGCCCCAAATATGTTTAGAATTTTAGGTTGTGTAGATGCACTAAATGAAAGAATGAATTTAGGACTTTTCCACCATGATGTCAACTGGATCTATAACCTCCATCACCTAAAAGGGCAAGGGTGCTACCTAAAGTCTAGGTTTCCCAAAGTTAGGCACATCCAAAGTTTCGCCGATTCCAATAAAGGCCTGAACAAGGACTTCTTGTCGTATTAGGAGGGTAGCATAATGGCCTTCCCTGCCCGACGAGAGAGGGGGAACCAAGTGGGGTTCTAGGTTTAGGTCGATCATTTCAAAATCACCCCCTTTTCTTTTTCTTTTATTCATGCCCGTATATTAATGTTCATTTGATTTATACTAATTTTTGTTGATGATTTTGCAGATAAACGCGCCGTTATTCCAAACTTCAATCTTGTCAACCAGCAAAGTTTAGACGAGATACTGAAGGCCGAAGTGCTCGTTCATATTGACGGTCAACTTCGAGGAACGCATTTAATTCTCTACTACACCCCCATATCCAAGGGTTTCCAAGCACCGTAGTGTGTCATAAGAGCCAAAGACCCACGTCTAAACCGAATAAGCGTCGTCGTCCCGAGTTTTCTCCTTCCCGAAGGCATTCCTATCCCAGAAGGCACTCTCATAACTCAACCTATCCTAGAAGGTGTTCCTAAAATAGCTTTTCCATTTCAACACACGACTGGTGAAACTACCTCCTCCCAACCCATCATTAAAGAAAAGGAGGAAATAGTTGACATTTCGGACTCCGAGTCCGAAGACGAATTTGAGGTTTTCAACCTACCATCCTTCCCGGGGAGTCCAACTAGTGACCCCGGCCTCACATCCCCAGAACAACCAAGCCACCCACAAGGAGAACCTACCATCTTAAAAGCCATGCCAATCCAACGTGGAACCAGACAAAGCCTCTGAGATCTAATGAAGTCTCAGGTGGGCAGTTAGGAGCCAAAGAAAACCACCCAGCCCAAACTTCCTACCCACCCACACCCAAAACCAAACCCAAACCCAATGCCTAAGACCCGGCTGATCACAAGAGAAAAAGGAATCAGCCTAAGGGCAAGGAGGTAGTAGACTGGGGGAAGAGCCATCCTCCCAAAGAAACCAAACCCTAGAAGGAAGCCAAACAGGCTCGAACAACCTAAATGTCCTCAGAGAGAAGGGTTGATGTTCAAGCTCTAGTATCTACACCGGTCTAGTCTCCAGCCATGATCTTAGACAGAGCTGCTATAATTGCCGACACCTCCATCAGAAATTTGCAACCAGGAACAACTGCTTATGTGGCCGGCACGTTGGAGCAAGCTATTGCCCGAAGACATAATCGAGTTAAGGCAGATGAGAAAGCATGAGGTCTTCTTCACACTGAAAAAGGAACTTGCCCTGATAAGACTACTAGCTAACTCTTCTTCATTTTTTTCTTTGTTCAGTATTGTTTATATATATATATATATATATACTTGCCACATTTCAGGAATTATTTGCACATGTATTTTCCATACCTAATTTCTCTGACCTGAGCATGTTTCAATTTTTCATTTTTTTTATGAGGAAAAGCCGTCCAAGCTGCTCATAGAGCTGAAGAAATAATCATCAGCATGCACAGAATGATGAAGGATGAGGAGGCCAGACGTGTTGCCACCATGAAGACACTCGAGGTGGCAGAGAAAAAGCTGCACAAAGTCACCGCCAAACTGAATTTGGTTGAGAGTGATAAGAAGAGCGTCAAGGCTGCTCTAGCAATGGCCAAGAGGTAAGCGGAGGCCCAGACCGAGGATGACTACACGGTGGCAAAGAAACAAATAGAGGCCCTCACCAAAAGTCTAAGGGAATCTGAAAAGGCTAAGGAGGAAGCTAAAAAAGCCAGAGAAGAAGTTGAAAAAGCTAAGGAGCATAGAAGGCCAAGGACCAAGTCGAGCAGGATGGGTATAAAGCAGGGGTGGCTGAGACTGAGGAAACCCTTAGGTTGGAGTTCTCGGAGGTATGTAGAAACTACTGCCTCCAGGTGTGAAATGAGACACTCAACCAGTCTAGGGTTAATGCCTCTTCTACCCTTCTGAGAGCATAAAATGTTTACTATCCTCTAGCCATTCGGGCTTCTAGCTCATCTGTCCCTAAGGCTAATGCTGCGTAAGGACAAAAAATTGTACCTAAGCCCAAAATAGTGAGAGAATATGCCCAAAGAGCCTAATACAATGAATTTGTAGAGATTGGGTTGGAAATCTAGGTTCTAATGAATTTGTATATCAATTGTAATGAGTCAAGATCCCTATAGAACAAAGATAGAGCAAATTTATATAATGAAAATCATCCTCAGACTCAATCCGAGAAGGCTAGTTCCTCTATATCTCACTTAGTAACAATTTACAAATATTGTTCTTTAGGCTACAATGTTTTTCTTCCTTTCTTTTCCGATCTTCCATCCTGAGTGTCTCCTCTCCTTTTTATACCCTCCTTCTTCCTTTCTCTAGCCTCCACATATGAATCAGATTGTTGGTTTGGATACTTGTCCAATCAGCACCTTCTTGAATCTTCTGGAAATACTTGTAAGGCTGAACACTGCTATTCAGGCATCACTTTCTCATTAATGAGGCCAGGGAGTTAGCTGCAGAGCATTCAATGCGGTGGTAGTAATTTTCTCTTAGATATTTCATAGCTCTTCCTTGTCCTCTATTCTCGCGATGTACGTCCATACCTACAGGATCTCTTAAAAAAATGCCTTTAAGTGGCAGACCACACCTTCCAACCCCGGCTATGCTCAGCCAAGGAAGTGTTCCTCTTCGGACCACCTTCTCAGATGGTCTTGATCAGACTTTTACCTCTTTACTTGCCAACACGGATTCTTATGAAGATATTTTCCTGTCTTCAAACTATTTAATATCCTCGAATTGGGCCTTTGGCCCAATATATGCTCCTGGACCTATCACCCCCACAATACTAATACACCTAGCTCTGATGATATTCTAAGCCCTCATATTTTCTTTAAAAGCTTTCATACGCTGACTTCATCATCGGAGACTCTGTGGCAGGCATCATATCGGTGACCACCTAAGGAAGGCTTTTCACGACAATTGCAGGCACAGGGACGAGGTTGCTGCCTCATCTGGACGAACCTACTCGACTGACGATTTCCACATCATCTCACTAAGAAGTGCCAACCTATAAGGCTCTTGCAATAGGGTTGAAGTTTTAGCTTTTCATGTTATTTCCTTGTCTTTTCTCTCAATCTTAATCAATTAAAGACAAATTAAGAATTTTGAACATGTTTGAAACTTTTTCGTGTTAACTTCCTATAACTAATTTTTATATTTGTTGACTTACTCCCATATGTATTTATTTTTTTAAAGTAAATAAAAATACAATTGTATTTTAACAAATCATGGAGAGAGAGATGCTAAGAGCTTAATTGATACTTTTTGATGTTTCCAATGAAAACATCTAAGGTTCAAAACATATACTCCAAAATTATCGATGTATCCACACAAAAAGAAGAGAAATTTTGAAAAATTACAAATAATTTAAACAAATAATTTACATTCTTTTAATGAAGCTTGTGATATGCTTTTATGTTAGAACCACATCTATCTCCTTTACATGTTTTTGTTCCTTAAATGAAAAAACACATAGATATATATTTCAAACCAAAAATATTCTTTATCAGCATCTTAGGGTCTGTTTGAATACCGCTTATTACTGAAAGCTAGGGCTATTCACGGGTCGGTTCGGGTCGGGTTTGTGCCCAACCCAAAACCGACCAACCAGAATCGGGTGGGAAAAAAAGGCACCTGCCACCGACCCGCTGGAGTAATCGGTTTGGGCTGTTGAGACCATCAATGGGTGGTGGGCGGGTCGGTCGGATTCAAGACGGCGAGAAAACGGCGGAAAAAACACAGATCCGGCATAAAAACCCAGAATTCGGTGACTGTTTTCCAGATTTCGGCGCCATTTTTTTAGATCCGACGAGATTTTGACCGGATCTGGCAAAAATCTCGCCGGATTCAAGGAGATTTTGCCAGATCCAGTCAAAAACTCATTGGATCTAAGGGAAATGGCGTCCGAATCTGGAAAAAAGTCACTGGATTCTAGGTTTTTTGCCAGATTCTAAAAAATTTTGGCCGGAATCTGGAAATTTTGGCCAAGATCTGGAAGTTTTGGCTAAAATCTGGAAATATTTCGATCAGTTCTGGTTTTTCGAGTTTTAGGGGAGGAAAACCGAAAGCCGACCCGCCGGATTCGGTTTCTGCTGGTGAAGACCCTCCCCCGACCCGCCGGAGTAGTCGGGTCGGCCGGTTTCGGGTCGGCCGGTTTCGGGTCGGATACGGTCAGATCTTCAAGTGGGTCGGGTTAGCAGATGATTCTGGACAGCCATACTGAAAACTGAAAACACTGTAGCAAAATAATTTTTAAAAGTGTGAATAGTGCCGTGGGATCCAGTTTTAAAGTTAGTTTTTGTTTTTTTCCTTACTTCGAGTCCCGTAAATAGTGCATGGGACCCAGCCAAAAAATGCAAAAGCATTGCTATCCAAACCCAGCCTTAATACATGGAAAAGAATGCAATAAAGATGTGGTCTTTTTTTCCTTTCTATTTCTTCTTCATTATGATCAAAAGATAAAATTTCAAAACATTCATTCCATTTTTTACACTCACTGATGTGGGAAACTTATACTAATTCTCACATATTACCTACAGCTAACAATTAACCACTTTAACATGGGTCAAATTTGTTGTCAAATTCTTATGTGGCGGTTAGTATGGGGGTAATGTTTTAGGATTCTTAGGAATGTATAAAGATTCTCATGTTTGGTTACAAATCACGCTAGGAATCAAATGCCAGGGGAGTCTGGATTCCCCCCTTAAACCCCTTTCAGTAGGAATGTGAATTTCCTTTAAAACAGGTGGGAATCCAAATTCCCAAGCTTAAAAGAAATTCTTTTTCCTTGTCATTTAAGCAATTAAGATAAAATATAAAACAAATTATCAATATCTTCTCTATTGTCTTTCTCTTTTCCTGCCAAAACAACATAAATAGGATACAAAACTCTATTAATATATTTTTTAACAAAGTTCTATTTAGATTTTACGTGTGGAAAAACTAGTTTGAAGGTGACTCTCTATTTTTTACAGGTATTCACTTTTACTATTATGTGTGTGTGTTGTTCAACAAATTATTAATGAATTTATTTTCATGGGAATTTGTTAATGTATCTATCCGTATCAAAGATCTTGGTTTTGTTTAGTTTCTAGAAATATGGATCTAGTTGGTAGCTTCATCTAGTTTTTTTTTTTTTTTTTGATTAATAGCTTTGTTTCTAGATTCATATGTTACAGTACATGTCAATAATTTGTATCCTATCTAGTGCTTTTGATGTTTGTTTTACAATGATACAGAATGTGTAGATTTTTAACAACCCATTGTATTTGTATGCAATGATGGTGCCAAAGTTAAAAATCTTTAGATTCTTGCTGCAGTAATGGCTGTGTACACTGTAGCTCAAAGCTAAACTCAAATACTACTTCTTCTTCTTCTTTTTTATTCCCACACTCATTATAAATATTTCTTTCTTTCTTTTTCTATTTCTTTTTACTCAGCCCCCAGCCGTTTCTGTTTCACACTCATTCACTCCTTCTCAAAGCTCTCACACTCTCACCTCTCTCTCATCCTCAAACTCTCACCGATTCATCCATCATCCTCACCCATCATCCTCCTCATCCATCATCCTCACCGATTCATCATCCTCCTCACCACCACCACCGAAGCTCACCCACCATCACCGCTGCTCACGTACGATCACACTAAAGCTCACAGATCATTGCCGACCCACGCACCATTGCTGACCTGATTCATCATCCTCCTCACCCATCTTCGAAAAGCAGCTTCATTCATCCATCATCCTTCACCGATCTGTTGATTTTGCATTTGGGTTTGTGTGTGTCTACATATGGGTCTCAATTTGCTTTCTTTAATGATGTGTGAGTGTTTGCACTTGGGTATTTATTGAAAAGATCCTAAATTTATTGAAGTTTCATTTGTGATTGGAGAATGATAAGATTGGTAAAATCATTCTTTTTGGCAATGTAGTGTGAGTACCAGTGTGTGAGTGGTCTTTGCATTGGGCGAGACTTTTTTGTATTTTTGATTAATTGATCATTTAAATCAAAATTATAATTAATTGTTCAGCTGTTTTGTGATGCTTTGGTTTGAGTGTTGTGAAATGTCTGATTGGTGTGTGTATGGAGATTTTAAATCCTACTAGAACATTATGAGCATGAATTTTGTTAGCAGTGGATATAAATTGGTATGTATGTTCTTTGGAATATTTTTACAAAAGTATTATAATTTTGATTAATTGATCATTTAAATCAAAATTTATAATTTGCTATTCCGTGGCAGTGGCCGTGGTGGTTGTTGTGATTGTTATTTATTGTAATACATATATATAATGAACCTGGCCGTGGGGGATGCTTCATTATGCTAGTGATTTTGTGAGTATATAATATAGTTAGGAAGAATGTCATCATTAGATGACTTATATCTTTGTGGCGGTTTCATGGTAGCTACATATCTGCCTGCATAATGATTTGTTTGCATAATGATCTGCCTGCATAATGGTGTGCTTGCATAAGGACTATTTGGAATACACAGGGTGCGTAACCAACCAATCCTAAACACAATATATGCTATTTTATCCAGCCTTGTTCCATGAGTTTGATATTATTGTGAGAATAGATAATGGAGGAAACTCATTTTACTCTTTTTGCACTGGTCATTTATGGGCAATAGCTAATCTAAGGTTAAAAACAACAGATTTTTTTAGCTAATAAGAATTTATTAGTACGAATCCCAAGTAGTTTTTGACAGGCCACAAACGCGTTGACCCCTTGTGATAAATTAAATTGATTAATTTTCCAAGTTATTAATTAATCAAGTTATCATGCAAAATCACGTGGCAGCACAAACAAATCACCAAAACTAAGTTATGCAGTGGAAAATAAATGACACGGTGATTTGTTTACAAATGGAGAAAACCTGACGGCAAAACCCCCACCGGGTGATTTAAGGTCACCACTCCCGAAACTCCACTATTATCACAACAAGCGGTTACAAGTAAGGAATCCCAAGTACCTTACCAACCTACAGTTGAACCCTTACCCCAATACCCAATTGGACTTGTTCTGTAGTGACAGTTTCTCCTTTCAATGCACGGCTCCCAAGTACGTGACTAACCAGATGCGCGGATCCCAGTACGCGACTTCAATTCACCAACTAGAAAGAGAGTTGTTGGCTGCAAAGTTCTTCAGATCATCTGCACGATGAAGATCAAGAAGATGCTCGGTCACAAAACCCTACGGTGCACATTACACAGCTATCTTCTTCACAAGAGATGAACTAAGGCACGAACTTTGTCTTTTGATCACAAATTGCATGAACAAGGATTGCTCAATACTTGTGCAACTTGCATCTTATTTTACGGCCCTTAAAGCAATCCTTTTATATGTCTAGGGTTAGAAGAAAAGAAGTCCCAAAGACACATTCACGGATTGGACTTAAAACAGAACTGAAAATCTGTTTTCTTTAAATCTCGACAAATAGAGGTGTCGAGGATCTGTTGAGAAGCTGTCGAGACTCGGAGTAAAACAGCTTCTTAAAGCTCGATAGATGCATGTGTCGAGTTAGGTGTCGAGCTTTAGTAACTTGCACTTCCTTGCTTGTTTCTTGAACAGGCTTGATGACTTCAACACTGAATCTTGAAACACTATTTTTTGAAGTATTAAACACATCCTAAATCTACCCAAATACAAGTAAAGTGCATTTTGTCTAAGGATAAGCCAATTACATAAAATAGCGACATATGTCAACAACCACTTGAACTATATATGTCCTAACAGTTTTCTTCCATTATATTAGTTACATAGCTACATAGCTATATGTCACTTTGGTAGCTAGTCTAGTAGCAGTTGATTAAATAATTTGTAACTTTCTTGTTTGTGCTACTATGAGATTTCAAATGTGATTCTTTTTTCTCAGGAAAACATTTTTTTTATATATAGATTAGGCCACTATTTAGGGGCTTAAGATTGGGCCCTAAAGTGGCCTGGCTGGGTAAGGCCCAACGAAGCGGGTTTGGACCCTGCAAAAAAAAAAAAAAAAAAAAAAAAAAAAAAAAAAAAAAAAAAAACGGTTTATTAAACGGGCCAGGTTCAAGTATAAAGAAACTCGTCCTGAGCCTAACCGGTTGCCATTTCAAAATGACTTTGGCTCTCTTGTGGGTTGGTTTCTTTTGGCATTAAAATCTTTATTTAGATTATCAAAAAAGATTAATACAAAAAAAAAGGACAAAATTCAAGAACCTAATGTCCATATGCAAGTTTTTTGTTTCTTAAATTTGTTTTCCTTTATGATTTTTGTGGGGGGGGGGGGGGGGGGGGGGAGTTAAATAAACGATGTCCAAGAGATACAAATTCAGCCACCAAAAGGCACAGAAATACTCTATTTAAGAATCACATATTCATGCAAGAGATCATATAAACAAATAACAGATAAAGTCAATGAATATGATCATACATTTTGTGGGGGCAAAAATACCGAGAAAGATCTTAGTATCTTTGATCGGCACAGCTAATTTGTTTCTGTATGGGTTGAGATTTTACAGTGGAAGTATTAAAAAAATAATCAATTTAATAGACTGAAATTAGATGACAAAGAGATGGATCTGCCAACACTATATGGGAATTGGTTTCCCAATGTTATATATGTAAAAACAAGTAAATACAATTTCTCTCTCAAAAAACTCTTTTCTCTCTTAATTTTTGAGTCCCATAATCATCTGGTTGGTAAAAGTCCTATTTATGCTGGTTGGCCCTTCCCTCACTAGTCAGTAGAGTGTTATTATGGTCAAAAAAATACTTATTTCATCAAGTGTCTCTTCCACCAAAAAGAAAGGATGAATGGGTTATTGGATGTGCTGCACTATTCAAACAGATCATTAAATAATAAATGCAGTCCCTATTAAGTAAAAACAATTAATTAATGCGAAGGTAATGGTTGCGGGATTCAGGTATTATCTTCTATTGTTCATCAACCATATTCCCTTTGTGCCAATCTTACTTCCTCGAGCAGTGGATTAATCTACCAAGCCAAGGTGATCTTCTCATCGGTTTGGTTAGTCCAAGGTGGTGAGCCTAGCTGGGTTGGACCTTTGGGTTCCCAGGGAGATGGGACCATTTCTTAGAATGCCATTGCTGGTCCTATAGTCTCCAACTCCTCCTACCTGTCATTGCCCCTGGCTAGGCCTCTCCCCTTGACTTTCCTTATCGTCCTTATGGTCCAAAGACTCGTGGGCCTGTGGCCTGCTAGGATAAACCATTCACCCACACATTTATTTCATAAATTTGTTTGGGAATATAATCTGAATCTGGCTATATTCTTTGTTGGGATTAAGTAGCCATTTAGATTTAAACTCTACTAAATTTTTCAAGTGATTTTGCCATTGTGTGATTGTGTCATCTCCAGATTGGAACAAGTCTCCAATTCTCCAATTAAGTACGAGTACAGGAATTATTATTACCAACATAGTGTGGATTCATGACCTAGATTGATTTATTAAGATTATCAAAAATAAAAAATTGATCAATCTAATGTAATCACACATACTAAATGAATGCATAGCTCTCATCATTTCTTTTTTTTTTTTTTTTTTTTTTTTGTGCGTTGATTTTAGAAGCTCTACAATTAGTCTTGATGGGATTGACGAGACTAACCCCTAGACGAAACGAAGCAACTACATCATCCACATACGAAGTAGTTTAGACGAGGATAGGCAAAACATTAATGAGAGTGTTATGACATATGTGTTTCACTTTGTTTTGAACATATGTCATTCTTTTATGTAATTGGCTTATCTTTTGACAAAACGCACTCAACTTGTATTTGGGTAACTCTAGGATGATTTTAATACTTTAAGAAACAAGGTTTTAAGATTAAGTGTTTAAGTCATGCAAGTTGTCCAAAATTCAAGTTGAGAAGTGCCAGATTTTAAATCTAGGCACCTGGCTCGACAGCTACATCTATTGAGCTTTAAAGAAGCTGTTCCAGCCTCGAGGCTCCATAGCTGCTCACAGCACCTTAACACCTCTAGTTGTCGAGATTTAAGAAAAACAGATTTTGAGTTCTGTTTTTTATTCCAATCCGTACATGTGTCTTTGAGACTTCTTTTCTTCTAGCCCTAGACATATAAAAGGATTATTTTAAGGGTCGTCAAAGTGAACGAGTTGCACAAGCATTGAAAAACCTTTGTTCAAGCAATTTGTGACCTGAGACAAAGTTCTTGCCCTAGTTCATCTCTCTTGTGAAGAAGTTGCTGTGTAATGTGTACCATAGGGTTTTGTGTACCATAGGGTTTTGTAACCAAGCATCTTTTTTATCTTCATCATGTGGATGAATTGAAGAACTTTGCAGCCAATAACTTTCTCTAATTGGTGATTGAAGTCGCGTACTGGGATCCGCGCAATTGGTTAGTCACGTACTTAGGAGCCGTGCATCAAAAGGAGAAATTGTCACTACAAAACAAGTCCAATTGGGTATTGGGGTATGGGTTCAACTGTAGGTTGGTAAGGTACTTGGGATTCCTTTACTTGTAACCGCTTGTTGTGATAATAGTGGAATTTCGGGAGTAATGACCTTAAAATCACCCGGTGGGGTTTTTTACCATGTAGGTTTTCCCCATTCATAAACAAATCACCATGTCAATTTATTTTCTGCTGCATACTTTAGTTTATTGGTGATTTGTTTGTGCTGCCACGTAATTTGCATGCTAATTTGATTATTAATAACTTGGCTAATTAATTAACTTAATTCATCACAAGGGGTCAATGCGTTTGTGGCCTATCAAGTGGTATCAGTGCAGACACACTCTGATTAGGGTTTAATCCTTGTGTGTAATCTATTGACCCTTGTTTGTCATGGATAGAGGTTAGTCTCTTATTATACCTCCACTGTTTGATAGTACTAACTATGCATACTGGAAAGTACACATGAGAGCTTTCTTGCAGTCACTAGATGAGAAGGTGTGGCAAGCTATGGAGATAGGCTGGACCAAGCCTACAGAAGCGTCGGCTGATTGAGATGATGTCAAGATCAAGGCGGCTAATTTCAATAGCAGAGCATGAAATGCCCTATTCAGTACGGTCACTAATGAGGAGTTCAAGAAGATTTCCTCCACTGAAACTGCTAAGGAAGCATAGACCATTCTCTAGGAAACTTACGAGGGAACAAAGGCTGTCAAGGATTCGAAGCTATAGAGGCTCACTACAAGCTTCGAAGAAATTAAAATGGAGGAGGATGAGTCATTCAATGAGTTCTATGCCAAGCACAAAGATATAGTGAACTCAGCTTTCAATCTTGGAGAAACCATTCCTGAACCCAAGATCATAAGAAAAGTGCTCAAATCTCTGCCCAAGAGATTCCATGCCAAGATCACGACGATAGAGGAATCAAAGGATATTGACAAGATTCCTCTGACTAAGCTGGTTGGTAATCTGCAAACCTACGAGTTAGGGTTGACAAGAATGGGCAAGTCAAGTAAAGGCAAGACCATGGCACTGAAGGCCAAAAGTAGTGATGTTGATGAGTCCTCGAATGATGAAGATTCTAAGATGAAGTCCTACATCACCAAGCAATTCAAGAAATTCATGAAAATGCAAATGGAAAAGGCTTCGACAAGGACCGTAAGTAATCCAGTTCTTCTCAATTCAAGAGCCAAGATAAAGGGAAGAAGGATACCAGGGATAGCGGTCAGTACACTGTTCCCGCTGGACCTAAGTGTTTCAGGTGTCAAGGCTTTGGTCACATGAAACAAGAGTATCTCACATATCTCAAGAGCATTAGGAAGAGCAAGACACTTGCTGCTACCTTGAGCGACACTGAGCCTGAGGATGATTCTGACAATGATGATGATGGAATTTTGAATGCCTTCACTGCCACTGTCAATCCTACTGAAGGGATTATTGAAGATGTAGATGAAGAAAAAGAATTAGTGGATGTTAAGTTTGAAGTGATGGATGATCAAGATGATATCCATACCGCCAATGAGAAACTGTACAAGTTTTCTGAGAAGCATGAGAAACTCTATAGGTTGGCCACCAAGAAGCTCAGTGATGTGGAACTTGACCGTGAGGAGCTTTCCACTAAGTTTGATGAAGCAAATCAGGCTATTGGGGCACTGAGATTCGAGAACAATTTTCTGGCTGAGAAGACTAAGAAGCTTGAAGCAGAACTGTTTCAAGTTAAAGCTCAGTTGGAGAGGATATCAAGTGCGAAGCTGGATGAGATGCTCAACATTCAGAAATCTGCTTCTGATCAAACAGGATTGGAGTATGAATTCTCTTCCTCTAATACTCCTTCTGCTAGTACTACTGTTTTTGTTCCTCCTGCTAATAATATTAAAATTGTGAACCTAGACAAGGGTAAGTCCATCTTAGGGGCACCCCCTAAGCTTGAGAAGAAGGAAACTAAAACCTTAGGACTAAGAAGGCTAACTCTTAAAAGCCTAAACAGAAAAAGTAGCATCTCCATCATCATTATGGAATTGCCAGTCATACTCGACCAAATTGCTATAAGTGGCTAGCCACTTAACAGAGCAATGGCATGATAGCATCTGGGAACCAAAATCAGAAAACCTCTCTTGCTCCTCTTGGAGATTTCTCAAAGCCCTTATGTTCCTTTCGAACTTGAACATTTTCAATTCTTCCCCCTCATCACCGGTTCAAAGGTTAGCAAAAAGGAAAGGTTCTTCCAAGGTGTGGAAGGAAAAGGGTTCCAAGTGATTTATTCATGTTTTCTCTCTCTCGCCTTCTTATTTTTGTTTTTGCATTACTTGTGTGTGTTGCTTTACTGTTTTGAGTCAGTCTTGTTTTATACCTTGTTTTTGCTTTGTTTAACATGTTTTTATTTGTTGTTTTCAGTTTTTGTTTTATTTTGCTTTTCAGATAAAAATTAAAAAAAAAATTGAAAAATTGAAAAATACAAAAACAGTGTGTGTTTGTGTACATCGGTTCTTGTGAACCTTAAAATGGCCATTGAAACAGAGTTTTCTAAATTTTGTATCTTTTATACCTTAGATAAGCATTCTTATGCACAACTAAGGACTGAGCTTTGTGGCTCTTTGTTTGTGATGAGTAAGGTTAAGTGATCTCTTGTACTTAACACTCGTATCACTCTTTTTGATAGGTAGGACTAGAAAATCCTAAGAGAAAGGCATAAATAACCATCTCACCACTGTTACCTGCCAATCATGAAATGACATCTATATGCTTCGGTATAGCAAAAGTGCAATGTCAATGACATCTGTATGCTTCGGCATAGTAAAATTGCAATGTCAAAAAGCTTAACATAACTTGGTATTTCTTTTCTCTCTTATATGCCCATGTATGGTTTGCTTAATAAAAAGAAAATATGCAAAGAACTAAAAGCGAAAAGAACAAAATGCTTTATAATAATGATTGCAAGCTTGTTTTCTAGGAAATATTGGAGTTATAGGATGTACCTCAAAGGTGATAGTCCCCATCAAACAGTTATGATTGTGTGTGAGTTAAAGAGATGTTCTCATATCTCAAATCGTCATAACTTTGAGACACTTATGCAATCTTGCGATGTTTTTCACACACAACACGCAATATTCTTTGCTACTTTTGATACATGTGCGGGTACAATGTAATTTGGCCATCACAAGTTTTACATGTGTTGATGTATGCTCACTAAACTGTCTAGACTTGTTTTTGAAATATAAAATTGGTTAGACTTGTTTAGTATGTGTGTGTGTTTTAGGATTCATGTGCTTAAAATTGTTGTTGAGAGATGATTTTGAGAGCTTAATCTGTTGATTGGATCATTGGTTGAGTTGCATGCATGATTGCATTCATATCTGTATTTTTCTCTTCTCGAAAAACTGCATTTAAAAGCTGGCTCAACACCTTCTCGACACCTGGCTGTCTATCAAGCTTCTTAGATTTTTCTTATCGCAATCTCAACAGCTTCTCGACACCTGGTGGATCGATCGAGGAAGTTTCTGTCCTCTTGATAGCTTCTCGACAACTGGTGGATCGATCGAGCTTCTGTTCTCATGTCTTTGTGTTGTTCCTCGACCCCTTCCCGATAGTTGTATCTGTCGACGTTGTATCTCTCGACACCTACCTCGACAGATGTCTGACACCTCTCGACACCTGTATCTGTCAAGATTTACTGAACTTGTATTTATAAGTTCTGTGCGATCCGGTTCTCATTTCTCTCGATATCTCTCTCGATAGCTCTGGTTTTTCACCTCCAAACTTCTCTCTCTCACTCCAAACCTCTACCTAAGGTTTCTTCAAGCTTCTTTCAAGTTTTTCTTCACTTGGTAAGATTCTAATCTCCTTCATTTACATGCATTTCATGTTTTGATCGTTTTTGGGGTTTTTTAAAAATTTTAGGGTTTTTCAAAATTAATGAGTTTTTGTTGCAATTTTTGGGATGGATTTTGTAGATTTGATCTTAAAAACTCCATTAATTGCATCACATTAGCATTCTAACAATATCTCATGCATTTAGATGTGTGCAAACTTGTTGTGTACTGATAGGTTTGGATTGGGCTGAGCCCAAGATTTTTTTTCATGTTGCATGTCACATGTTCATGCATTTCCCATGCATGCGTTCTCTACTTTTCAATATACTTGTTATATTTGAATTATTTTTGGGACTATTCTGAAAGTTTCTTTCTTTCCCCCTCTCTTTCTGTTTACGTTAGTAGTGTCTATGGCACCAAAACGTAAGTCCATTCCGTCCCAAAACCCTCTTCGTTCTAGGGCCTCTTCGTCTTCTGATTTTTACTCCTTCCTCTATTAGGTTCTGTGATGAGAATGCCCAAAAGGACTTCTCGGAGAACTTTTCTAAACGAGGTGTTCATTCGAAACGCCAAGTTATTCTGGCAGACTTTGCCGACACTGACCTACCTGATGTCATTCACAGTCAGGATTGGGAGTCACTATGTGACGTCCCAGTCACTTGTCCTTCCGTGCTGATATAGGAGTTTTACTTCAACATGCATGGAATTGATTCTTCAGTACCTCTCTTTCTCACTCACGTTCGAGGTACACGTATAGTAGTCACACCAGAGTTGGTTTCCGATGTGCTTCATGTTCCGAGGGTTGCGCATCCTGACTACCCCAGTTGTGAGAGTCTATGGACTGTGTCCAAAGACGAGATGATTTCTGCTTTTTGTGAACGCCCTTCTGATTGGGGTGAGCGTCAGTTTACACCATGTCGTCCTTTTGATAAAGGTCCTCATTCTATGAACATGGTGATGACATTTGTTTTACACCCACTCTCTCACTACAACTCATCACAGAGCCTCGTACTTGATTTTTGTTATCTCTTCTTGAGAACCTCACTATAGACTTTTCTTCACACTTCATTTTCTCTATAATAGATGTCTATAGGGACACGGTTACCTGTGATAAGCTCATCTTTCCTTCTGCTATCACGAGGATTTTACACCATTTCTCCATCCCTTTTCCCGTGTCCGACCACTTCCATCTCATGGTTGCCATAGACGCCGTTACTGTAAAACGTAGTAAGGCGCAGTTTAGGTCGCAACGGATGGATTAAGTAGCTCCTTCCTCCCGTCCAGCTCTATCTAGATCTACTCGAGTCTCATCTGCTCCCTCCTCTTCCTCGAGCAATGTGTCACTAGGAGATATCATGGCGCAACTTCTGCGTATGGATGCTGATCTTGATACATTCTCTACAGAGTTGTATCAGGTGAATGTTCATGTTGGTCGCATTGCTCAGTGACAGGCGACCATGGGTGGTTTTGCTCTTGAGGCTTCTCCTCCACCACCTCATGTGGCTTCTAAGTCTAAGGATGATGATGGTGATGAAGATGATGATTCGGATGATGATGATGGAGATGCTAGCTCTACTGCTGAGATGTCTACTTAATACTCTACCCTTTGTCTCTCATGACAAAAAATGGGAGTAGTTTTAGGTTATGAGAGTAGTTATACTTATTGAGAGAGCTTGTATAGGACATTTTTTATAGAGGGAGTGTTGTTATTTTGAAGGATGTATTTCTTTCTTTTCTTTCTTGTTGGAGATACATTGTTCTTGTACCTAGGTCTTGTGACCATGTTTACATACATTGTGCTTATCGTTGTTATATATATGTGATGATGTATGTTTCTTTCACCTATCTTTACATGTGTTGTTTCTTTTCTTTCTTTATACACATGATTCTTTACTTGTATGCAATCTATTATTTCTAGTTCATGCAAAGATGCCTTGATGTGTTTTGTTTAAAGTGTTTCAGAAATACAGGTTGTCAAAGTCTACTTGCCATAAACTCTCTTTTTGCAAAACTTTTCAAAAGTTTGTGTTAGGATAGATTTTATTGTATTCAACAAGTGAATATGAGTTGAGTGATTTATGACTTCTCTCATATGTTCATTTGTTGTTGTGGTTTTGTCACGGATTGCCAAAGGGGGAGATTGTTAGGACATATGTGTTTCACTTTGTTTTGAACATATGTCATTCTTTTATGTAATTGGCTTATCCTTTGACAAAACACACTCAACTTGTATTTGGATAGCTTTAGGATGATTTTAACACTTCAAGAAACAAGGTTTCAAAATCAAATATTAAAGCCATGCAAGTTGTCCAAGATTCAAGTTGAGAAATGCCAAATTTTAAAGCTCGACAGCTGTATCTATCGAGCTTCAAAGAAGCTATTCCAGCCCCGAGGCTTAACAGCTACTCGACAGCACCTCGACACCTCTAGCTATCGAGATTTAAGAAAAACAGATTCTGAGTTTTGTTTTTGATTCCAATCCGTACATGTGTCTTTAGGACTTCTTTTCTTCTAACCCTAGATATATAAAAGGATTATATTAAAGGCTGTCAAAGTGAACAAGTTGCACAAGTATTGAGAAACCTTTGTTCAAGCAATTTGTGGCCTGAGATAAAGTTCTTGCCCTAGTTTATCTCTCTTGTGAAGAAGTTGCTGTGTAATGTGCACCGTAGGGTTTTGTAACCAAGTATCTTCTTAATCTTCATCGTGTGGATGAATTGAAGAACCTTGCAGCCAAAACTTTCTCAAGCTGATGATTGAAGTCGCATACTGGGATCTACACAATTGGTTAGTCACGTACTTAGGAGCCGTGCATCAAAAAGAGAAATTGTCACTACAGAACAAGTCCAATTGGGTATTGGGGTAAAGGTTCAATTGTAGGTTGGTAAGGTACTTGGGATTTCTTTGCTTGTAATCGCTTGTTGTGATAACAGTGGAATTTCAAAAGTGCTGACCTTAAAATCACTCGGTAGGATTTTTTACCATGTAAGTTTTCCCCATTTGTAAACAAATCACCGTGTCAATTTATTTTCTGCTACATACTTTAGTTTATTGGTGATTTGTTTGTGCTGCCACGCAATTTGCATGCTAATTTGATTAATCAACTTAATTCATCACAAGGGGTCAACGCATTTGTGGCCTATCAAAGAGAATTCAATGCCTCGGCCAAATATTAACCAGCTAGCAAATCGTTAGAATATCATTAATTCCATAATCCTGACCCACAAGGCGTTACAAGACGAGCATTAAAACCCCAATCAAGGTCCCAACGGCTAGAAACCCAAAAGACTATATATATGTGTGTGTGTGTGTGTGTGTGTGTGTGTGTGTGTGGTCATTAGAAGCACAGGAGGTACAAGAAACTCAAACGAAAATAACATATTTTGATACTTCCTTTTTTCTTTTAAGAGATTACCAAATATTAACTTAGGCATCAGAGGCATTGTGGCAAGTGCTACACCAGTGTCCATTTCAAGAAAACTCTAGTCTGTTTTGTAGGGGCAGTAATGAGGTCTCAACCTAGCCTGGATGGATATACTCGACCGACAGTTCGACTTCAAAGTGGGTTGAAGCAGAGGCATTGTCAACAATTACCGAAGCGAAAATCTTGAGCTTCGTATGGAAGAACATTATCTGCAGATTTGGGATTCCATGGACGATCCTATCGGACAACAGGTGATAATTCGATAGTCAGGGGTTTCAAAGATTTTTGCTCGAGTTTGGGGATCAAGAACCAATATTCATCCCTAGGACACCCACAGGCGAACGGACAAGTGGAAGTTACCAACAGAACATTACTCAAGATCATTAAAACTCGGCTAGACGAGGCTAAGGGAGCCTGGCCTAAAGAGTTGCCCAACGCATTGTGGGCTTACAGGACCATGGCAAGGACTCCAACAGGAGAAACCCTCTTTAGGCTCACTTACGGCACTAAAGTAGTAATACTGATCAAGATGGGAATAGGTAGTGTCAAATGAGACATTCCACAAAGAAAGCAACGACAATCAATTAAAGATCAACCTGGATTTCTTGAACGAGACAAGAGACGAAGAGAGTGAAGCTCAAATGACTTGACATAGGAGATCTTGTCTTGTGCAAAGTCACCTCAACAACCAAGGATCCCACCCAAGGAAAGCTCGGTCTAACCTAGGAAGGACCCTACCAGGTCGTGCATTACTCATGACAAGGCAGTTACCACCTGGAGACCTTAGATGGACAGAAGCTCCCACAACCATGGAACATTGAGCACTTGAAAAAATACCATCAATAAGATGTAACAAATACTTGTATTCATTTTTGAAAAGCAATAAAAGGATTATTCAGCTAATAGCCTAATGCAAACCAAACCAATAGCTTAAAAGTCACAAAGATCGGCTAGGTAACATGATTCCACAATGACGAATGTACGTTAATGATGAAGCCAAAAGATGACAAGATCCCTTAAATGGGTGCAAGTCACAAAGATTGGCTAAGTAACAGGATTCCTCAATAATGAATGTACGTTACTGACGAAGCCAAAAAGATGACAAGATCCCATAATGGGTGTAAGACACAGAGATTGGCTAAGTAACAGGATTTCGCATAGATGAATGTAAGTTACTGACGAAGCCAAAAGATGACAAAATCCCTTGAATGGGTGTAAGTCACAAAGATCGGCTAAGTAACAAGATTTCGCAATGACGAATGTATGATACTGACGAAGCCAAATGATGACAAGATCCCTTAAATGGGTTTAAGTCACAAAGATTGGCTAAGTAACAAGATTCCACATAGACGGATGTAAGTTACTAACGAAGGGTAGATGAATAACCAAACCCCTTGAGTAAGGGTGAATCACAAAACGGCCAAGTGACCAAGTTTCGCCTGGACAAAGGAAAGGCATTGACGGATCAGAAGTCCTTCAATGAAAGTGCAAGACATAAGAAGCGATAACTAAAGAAATAAGGTAAACAAAGTTCGCACAAAAGCAACAATACATACAAGTAAGTGCATAATCACGGATGTAATTAAAAACCCAAAAACACCGGGCTAAGACAAACATTGTTCTGAAAATAGAAATATTGTTCTTAAAATAGAATTAAGAGGCCCAAATCACACCGGGCACCTAAAAGAAAAGGCAAACGTAAAAATATATTGATGTGAGAAAGCAAGTTCAGACATCTGGAGGAGGTAGAAAGGTGTCTTCAGGAGCATTCTCTTTAAGGGCACAGACTGTGAAGCCTTGTCAGCTGCCATCTCTGTATCCACGTCCTCAAGGTCAAGACTTTCCAAGTTCACTTCGAAAGGATGTTTGACAAGGTACTCCTTTGTCGTCTAGAAAGCTTCTACAGATTTCGCAGCAACTGTTTTCAGCATCTCCTTCACCGCCAAAGTTGCTCGTCTTTTTCCACCACCAATTGTTTCTCCACCCTCAACTCGTCAGAAAGGCCCTTGCCTTTCTCCTTTAGGGTGTTAGTATCTCCCATAGCGGTGATCAACTCTTTTCTCAGCTTGGAATTCTGGGCCCTCAAAGCCTTTACCTGTGAAACCGCCGATGATACCTTCATCTCATGGGAAAGGAATTTCGAGGTTATATGAAGGCTTTCCCCCAGTACCTACAAAAAGGGAGCCAGATATTAAAAATAAAATTAAAAAAAAAAAAAGGGAGAAAAGAAGATGAGTCATACAAGTACAATACCTGAACAAGTTTGTGGAGATGACAGCTCACAATCTCGTTGGGAGACAAGCCCGAGAATACCTTAATGTCCTTGGCAGTAAAGCTTTCTTGTGCCTTTGCCAATGCCACTCCAGCGTCGTCCCAAACATTTGACGGGCGAGAATCCGCTTTTTCCTTCCCCTTGTCTTTGGTCCACGGCCTATTTCATTGAGGGATGATCTCCTCAACTGAGGTAGTCAGGGAGGCCATCCCCGTCGTTTCAGTCCCAAGAGTGACCGGGGTATTTGTAGTGACGGATGCCCCCCTGTCCGTCACCTGCACAACCCGAGTCCCAATGTTGGATAGGGGCTCGTTCTTCTTACTTCTCATCCGTGCATACATCGCTTGGTTAAATTTTGTCGTCATCCTTGTAGAAGAAAAACACTTAGAAAAAAAAAAAAAAAAGAGATAGCATGGACGAGCTCAAGCAAGCATTTACTCTTTTTCTTCTTAATGTCTATATTTCGCAGGACGAAGGCAGACGGTTCTGGACCAAGGCAATAAAAGGCTAAAGTCTGCGGATCTACTAGATCGTCAAAGTCTTCAATCATCCTCGCGTACTCGATGGCCTTCTCGATCCGTTCCCTATACCTACTCTTAAGCTTGGGTATTCTCTTCACTACACAACAATAAACAGAAGTGTTAATGACTTTAAGATGGATACAAGAATGAAAGGTCAAGATTTGGAAGAAACAAATGACGCATCTAAAGTCGAGGTTCTCCACCGACGAAGTAATCTAGGGAGATCACCCCACACTTCATCAAAAGGTGTCTCCTAGTCATCCTTAGACACAAAAAAGAACTGGGACTTCCAATATCTGAAAGATGAAGGCAATTCTAGAACGATCCTAGTCCTCCTCTCCCAAGACACTAGTTTATAGTACCCATGGTCTTTTGACGGCTTCAAACGGTATCGGTAAATGAGCTCGTCCACCCTAATCATATCTCCGTCTGCAACGGCTGGCCACATCTCTATACAGCTAACCACAATCCTCCACGAATTGGGCATAAGTTTCCCAGGAGCGATTCCAAAATGTCCTAGAAGTTCCATGATAAAGGGATGGACAGGCAATCTAAGCCCACTCAAGAAGGCGGCTTCATAAAAGTACACCTCCCCAAGCAAGAAGTGACAAGCTCATTCCTCCCCATGAGGAAGACGAACCTTAACCCTATTTGGGAATTGGAATCTATCCTTAAATTGGAAGAATGTCTCCCTGTCTAAACCACACACCTCTCCAAGAGCGTGAAAAGCCCTAACCTCTTGAGGGACGTAGACAACAATGTCCCCCTCCACGGGGTCGTCAATGGACGATAGCCCAGTCTCGAGTTCACTTGACCTTACCTTAGACATTATCCCTCTCTCACTCACTAAACTCTTAAACTAATTGATTGATTAACAGAGCACAGGGAACAACTATTAGGGTTTATGCCCTAAAATCTAATTTATTGCATGTCATAAATAATTAAATTTTTTAATTATATGAGACTAATTATAATTAAACTAATGGGACATTATCTTAGTCCATGAGATGCATTGTATGTGATTTAAGTAAAAAGCCATAAAGATATAAATCACAAGTTCTTTGTAAATTCAGAATTGTAGTTTGTAGTCGGTGATGAAATTGGGCATGTCATCTGCGAAGACTATAACATATCAACTAAAATGATTTGTGTTGATCATGGAAATGGAGATTTTTAGTTGGTATGTTGATATGTTTCAAGAATTAAGACATATTGAATTGAACCGCTGTGAGATTTATTATTCTCCTAACGACTGTCAAATGAATAATAAATCTCACGAATTCTATTTACATGAACTCTTAATCCTGAGAGAATAATGGACTTGATCATGAGATGTAGGTTGCTTTGATATATTAGGAGTGAGATCTATTAGTTACGGTCAAAACCTCAGTATGTTGGACAGCCACATTTAGTGTTTATGGAACATATATTCTCAAGATGAAATTCATAGTCTCTTAACAGAGATGCAAAATATTCCCTTAAGATAAATTTAATGGGTTTGGTTATTCAGAGAGTTTGGCTCAACTACTTTAGTAAGGCGTTACTAAAGTATATATTTTTGGAATTAAATTTCGTAAATATATAATGAATAACTTAAAGAATTAAACCAGGTACTTAAAAATTAAGATGTAGTAATCTTCAAAGTGGTAGTCTACATCTATGACTTTGTATTACTACGAATATTTTATGAAGGGGTTGCATGTACAATAAAGTTTCGGGATATAATTAATAGATTAGGCCTAGAGTGCAACTGTATTTTTATAATGGTATTAAATATAGTTAATGGTAATTTTGGACTTATTAAGAGTTAATAGAAAAACCCAAGGCCCATCAGAACTAGTGTCTTATTGGTCCATTTTTGTCCCACTCCAAGCCACACACAAGGGCCCAATTGGATTGGCCCAAAAGGCTAGCCCAATTAGATAATCAGTTATATATAAGGAGAGAAATATACAAAATTTTATAAGTCTCTTTTCATAAGGGTTTTCAAAAAGAACATACAAGGAATGAAATGGCTTGTATGTGAGTGTTGGACACTCTCCTATTCTCCCCTTGGAAACTGATTGGAAGACCACACCTCTTGGGCATTAAGTGGAATTGGAGTGAAGATTAAAAGTGTTCCCAAGTGTTTTTGATCTTTGGTTTTGAATTTCACCGCACCAAGGTACGCTTTCTTGTTCTTAAATTCTGAAACTTACATAGTACATGTTATTAATTGCGAATGAAGTAAATCCGTTAATTTTCTGCTGCGCATGTTTTGTATGAGATACAAACACGTTTTTCTCCATGTATTTTCCAACAACAACTCACCCAACGCAACACCTAAACCACTACTCTCAGATACAAAATTTCCAACTGAAGGGAGAAAGGCCTGAGAAGTACCTAAAAAGGCCCCCAAACGTGCAAAAAAGAAGGAAATTGAGGGACAAGCTGCTCTAACCTTAGCGCTATTGACCATGAAAGCCAAAAAGGACAGAGGAAAAGAGGAAAATCCTAAAAACCCCAAAAACCAAAATGACACACAAAAAAAAAAATTTTAATCAAAAAATTTCTACAAAGCTATGATGTTAAAAAAAATAAAAAATAAATAAAAAGGCGTACCTTAAAACGCAGTAAAATGGAAGCAGCAGCTCAGAGAAAGTCGCAGAGAGAAGTCAGAGAAAAAGACACTCAGAGAAATGATTGAGAGTTGGGGAAAGTGAAAGGAAGAATGAGAAGAAAAGAAGTTTAAAAAGCTAGGCACAAAAACTGAAATTCAGAAGGAAAACCAAGAGTCACACAATTAGAGCATTAATTGCTCTGTTCGAAACACGCCACGTGGCCACAATACATGAAACGCCGCCACTACGCATTAAATGCAAAATAGAACCCCAATAGTCATGTCTAGTCAAAAAACTTTTTGACTTCTGATGGTCGTCCTGACGTGCCACAACAACCACGGAACCCAAGGGGGCAGCTGATGGGATTGATGAGACTAACCCCTAAACAAAATGAAGCAACTCCATCATCCACATACAAAGCAATATAGACGAGAACAGGCAAAACATTAATGAGAGAATTCAATGCCTCAGCCAAGTATTAACCAGCTGGCAGACCGTTGGAATATCATTAAATTCCATAATCATGACCCCCAAGGCATTACAAGACGAGTATTAAAACCCCAATCAAGGTCCCAATGGCTAGAAACCCAAAAGACTATATATATATATATATATATATATATTGTTAGGATGTGTGCCCTTAAATCCTATTGTATGATGCTATGTATGACATTATGTATGACATTATGTATGAATTAATGTTATGATAAATAAAATTTTTTTATTATTATCTAAAATAATGGTAACATGAATATTAGGACATTATCATATAGGCCATAAGACGCAGAGTATGTGATTTATGTGAAAAATCGCAGAAGATATAAATCACAAGTTCTTTGTAAATTTAGAATTGTAATTCGTAATCGGTGATGAAATTAGGCATTTCATCTGCGAAAACTATAACATATCAACTAAGATGATTTGTCTTGATTATGAAAGTGTAGACTTCTAGTTGATGTGTTGATATGTTTTAATTGTTAAGACATATTGAACTGGACCACTGTGAGATTTATTATTCTCCTAACAACTGTCAAATGAATAACAAATCTCACGACTTCTATTTGCATGAACTCTTAAACCTGAAAGGATAATGGACCTGATCATGAAATGTAGGTTGCTTTGATATATCAGGAGTGAGATATAAAGTAGCGGTCAAAACCTTAGTATGTTGGGCAACCACAATTAGTATTGATAGAACATATATTCTCAAAATGGAATTCATAATCTTTTAACGAAGATATAAAATATTCCCTTGAGATAAGTTTAATGGGTTCAATTATTCAGAGAGTTAGGCCTAACCACTTTGGTAAAAAATTACTAAAGTATATACTTATGAAATTAGATTTCATAAATATATAATGAATAACTTTAAAGGATTAAACCGGGTACTCAAAGATTAAGATGTAGTAATTTTCAAAGTGGCAGTCATTATTCATAACTTTGTATTACTATGAATATTTTATGAAGAAGTTGCGTGTATAATAACATCTTGGGATATAATTTATTAATAAGGTCTAGAGTGCAATTATATTTACATAATGGTATTAAATATAATTAATGGTAACTTTGGACTTGTCAAGAGTTAACAAAAAAGCCCAAAACCCATTGGAGCTATTGTCTTATTGGTCCCTTTTGGTCCCACTCTAAGCCACACACTAAAGCCTAATTGGAAAGGCCTAATAGGCCAGCCCAATTAGATAATCAGTTAGTTATAAAGGAAGAAATATACAGAATTTTTTATTAGAAAATAAAAAAAATGAGACACATCATTGTGAAATGGTGTGTATGTATGAGTAAAGCCACTCAATAATTCTCCCTTGGAAACTGATTCAGAGACCACACTTCTTGAGCGTAAAGTGAAATTGAAGTGAAGATTAAAAGTGTTCCCGAGTGCTTCCAATATTTTGTTTTGAATTTCATCACACCAAGGTACACTATCTTGTTCTTAAATTATGAAATTTACGTAGTGCATGGTGTCAATCATGAATGAAATAGATCCTTATTTGTTACTTCCGCTATGTGTTTTTGGTATGAGATACAAAACCAGATTTTCTAACAATTGGTATCAAAGCCAGGTTCTCATATCATGATTGTATGGCATATGATTGGATTTTAGAATAAAAGAAAAAAAGGCACTGTTTCGAGATTGAAAGGCACTGTTAATTATTGTTGTCAATGGATCTCTTGGTTGATATGCATTATTAATAATGTGTACCTTATAGTAAGTGCTTGGATATGAATGCGATTGAGTGTTGATGCATTGATTGTTATATTCATGAATTTTGTACGGATTGCATTGATTTATGGTTATTATTGATTGTTGGAGTAACTGTCCTATGCTTTGCACCGTTTGGATTATAATTGCACGGCTTGGACTTTAATGCGTGGATTGCATGGCTTGAACTTAATTCCACAGCTTGGCCATCTTGCATATATTACACCAAACATTCTAACGATCTGAAGGTTATATATATATATATATATATATAATGTAATAACTATATATTACATATAATAATCCGTATATTATATTATATATATAATATAATACAGTTTTATAATGTAATATGAGTTTATATTATGTTATATATATTTATATATATTAATGCTAGGATTATGAAATTTATTCCTAATGAGATTAGGATTATGTTTTCAAAGTGTCTAGCATTATTATGGTTCTTGATCTTAAAAACCTTTAATTTAAAATATCTAGTGGGAGAGAGATACAAGAATTGCATCTCACAGCCTCCATTGTTGGTTTATAGTAGTGTGAAATATATACTTTGTCTTTACCTCGAGCTTAGCATTTCATGCGGAGAGTATTTATTTCATGGTCCTACAAGATTGAATTTCCTGGTTTGTAGTGGTTTGATAAACACCTTATCTTAGTTTCGAGCTTTGCATTTCATGCGGAGGTGTTTTTATCATGGTACCACAAAATAAGCCTGTTAAAGGGATGAAATGTGGCTACACATGATTCTAGACAATGGTATACACTAGACTAAGTATTATAGTATCCTCTATGCTGGGTGCTATTATTACTTAAAGGCTAAATGTAAAACGACATATTATTAGTGTTTGATAAGAGTTATCATAATAGCACTAATAATGAGAATAGTTCTCAATTAATCATAGTATTTAATGTTCACTCTATGCTGAGGGATATTGAATATGGGATTGGGTTGTCGTTGCATATATTATTTTATGGTTTTATTAAGGTTCCATATTATATGCTTATATGCTAAATTGATAATATCCAGTTCACTTATTATATTCTTGTTTATTATTTTCATATTTAAATCATGGTATCATTTAGCCCACTTGTTGCTATTCTTAACCAAAACAAATTAACTGGATCCAACTATGTTAATTGGAAAAGAAATTTGGACATTGTTCTTACTGCTGAAGAATACAAATATATGCTTACTCAATCATGTCCTAACTTTCCTTCATTAAATGCTCCTCTTGAGGAAAAACAGCGATATGATCGTTGGTAGAAATCTAATGAGATGGCTAAGTGCTATATCCTAGCATCTATTTCAAATGTTCTACAGCATCAAATGCAGGATGTAGAACTTGCTTCGAACATAATGCTTAGTCTGAAGGAGATGTTTGGTGAGCAAGGCCGTTCTGCAAGGCAAGAAACTATGAGGCAAATTTATAATACCAAAATGGCTGAAGGTACTTCAGTGAGGGAGCATGTCTTAGGATGATCTCTAATCTGAATACATTAGAAGTTTTAGGTGCCGATATTGATGGAGAATCCCAAGTGGATATGATACTCCAGTCACTACCAGAATCATTCAAAAAATTCAGACTTAACTATAATATGATCAAAAAGATTTATTCATTGTCTTAATTAATGAATGAGTCGGTAGTGGCAGAATACGTCCTTGGTACTTCTAGTGTTACAGCCAATGTTGGTGAAGCTTCTACTTCTCAACCTAAGTCGAAAGGCAAGAGTAAGAAGAAGAAGAAGGACTTTACCAAGTAAGATGGTAAACAAATTGCCTTAGGAGTTGCCAACAAAGGAAAGAAAACCAAAGAAAAGTGTTTCCATTGTGGTGAGAAAGGAAATTGGAAGAGGAATTGTCCAACATTCAAGGCTACCAAGAATAAGGGTATGAAAAATTCATTTCTTCTTAAAATATGTTTGGTACAGAATCCAACGGATTCCTGGTGTATGGATTCAGGTTGTACTAATCATATCTGCAATTCTTTGCAAGAGTTTCAGGAGACCAGAAAGTTGAATGAGGGAGAACTATTTCTTACTTTGGCTGATGGGAGCAGGATTCCAATTGTAGCTGTTGAAGTGTTTAATTTACGCTTTAAGTCTAGAATTTTAATATTGGAAGACTGTTTGTATGTACCTAATGTTCGTAGAAATTTAATTTCTGCAACTTATTTATGTAAGAATGGATATTGTATTATCCTGAAAGACAGTGTTGTAATAAAGAAGGACAAAATGTTTATCTGTTCTAGTAATATTGTGAATGGTCTTTATATTTTAACTTCTGATAAGCATGAATTATATAATTCTGAATTAGATAATAATTCACATGTGAAATCATTAAAGAGAAAGTTTCCTTCTACAAGTAAAGTATATCTTTGGCACTTGCGTTTGGGTCATATTAATTCAAGTAGGATTCAAGGATTAATCAAAGATGGACTTTTACAGCCCATGGACTTTGATAGTTTTCCAGTTTGTGAATCTTGTTTGTAAAGTAAAATGACCAAACGACCTTTTAATGCAAAAGGTAGAAAAACCCAAGATTTGCTAGAACTAGTACATTCAGATGTATGTGGTCCTATGTCAATCCAAGAAAGAGATGGCTATGAGTATTTCATTACTTTCATTGATGATTACTCTAGATTTGGTTATGTGTACCTAATAAAACAGAAGTACGAAACTTTTGAAAAGTTCAACGAGTTTAGGGCTGAAGTTAAGAATCAATTGGGTAAATGCATAAAGGACATTCGATCTGATCAAGGTGGCGAATACATTCTTAGGGATTTCAAGGATTACTTGACTGAAAATGGGATTATATCCCAGTTGACTACACTTGAAACTTCACAACAAAATGGTGTAGCAGAAAGAAGGAATAAGACTCTTTTAGATATAGTTAAATCCATGTTGAGCTATTTGACTCTACCAATTTCCTTTTGAGAATATACCTTAAGTACTACAATGTATCTTCTGAATTTAGTACCTTCGCAGTCTGTTCCTAAAACACCTGTAAAGTTGTGGAACGGGCGTAAACCTAGCATAAGACATCTCCATATTTGGGATTGTCCAGCACATGTGTTAAAAGGAAAGTCTGACAAGTTATAGTCTAAAACAGAAATGGTTTTCTTTGTAGGGTATCCAAAAGGAACTGTTGAAGGTTTATTCTATAGTCATAAGGATAATAAAGTATTTGTTAGCACAAATGCCAAATTCTTGGAAAATGACTACATGAATACTTTTACTCCTAGAAGTAGAGTTGTCTTGGCTGAAATGAAAGAACTTGTAGTTGAACAACTGATGGATGAAACTAAGAATGATGTGGCTATCTTGGATACACCACAAGACATTACTCATGAGATGACTAGTACACAAGTGCCTCGTCGTAGTGGGAGAATTGCTCGGCCTCCTATAAGATTTATAAGTTTGGGAGAAACTTATGAAGCAATCCTAGAAGAGGCTGAATCAGATCTTTACACTTATGAAGAGGCAATGAATGATATAGATGCACATCATTGGGTCCAAGCTATGAAATCTGAATTGGATTCTATGTATTCCAATCATATATAGGATCTTGTAAAGGCACCTAACGGCATTAAACCTGTTGGTTTCAAATGGGTTTACAAGAGGAAGAAAGGGATAAATGGAAAGGTTGAGACCTTTAAAGCAAGACTAGTAGCAAAAGGGTATATACAAAAAGAAGGTATATGATGAAATTTTTTCACCAGTAGCCATGCTAAAGTCTATCAGAATTCTCTTATCTATTACTGCTCATTATGATTATAAAATTTAGCAAATAGATGTCAAGATTGCATTTCTTAATGGCAATCTTGAAGAAGAAATATACATGTTGCAACTGGAAGGTTTCATAGCAAAGAACCAAGAGCATATGGTATGCAAGTTGAAAAGATCCATTTATAGACTTAGACAAGCATTTAAGTCATGGAATATCAGATTTGATTAAGCAATCAAGTCATTTGGTTTTGAACAAAATCTTGATGAACCATGTGTGTACAAAAGACATCGAGATAAAGTAGTAATGTTCCTAGTGCTTTATATTGATGATATTTTACTCATTGGAAATGATGTAGGGGTAATGTCATCAGTAAAGGTTTGGTTGTCAAGCCAATTTGATATGAAGGACTTAGGTGAGGCTAACTTTATTCTAGGGATCAAGCTTTGGCAAGATCGCAAGAATAAGATGTTAGGCTTATCACAAACTGGATGTAAAGATAATGTCCTAGAACGGTTTAGCATGCAAAACTCTAAGAAAGGATTGCTTCCTTTTAGACATGGAGTTCCTCTGTCTGATGAACAAAGGCCTAAGTGTTAGAACATATGTGTTTCATTTTGTGTTGAACATATGTCATTCGTTTATGTAATTGACTTATCCTTTAAAAAAACGAATTTAACTTGTATTTGGGTAGCTCTAGGATGTTTTTAATACTTCAAGAAATAAGGTTTCAAGATCAAGTGTTAAAGCCATGCAAGTTGTCCAAGATTCAATTTGAGAAGTGCCAGATTTTAAAGTTCGACAACTGCATCTATCGAGTTTTAAGAAGCTGTTCAGCCCCGAGGCTCGACAGCTACTCGACAGCACTTCGACACCTCTAGCTGTCGAGATTTAAGAAAAACAGATTCTCAGTTCTGTTTTTATTCTTGATCTGTACATGTGTCTTTGGGACTTCTTTTCTTCTAACCCTAGACATATAAAAGGATTATTTTAAGAGCCATCAAAGTGTACATAAGTTGCACTAGCATTGAGAAACCTTTATTCAAGCAATTTGTGACCTGAGACAAAGTTCTTGCCCTAGTTCATCTCTCTTGTGAAGAAGTTGCTGTGTAATGTGCACCTTAGGGTTTTGTAACCAAGCATCTTCTTGATCTTCATCGTGTGGATAAATTAAAGAACTTTGTAGCCAACAACTTTCTCTAGTTGGTGATTGAAGTCGCATATTGGAATTCGTGCAATTGGTTAGTCACGTACTTGGGAGCCATTCATCAAAAGGAGAAATTGTCACTACAGAACAAGTCCAATTGGGTATTGGGGTAAAGATTCAACTGTAGGTTGGTAAGGTACTTGGGATTCCTTTACTTGTAACCGCTTTTTGTAATAATAGTGGAATTTCGGAAATGGTGACCTTAAAATCACCCGGTGGGGTTTTTGCCGTGTAGGTTTTCCCCATTTGTAAATAAATCACCCGGTGGGGTTTTTGTCATTTGATTTCTGCTGCATACTTTAGTTTATTGGTGATTTGTTTATGCTACCACGAAATTTGCATGTTAATTTGATTAATTAATAACTTGGCTAATTAATCAACTTATTTCATCACAAAGAATCAACGCGTCTGTGGCCTTTCACCAAAACTCAAGAGGAAAAAAATATGATGAGACAAGTTTCTTATGCTTTTGTAGTAGGAAGTCTCATGTATGTCATGCTTTGTGCTAGACTAGATATTTATTATTCAATTGGCATGGTCAGCCGATATCAATCAAATCTAGGACCAAACATTGGCAAGCTATAAAGAATATTCTTAAGTATCTTAGGAGAATGAGAGATTATATGCTTGTTTACCGGTGTTAGAATTTAATTCTCGTTGGTTATACAGATTCAGATTTTCAATCGGATCTAGATTTTAGAAAATCCACTTCAGGATGTGTTTTTACCTTGAGAGGTGGAGCCATAAGTTGGAAGAGTGTTAAGCAATCTTGTATTGCGGACTCCACCATGGAAGCTGAGTACGTTGCTGCTTTTAAAGTAACAAAGGAAGTTGTTTGACTCAAGAAATTCCTTTCAGATCTTGGTGTTGTAAGAATGGAACAAGTTCCCATCACATTATTTTGCGGCAATAATGGAGCGGTTACACAATCCAAATATCCAAGAAATCACAAGAAAGGAAAGCACATTGAGAGGAAGTGCCACATCATTCGAGACATTGTTGCTCATGGAGATGTTGTGGTGGCAAAGATTAAAAATGCAAGTAATCTAGCAAATTCCTTTACCAAACCCTTGTCTCAAAGGACATTCGAGTCACATTTGGAGGGAATGGGAGTTAGATTAGTGCATAATAATCTTTAGGGCAAGTGGTAGATTGTTAGGATATATGCCCTTAAATCCTATTATACGATGCTATGTATGACATTATGTATGACATTATGTATGACTTAATGTTATGATAAATAAAGTTGTTTTATTATTATCTAAAATAATGGTAATATGAATATTGGGAAATTATCATATAGTCCATGAGATGCATAGCATGTGATTAATGTGAAAAGTCACAGAAGATATAAATCACAAGTTTTTTATAAACTCAGAATTGTAGTTCGTAGTCGGTGATGAAATTGGGCATTTCATCTGCAAAGACTATAACATATCAACTAAGATGATTTGTCTTGATCATGGAAGTAAAGACTTTTAGTTGATGTGTTGATATGTTTTAAGAGTTAAGACATATTGAACTAGATCGCTGTGAGATTTATTATTCTCCTAACAACTGTCAAATGAATAATAGATCTCATGACTTCTATTTACATAAACTCTTAATCCTGAGAGTATAATGGACCCAATCATGAAATGTAGGTTACTTTGATATATTAGGAGTGAGATCTAAAGTAACAGTCAAAACTTCAGTATGTTGAGCAACCGCATTTAATGTTGATGGAACATATATTCTCAAGATGAAATTTATAATCTTTTAACGAAAATATAAAATATTCCTTTGAGATAAGTTTAATGGGTTCAGTTATTCAGAGAGTTAGGTCTAACTACTTTGATAAGAAATTACTAAAGTATATTTATGAAATTGGATTTCATAAATCTATAATGAATAACTTTAAATGATTAAACCGGGTACTCAAGGATTAAGATGTAGTAATTTTCAAAGTAGCAGTCAATATTCATGACTTTGTATTACTATGAATATTTTATGAAGGGGTTGTATGTATAATAAAGTCTTGGAATATAATTTATTAATAAGGCCTAGAGTGCAATTATATTTATATAGTGGTATTAAATATAATTAATGGTAACTTTGGACTTATCAAGAGTTGATAGAAAAGGCCAAAGTCTATTGGAGTTAGTGTTTTATTGGTACATTTTGGTCCCACTACAAGCCACACACTAAAGCCCAATTAAAAAGGCCCAATAGGCCAGCCCAATTAGATAATCAGTTAGTTATAAAGGGAGAAACATACAAAATTTATTATTAGAGAATAAAAAAAGGAGACACATCATTGTGAAATGGTGTGTATGTATGAGTTAAGCCACTCAATAATTCTCTCTTAGAAATTGATTGAGAGGCCACACTTCTTAGGCGTAAAGTAGAATTAGAGTGAAAATTAAGAGTGTTCCCGAATACTTCTAATATTTTGTTTTGAATTTCACCACACCAAGGTACACTATCTTATTCTTAAATTCTGAAATTTATATAGTGCATGTTGTCAATCATGAATGAAATAGATCCTTATTTGTTACTTCCGCTGTATGTTTTGTATGAGATACAAAACCAGATTTTCTAACATATATGTGCGTGTGTGGTCCTTAGAAGCACAGGAGGTACAAGAAACTCAAACCAAAAAGACATATTTTGATACTTCCTTTTTTCTTTTAAGAGATTGTCAAACATTAACTTATTTGATACTTCCTTTTTTCTTATAAGAGATTGTCAAATATTAACTTAGGCATCGGATGCGTTGTGGCAAGCACCACACTGGTGTCCATTTCAAGAAAACTCTAGTTTGTTTTGCAGGGACAGTGATGAGATCTCAGCCTAGCCTGGATGGATATACCCGACCGACGATTCGACTTCATCAAGTCTAATGAACATTGGAATGTTTATGAAATTATCATTAGCGTGGATATCATGCTCAAGTGGTAGCTTTTGATAAGTTAACATATTTTGCAGTAATAGACATTACACATTTCCACTTATACTATTCAAGGGATTGTGACTGCGTGCCAAAAGTTAATCCTGCTTCATGATAATTGCAGTGCTCAATACTGAGATCAGTGGTTTCAACTGTATTTCAAGTAATGAGATTTCTATTTTCTAGAGCCAAAACTCTTTTAATGATTATAAAGAACCATCATATAGACAAATTAAGAATTTTGAACGTGTTTGAAACTTTTTAATTCTTAAGCCCCATTTTGCCACTCTTATTTCTACATTCTATTTTTGCGGAGTCACTCCTATATCTACTTGCTCGTTTGCTTAAAAGTAAATAAAATTAAAAATACAATTGTATTTTAACAAATAAGAGAAAGGGAGATGCCATGAGCTTATAATTTCATATATTCTTAATATGTTTAACACAAACATCTATATATCCACATACGCAAAGATTCTGAAATACTAGAAACAATTTAAATAAATTTTACAAATAATTTATCACACTTTTGAGTGCAATTTTTGGTATGATTCTGCATTAGAACTTAAAGGCACATCACTCTCCCCTGCGTGGGTTTGTTTCTTAAATCACAAGAAAAAAATCACAGATAATTCAAACCAGAAAATACACTTCATTAGCACCTAAAGAAATATAAAATTACAAAACATTCTTTCCATAGTTGACCTCACCTAGTTAGCCGCTCCACAAGCTCATCCAAATTTTTATCCGAGCTCCCTCCTTTGATCGCACCCAAAGACGCATCACTGAGCCCTTTGACTCGCACCCTCTCCGGTCTTGTTGCACTCACCGACTCCACCAATAGGCGAGCTAACTCACTAGACTCAGGAATGTTCTCTTCGTTCTCACCAGCTCGAATTCCCACACCTAGTTCATCAACCAGTAGTTTTGCATTCGTGAACTGATCTGCGCCCATTGGCCACGTCAGCATCACCACCCCAGCAGTGATCCCTTCCAACACCGAGTTCCACCCACAGTGAGTCAAGAACGCACCCACAGCTCGGTGCCTCAGTATAGCCACTTGTGGGGCCCATCCTTTAATCACCAAGCCTCTACCCTCCACACCAATATCGTCATCCGAACCCACGTGTCGATGATCCGAGCCCCCCACACAAAAAATGAACTGCACCCCACTTTGGTCCAAAGCCGAAGCCAACACATCCATTTGTTTAGTATTCAACGTTGTACGAGTCCCGAAGCAAATATAAACGACGGAACTGTCAGGTCGCGAATTTAGCCACGTCATCACTTGTTCACATGGTATTGAGCTGGACCCGCCTCTGTTAGAGGATCCAATCACATCATCTTCCAGAGGCAGTAACGGGCCCACAGACCAGACTCGATCGTGCCCGAGTTCGGTCCTCAAATGCTCCAAGTAAACTCGCTCCAACTCAGTGAACGAGTTGACAACCAAACCCCAGCTAGCGAAATTATCGAGCATGTTGTTTTTGTCGAATTCCCATTCTGGGTCTCCTTCCTTACCATTTTTATACCGATGCGAGAGCTGCCACCAAGGGTAAACTGGGGAATTCGGGATTCTAGGAAACAAGACCTGAAAATTCATATCTTCAGGATCTTCATTTTTGGGTAAGTCACGCCATAGTGAGAAAAGAACTGACAAGCCAGAAGCACCGGAGGGAGAGAAGACGACACGTGGCAAGCCGAGCTGTTTAGCGAGGTGGTGGGTCCAGCCGAGGAAGAAATCGGAGATAATAGCTATGGGGGGAGAGAGGTGAGAATGGAACCAGTTGAGGAGAAGTGGGTAGTGAAGGTCACGCACGGCTTGGTCCTTGGCCATGCGACTTTTCCATGACGGAGTAGGAGGTTCAGGAGCTGGGAGAACTAAGGGGTGGAGTGAAGAAGGGTGGAGAGAAAGGAGGGGTTGGAGCAAGGGGAGGTTGGTGGGGAGGACTACAACGGTGACGGTGTGGCCGCGGCAGAGTAATCGGTGGGTGAGGTCTAGGAGCGGTATGATGTGGCCTGAGGTTGGGTAGGTGTAAGCAAGGATGTGTGCACCGGTGACGGTGACGGTGGTGGTGGTGGACATATCTGACAAGCTTTAGACTTTGGATGACAGTTTTTAGAACACTATTTGGCTTTTGATTTTGAGTCTTTGACTTCGTTTATGTCCGTGTGGTGTGGGTGAATAATGAATTTGAATTCGTCATGCCTGACGATAGCGTAGGCTTGTACTTTTTCATCTTTATTCTCGAAGTAAAATTATTTTAAGGAGTATTTAAAAAAAAAAAAAATGAGAGTACCTGGCTTTCTTAACAACTTTTTTTTAACTTTTTATAAAAAAAAAATTTTAGAATAAATAATTAATATATACTTTAAGAGCACATATTAAACGCACTCATATGTTATAAGAGGAGATCAAAATTGATCAAATTTAGTAAGTTATAAAATTTTATATTTATATTTTTGTATGACTCGAGAACGATACAAATTATTTTTCCATTAAACTAAATTAATATATGGTAATTTAATTAGAATCTATTCAATATTAATAAAATATAAATAAATAATAATAATAATGAATTCTCAATACATTTAAACTCAATCACCTATTAAAATAGAACTTGATATTATATTAAATGATTTTGTTAATGGATGTCCAAAGGATATTTATTTTTTATAGTATTTTATATTTCACATAAAAATAATATTAAAATTTTTCTAAAATGATTCATTAACAAATATCTCAAGAACATCTGTTTAATCGAGTCATATTATAAATCCTAATATTATCAAGATTGATTATATAATAAATTTTTTTGTGATTTCTCTTTCAATGTTCAAAGTCAAAGATTCTATCAAAAAATAATGGGTAAATTTTGAATACAAATGATTGGAGGAATGAGAACAAAACTTGAAAAAATTTAGTTCCTAGACCTTAATGCCAAATAACACATTAAAGCATGTATATCCAACAACACTAATAATAGTTGTCAAATTGTGAATTGTATCGTGAATTGATTTTTGATTTTTTTGTATCGTGTATCGTAAGATACACAAACACCTAATAAAATTATAAATAATTATAGATTTATATATATATAAGGTATATTCATTATAAATTCAAAATATATTCAACTAATAACAAATTTAACCATTACTTATGTAATAAAATTTAATAAAGCTAACTAAATAAATCAAATTAACTTATGTTTATAACATACACATTCGAATTGATTAAACTCAAAAGTAATACATGATATATGAACATGTGGGGATGAAAGGGCCGAGTAGGGGTATTGGGCTATGGGCCATGATCAAGGACACCAAGGAGCCCGAGGACAACTAAGTATTAATAAGGACAAGAGGGTTAAGAGGCCAAGGGCCAATAACAACAAACAAATGATGTTTCCTGAGAAGCCAAACTTCCTCGTACAACAGAACAGAAGCCTAAAGCCCGACCACCCAACAAAATACTGGGCAAGGGGCAACCATGCTTGGGAGAATGAGCTTCAGAGAGGTGAATCAATAGAAAACTAAGAAATATCTAGGAAGAAAGCTGCTACCACCACATTAAATGCTCTGCACCTAACCAACTAGCCACATTAATTAAAAGGTGATGCTTGAACAGTGATTCTTAGCCTTATAATTATATACAGAGATTTCAGGAAAGTTCTAATGGGACAAGCATATAGAAGATTAGTTATTTGATGAACAAGTGGAAGGCTAAGATGGGAGAATGAGAAGGAGTATAAAAGGGAAAGAATTCATTTACATAAGGGGGGGGGGGGCATCTGAGAAAAGAAAGGGGAGAGAAAAAGAAATGTAACTAAGAACTTTGGGTATTTGTACAAGTTCAAAATATACACACACGCACGCACACGCACACGCACACGCACACGCAAGAACATACCTTCCTTGGATTCGAACGAGGAATGTTTTTCTCTTTAAGTTATACCTCTCAATCACTATAACATTAAACCAATTCACTGTGATCCTTACTTGATTCATTAAGCCTTCATCTATCAAACTCACTCTCTAACAAATTTATTGTTGTGGGCTTGTTGGGCCATAATTCATATCCGTTGGGCTTTGGGTCAATTTGTGTCCTTGCAAACCAAAATAATAATATCTTTTCATCATCTTGGCTAATCAACTTCATCTAAGTCAATGTTATCATCATGTTCAGCATCTTGTAAAATTATTTTTTCATAGACATTTTCTTTATTATTATCAACATTTACTTTTTTTTTTTTTGGCTTTTTTATTCTAATCATTTTTTCTTTATATTTTTTCTTGGCATTCTAGCTTTTTAGACTCAAAATAATAATAACAAAATAAAAAAATATTTATATTTTCATTTAATACATTATTAATAGCATAACAAATAAAATTTGCACATATAAAAGTGAGTGTTATGAGTATAGTCTAAATTTTGTAGGAGAAAGAGAAAGGGCAAAAAAAAACTCATGGACTTGTTATTTCATTAAACTCAATTAAGCTTCCCAATATTTTTTTGTTAACAAAGTCTAACAACTTGTTTAAATCAAATAAAACCACAAATTTTAACCAAAAAAAAAAAAAAACTCATTTTAAACCCACATGTCTATGTATCGTACAATAAATACGATTCATCAATACAATACGATTCATACAATACGCACCTATGTATCGGACGATTCATGAGCACTTACGATACACTCTTACGGTATGAAACTTTTTGTACACGATACGATACATATTGTACTATACGTATCACGTATCGTACAATACTGACAATTATGCTTATTAGGCTCAAGATTGACAATCATCATTCTAATCATCTAAATCTTCATACGGTGGCTTATTTTCACTTCCATACACGTAGTCCAAGCTTGGCATGACTATTAAGATCTCAGATTAGGGATGACAATTCGTGTTTGAGTCGTGTCAACTCATGAGTATCCGACTATATAGGTTAACATTATTCCGACATGTTTATTAAACGGGTTAAGATTTCTCAACCTTAACACAACCCATTTATTAAATGAGTCAATCGTTTCAACCTGTTTATCAAATTTTATTCAAAAAAAAAAAAACAAATAAATAAATATTTTTAATAAAAAATCCAAAACTAACGAGTAACTGTATCACAAGTAATCATTCAAAACTAAAGCATATCTCAATATCACAAATAATCAATCACAATATGTCAAAGAAAATAAACCACAATAACCAATAAGTTTATATACTTAGGGTTTGAAAGATATATTGGTAAAATGTCATTTAATTAAATGGCTCAAATGGTTCTATTGGTTGAACACTAAGCCAACTCTTTTATTAAACAAGTCAGCCGTGTCAACCCGAATATGATATGAAATCATTAAGTCTTAAACCATAACAAACTAATTTCGTGTCGTGTAATGTCGGATTAGTGGGTCATATCCAATTTTGCCACCCCTACTTAGACTAATTATAGAGATTCCGGTTTAGTTAGTTAGTAATTAATGTTTCGTAGGATAAGGTAGAGTAATCAATCACAATCCCAAGCATACTAATAAAATTGCAAAGGTGAAATTTGATGATTTTGGGTGTAGGGAAATTTCTTATCTATAATGGGAATTATTAAATTTGCTTGAGTTTCAAACTTCTACGCCAAAAGAACTTGGTGTTTAAAATATAGTGGGTGTTAACAGAATCTAATAACTACATATAATGTTTTTTAATTTTTTTTTTAAATTTATAATTTGCTGATGAGAGGTATAGATTTGAACACTAAATGTCTCTATTAGAAACTGTCTGAGCAAGAAACCTTTCACCTTCTAATGGTCATCATGACACGCAAAGATGACCACAAAATCTAGAGGGGTACCTATTGGGACCAACGAACCTTCTTGCCGAGACAATTTCATCAAACACCTTCGTCCATATGGCCACGTCATGGACAAACAAAGGCAATCTATTAATAGATGATTCAATACCTTAGACAATTACCAATTAGCTATTAGACTATTGGAGGCTCATCAGGACCCACATTAATGAACCCAGAGGCATTAAAAAAGAAGCACTAAAACCTTGATAAAGGCTACAATGGCTAGAAGCAATGAAGCCATATATAGACACCCTTCAGAACCATACAAGGTACATACACACATCCTAAATATATTAATATGCCGTAGCTCTGATATTCTAAGCCCTCATATTTTCTTTAAAAGCTTCCATATGCTGACTTTATCATCGGAGACTCTGTAGCAAACACTACATCGATGACCACCTAAGGAGGACATTTCACGATGGTTGCAGGCACAAGGATGAGGTCGCTGCCTCATTTGGATGAACCTACTCGACTAATGATTTCCACATCATTTCACTAAAAAGGGCCAACCTATAAGGCTCTTGGCAATATGGTTGAAGTTTTAGCTTTTCATGTTAACTTCCCTGTCTTTTCTCTCAATCATAATCAATTAAAGACAAATTAAGAATTTTGAACATGGTTGAAACTTTTTCGTGTTAACTTCCTATAACTAATTTTTATTTTTGTTAACTTACTCCCATATGTATTAATTTGCTTAAAGTAAATAAAAATACAATTGTATTTTAACAAATCAAAGAGAGGGAGATGCCGAGAGTTTAATTGATACTTTTTTATATTTCCATAGAAAATATTTAAGGTTCAAAGCATGTACTCCAAAATTATCGATGTTTCCACACAAAAAAGAGAGATTTTGAAAAATTACATATAATTTAAACAAATAATCTATATGCTTTTAAATGAAGCTTGTGATGTGCTTTTATATTAGAACTACATTTATCTCCTTCACATGTGTTTGTTTCTTAAATGAAAAAAATCATAGATATATAATTCAAACCAAAAATACTCTTTATCAGCATCTTAGGGTCTGTTTGAATACTACTTATTGCTGAAAACTAAAAACACTATAGTAAAATAATTTTTAAAGGTGTGAATAGTGCTATGGGGATTAGTTTTAAAGTTAGATTTATATTTTTTCGTACTTGCGAGTCTCGTGAACAGTGTACGAGATCCAACCAAAAAACACAAATGCGTAGCTATCCAAACCCAGCCTTAATACATGAAAAAGAATGAAATAAAGATGTAGTCTTTTTTTTTTCCTTTCTGTTTTTTCTTCATTATCATCAAAAAGTAAAATTTCAAAACATTCATTCCATTTTTTACGCTCACTATGTGGTAAACTTATACTAATTCTCAAATATTACCTACACCTAACAATCAACCACATTAACATGTGTTGTTGTCAAATTCTTAGTGTGTACGTTCTAATTTTGACAACACCTAGGCAGTCGCTCTACAAACTCATCCAAATCTTTATCCGAGCTCCCTCCTTTAATCGAACCTAAAGCTGCATCACTAAGCTCCTTAACTCGGACTCTCTCTAGTCTTGTTGCACTCACCGACTCCACCAATAGATGAGCTAACTTAGAGGGCTCGGGAATATTCTCTATATTCTCACCAGCTCGAATTCCCACGCCTAGCTGATCAACCAGTAGTTTTGCATTCGTGAACTGATCTGAAGCTATTGGCCATGTCAGCATCACCACCCCAGCTGTGATCCCTTCCAACACCGAGTTCCACCCACAATGAGTCAAGAATGCACCCACAGCTCGGTGTTTCAGTATAGCCACTTGTGGGGCCCATCCTTTAATCACCAAACCCCTACCCTCCACACGATCTTCAAACCCATCGGGAATCGCACCCACATGCAGCTCATCCAAGCCCCTCACACACAGAATAAACTCGACCCCACTTTGCTCCAAAGCTGAAACCAACACATCCATTTGTTTAGCATTCAGCGTTGTACGACTCCCAAAGCAAACATAAACAACGGAATTCTCATTTCGCGAATTTAACCACGCCATCACTTGTTCACATGGTATTGAGCTGGACCCACCTCTGCTAGAGGATCCAACCACGTCATCTTCAAGAGGCAATAACGGGCCCACAGCCCAGATTCGATCGTGCCCGAGTTCGGTCCTCAAATGCTCCAAGTAAACTCGCTCCAACTCAGCGAACGAGTTGACAACCAAACCCCAGCTAGCGAAATTATCAAGCATGTTGTTTTTGTTAAATTCCCAATCTGGGTCTCCTTCTTTACAGTTTTTATACTGATTAGGGAGTTGCCGCCAAGGGTAAACTGGGGAATTCGGGATCTTAGGTAACAAGACCTGAAAATCCATATCTTCAGGATCTTCCTTTTTGGGTAAGTCACGCCACAGTGAGAAAAGAACTGACAAGCCAGAAGCACCGGAGGGAGAGAAGACGACACGTGGCAAGCCGAGTTGTTTAGCGAGGAGGTGGGTCCAGCCGAGGAAGAAATCGGAGATTATAGCTATGGGGGGTGAGAGGTGAGAATGGAACCAGTTGAGGAGAAGTGGGTAGTGAAGATCACGCATGGCTTGGTCCTTGGCCATGCGACTTTTCCATGAGGGTGTGGGAGGTTCAGGAGCTGGGAGAACTAAGGAGTGGAGTGAAGAAGGGTGGAGGGATAGGAGGGGTTGGAGCAAAGGGAGGTTGGTGGGGATGACTACAACAGTGACGGTGAGGCCGCGGCGGAGTAATTGGTGGGTGAGATCAAGGAGCGGTATGATGTGGCCTGATGCTGGGTAGGTGTAAGCAAGGATGTGTGCACCGGTGGCGGTGGACATGGCTGAGAAGCTTTAGACTTTGGATGACACAAGCTTTTGACTCTGTGTCGCCGTCTGGGCTAATCTAAATATCCAATCCTTAGGTGAATAGTAGGTCTTAGTTCGTCATGCCTGACGATGGTTAACCATTTATTTAAAAAAAAATTTAACATTATTTTCACGGTAAATAAAAATGTTGTTAAAATATTAATTATTTTTTTATTTTTTATAAAAATTTTCTCTAAATAAATTATTAATAATTATTCTTAAATATTCAATAGTATTTTTCTTAATATTAAAATATTTTTTAATATTAAAGCAGTGACACTTGGAGACAAATATGTCTATTATAAGAGGAGATCAAATTTGATCAAATTCAATAAGTTGTAAAAATTTCTATATATATTTTAGTATAATCAAAGAACAAAACAAATTATTTTCACACTAGAACCATCTAAAGTACTTTTTGCGCATGTAATAATACTTTATTTATTTATTTTGGTTTAGTATTATAGTGTTTAAAAATGATATAAAAATAATTGTGTATATTTTTTTTAAAGAAAGAGATAAAATAAGCCCCTCAAAAAAGAAAGAGATAAGATAACGTGGAATAATATTTAAAAATGATCTAGAAATAATGTCCTAAGTTTTAGGCCAAATAGGAAAGATAAAGGAAAAGGTTTAAAACTTAGGAATAATAAATTATTCTTTTACCTAGTTTTTTTTTTTAATTTAAAATTATTTTAACTCAAAGATATAGGTATTTTAGAAAGTTTAAGAATTTGTGTGAGGTTATTTTAGTATGCAAAATGTTGAAATCAAAACAAAAATCCTGTTATTAATAGAGGCTCTTCTATTTTTTTGGGTAAAAGTTAATAATTTGCATCTGTTATAATTTGGGATTACTACATTTTCAATCACAAAAAAAACTTAGGAGTGTGATGAGTACTATGCGTTTGTGAGTGAAAATTATTTTCATCACACCCTTATGTTTTTTTGTGATTAGAAAATATAGTAATCTCAAATTATAATAGATGCAAATTATTAACTTTTATTCAAAAAAATAAAAGAGCCTATGAGCAGGTGCAACACGCATGCTTAGAGGCTTCTCTCTCTCTCTCTCTCTCTCTATATATATATATAAAATTAGATTTGCATAACTAGAAAATTTTAAAATAGCCTTATCCATAAGTTAAAACGGCTTTTCTAAAAAAAAGTCAAAAAGAAAATTAAAAAATGATTTTATCACTTTTAACGGTATTGAACAAAAATTTAGTCAAAATTATCTACCATCTTCTTGTATCACAATCTCTTAACCTTTAGAAATTAATTATGTCCAATAATGGCTTAAAAAAAATTATGTTCAATAATAATAAAAAGTTCAAGTTCTTAGCACACATCACTCCCAAAATTTTGGGTTAACCACAATATTTTTTGTTTGATGTTCTAACTACAAAATTTTCAATGATACAAACTTATCAATTAGCTATACATGATATAGAGAGTAAAGGATTAAAAAAAAAAAAAAAAGAGTGTGAAGGATTTGTTGTCCAATTTAAAATGTTTCCAAATTTGACCTTGCTAAATAGTTACACAAGTTTTAAGAACATAAAACAAGGAGGCCAAACATAGAAATTACTGGGCTAGTTTGAAAAATTCAACAACCACCACCAAAGACAATCACTCAATAGAGTCAATCCAAAGTTCACATGAAAATTGATCTCCCTTATCAAAATGGGTTTATCACCTTGAAACAATTATTAAAATTAATATATATTCAACTAGCCTCATTACACACACTTCATGGGTGCTTGGCTCTTATCATTGAAGGGGAGTTAATGTCATAATTTTCCATTCATTTCAATTTGAGGTTTACACATTTTTGCAATAATATTATGCATTTATGAATTACTGATACAACTAAGAGTGTCATGAGATGAGAATAACTCTCAATGTGTTCTTTTTGCATAATCCCAATTGAATGGGCTAGGTTGAAAATGTGTTCATTTATAACAATCCCAATTGATAGGGCTAGGTTGAAAAGGTCTATCAGACACCAAATTCTTATATTTATAGATTTTTAGACAAGAAATATTGGTGAGCATAGAGGGTTGGTCTTAAGAACAATTTACAATATTCGTAAATGATTTAATCTAAACTCAATTTAAATTAGCTTAAGAAAAATTAAATTTACTCCAATTATTGATCAAGTACCTGAAACGATCTTAGCAAAACTATGCTAAATGAAATCTCTTTGTATAATTACAACATGGTTACTTCATTCTATTTGTATTATCAATATTAGCCAAATTGCACGCATGTAGCATGTGCTTAAAGGTTTTTTTTTTTTTTTTTTGTCAAAATTTTTCATTCATCCTAATTCCCAATTTGAAGTTTATGTTGATGGGACTGACGAGATAAAACACTGACGAGGAAACCAAGGCCAACGAGGAAAAGGGCAGGCAAGTGCGCACGAAGGCAGCAGGATCATTCAATATTGCCAATAACACCCCAGACTGGCAAAACCAGCTGTACAACCCGTTGGAGATGAGTTAAAGCCCCATTATTTAGCAGGAAGTGTTACTAAAAGAGGCACTCAAGCTGCAATAACTGCCACAACGGCTAAGGGCTAGAGAAGCATATATAAAGCCCCCACAAGCACAAGTCAGGGGTAAGAAAAAGATACAATAATATACTCATTTTTTCACTATTTTTATTAGTAAAGACTTCTTAGAACTGACTTGAGCATTAGAGATGTTTTGGCAGGCACCACACCGGTGACCGCACTGGGAAACCTTCCCCACCATTTCTTATACCTGCAAGAAGGGAGGAAAGAAGGTTTGGTTCCGTCTGAATTTATTTATTCTCAACTAACAAATACTTACTTCATCAGTTTGGCACCGTCTGTGGGAAAAACATTCTCATATCCATATTTGGAGGAGTGGTTTTCACCAACTTCGACATTCAAATGGAATCCAATCAAGATTCTGCAGCCTTGGCTCAACAAATCCAGGCTCTTGCAGCCATCGTCGAGGAACTTACCAGACAAAATCAAGAAATGAAGGTACGACTTTAGCAGGTTCAACAGGAAGAGAGACGATCCAAGAGCTACCTGAAGGATGAGGGGGATAGCCATAGAAAGACTAATACTCAAAGACCATTCACTCTGAATGAGCAAAATTCAAATCTTCTTCGAGAAATGAGGAAAGAGATGGACGAGCTAAGGAACGCCATCAAGGAGAGAACGGATCGGAGCGTAGATAGAATGATAAGGGCCACTGATTCGCCTTTCACTATAGCAGTCCTCGAACATCTAGTGCTGTCTAAGTTTCGTTTACCTCAGCTAGAGCCGTTCGACGGGTTAAAGGATCCTCAGGACCACCTCAACACATTCAAAATGACGCTGGGTCTTTAGTAGCCCCCCGACGAAATATTTTGTCGTTCCTTCCTCACTACTTTCAAAGGAGCAGCTAGGGAATGGTTCGCCAAGTTGCCAACATCGTCCATTGACAACTTCGAGCAGTTAAGCAGTGCCTTCCTGCGTTATTTTATAGGGGGCAGCGTCCAAAGAGGCCAGTAAATTACTTGCTCACCATCAGACAGGGAGAGAAGGAAACATTGAGGTCATACATGAAACGTTTCACTCGAGAGACCCTAGAGGTAGACGACAAAGTGCAGCTGATGACTTTCAAGGCAGGATTGAGGTCCAGGGAGCTAGTAGCTTCACTTGCGAAGAATCCTCCAAAGACGATGGTAGAAATGCTCTTAAAAGCACAGAAGTACATGAATGCTGAAGATGCATTAGCAGCTATAGGGGACGCGGTGAGGCTTGGAAGTGTAGGAAAGAAGGATAATGAACGCAAGGGGCAAAAGAAGGAACGTCTAGATTATCGGCCCATCGACCGGAATAGGAGGAAAGATGATAAAAGTCCTTGAACGGTAAGGTTTACCCCCTAGTTATGCCGGTGACAAAATTTTAGCACAGATTAAAAATGAGCACTATCTCAAATGGCCAAGACCATTGCATTCATCACCTAACGTTCGTGACAAGAGCAAATACTGCTGATTTCATAAAGATCATGGCCATTGCACGGAAGATTGTCGGGATCTAAAGGAGAAAATAGAAGAGTTGATACGGAAAGGAAAGTTGCAGAAATATGTGAAGAAGGGAGAATACAGAAAGTCCAGAGACAGCAACAAGAACCAGCAAGAGTCCTCGTCCAAAAAAGACAATCGTCATCCTTAACCAGCTCAGGATGTGATCAGGGAGATAGCAATGATTGCAGGAGGCCCCTCACTGGAGGGTCATTTAGGTCCCTTAAGAAGGCATGCTAGAGACAGGTGAATAACGTCCATATGACGCCTCCAATCAAGCAAAGACGGACAGATCAGGATATGTCTTTCAATGAAACGGATGCCAGAGGAGTGAAACAGCCACACAGTGACCCTTTGGTCATAATGTTAATCATAGAGGGATTCAATACTAAGAGGATCGTTGTGGACAATGGCAGTTCTGCAAACAATAGCTACCTTCCTGCTTTCAGCAATTGAAGCTAGATCCAAAAAGGTCGCGCCCATTTGACTCCCCACTCGTTAGTTTCAGTGGAGACTGGGTGTATCCTAAAGGCATGGTGATGCTAACAGTAACAGTGGGGACCTACTTGAGGGTACTGACTCGTCATCTAAACTTCCTGGTGGTGGACTGTCCTTCATTCTACAATGCCATTATCGGAAGACCCATACTCAACAGATGGAAGGCGGTAACATCCACTTATTGCCTAAAAATAAAATTTTCAACAGATAATGGGGTCGGCGAAGTAAGAGGAGATCAAGTCTTAGCCCAGGAATGCTACCAGGCTGTTTTAGTTGCTAGGGAAAACCATATGTGGACGATAGAAGAGATGGAAGAAGATAAGGGAGAAGCCCTAGAAACAGTAGAGTTAAAGGGGAGACTACTAAGATGACGAGGATAGGAATGAAGCTAAGTCCGAAGATGAGAGCCAAGCTTGTCGAGTTACTTAAAGAGAACTTAGAAGTCTTCGCGTGAAGTCACGAGGACATGCCTGGCATACCTTCGAAAGTTATTCAGCATGAGTTAAGAGTGAACCCCAAAAGAAAGCCCGTCCAGCAGAGACGCAGAGTCTTTGCCCCAGAACGGGACCAGGCAGTTACAGACGAAGTCGCCAAGCTATTGGCGGCAGGCTTCATCCGAAAAGTATGCTACCCTAACTGGCTCGCGAACGTCATCTTAGTAAAGGAGGCAAATGGGAAATGAAGAATGTGCGTGGACTTCACGGACTTGAACAAGGCCTGCCCGAAGGATAGTTTTCCTCTCCCAAGGATAGACTAACTCGTGGACTCTACAGCCGGACATTAATTGCTGACGTTCATGGACGCTTTCTCGGGATACAATCAGATAAAGATGGCCGAAGAAGATCAAGAGAAAACTACTTTCATCACGAGCCAAGGACTTTATTGCTATAAGGTAATGCCTTTCGGTCTGAAGAATGTAGGTGCCACTTATCAAAGGTTAATGAACAAGATGTTCAGGAAGCAGATTGGCAGGAATATGGAGATATACGTGGATGACATGCTCGTCAAGAGCAAAGAAGAGCTTTCCCATCTGGACAACTTGAAGGAGACATTTGCCACCCTCAAACAGTACCAGATGAAGTTGAATCTGAAGTTGAATATGAGCAAGTGTGTCTTTGGTGTAGCTTCAGGGAAATTCTTGGGATTCATGGTGTCCCAGAGAGGAATAGAATCAAATCCGGAGAAGGTGCAAGCCATAATCAATATGGAATCGCCCCAAACCGTCAAGGAGGTCCAGAAGTTGATAGGAAGAATCACGGCACTAAACAGGTTCATCTCTAAAGAAACGGATAAATGCCAGCCCTTTTTCAAGACCTTGAAGTAGGCTTTCGAATGGACCGACGAATGTGAGGCAGCATTCCAGGAACTAAAGCATTACCTAAGTAATCCGCCCCTCTTAAGCCCATCCAAAGAAAGGGAAAACCTACATCTGTATTTGGCAGTATCAGTCACAGCCGTGAGTGTAGCCCTGATTCAAGAAAAGGGTAAGAGACAACTCCCAGTTTACTACGTTAGTCAAGCCTTCCAATAGGCTGAGTCCAAGTACCCAAAGATCGAAAAGATTGTGTTCGCATTAATAGTAGTCTCGCGCAAACTAAGACAATACTTTCAAGCGAATATTATCCTGGTAATCACGGACCAACCTATTAAAAAGGCCGTGAGCAAACCTGAAGCAGCAGGAAGGATGGTCTAGTAGGCAATTGAACTCAGCCAATTTGACATCGAGTATCATCCCAGGACCGCTATTAAGGCACAGGTTCTGGCAGACTTCATCGCCGAATTTATTTTTTGCAGACAAGGATGACCCTACTAGCAAGGTCGAACTGTGGACGATACAGATTGACGGTTCGTTAGCCCAAAAAAAGGGCGGAGTAGGGGTAGTCATAATCACCCCTGACGGAGAAATGCTCAAGTACGGAGTTCAGTTGCAGTTTCCAGCCACCAACAACGAGGCTAAGTACGAGGGAATATTGATGGGGCTGAGACTTGAAAAGATGCTTGGAGCCGAGAACCTATTGGTGCAAAGTGATTTAAAACTAGTGACCGAGCAGGTAAGGGGGGAGTATGAGGCAAAAGAGGAAAGAATGCAAAAATACCTCAGACTGACAAGGCGTCTGACTCAGGAGTTCGACAAAGTAAAATTTGAACAAATTCCTAGAGGCTAAAACATGATAGCAGATGAGGTCTCGAAGATAGCATCGTCAGAAGAAGGGTCGTCAAGCAGCGGTTTGGCGATAGAGATCCAGAAACACCCCAGCATTGAGGAAGTCCCAACGTTCCTGATCCAAAATATAAATAGTTGGATTACTCCAATCATGTCTTTTTTTCAGGATGGGTACCTCCCTCAAGACACCGAAGAGGCCAAGAAGGTCAGGAAAAGGGTAGCCAGATTCACAATCCTAAATGACACCCTATATAAGAGAGGTTTCTTTATACCTTACTTAAAGTATGTCGATGAAGAAGAAGCCAAATACATTCTAAAGGAAGTCCATGAAGGAATTTATGGGGATCATGCCGGCCCCAAATCCCTGGTAAGCAAGATCATTCGAACAGGTTATTTCTGGCCAACTATGCAAGTGGACGCAGCTGAACTCGTTAAGAGATGTGACAAGTGTCAAAGGTTCGGGAACGTCCAGCAACTCCCGGCGAAGCAACTGACAACGATATCATCCCCGTGGCCATTCGCACAATGGGGGATCGACATCGTCGGTCCGCTGCCCCTAAGCAAAGGTCAGGTAAAATTCCTACTAGTTGTAATTGATTACTTCATGAAATGGGTTAAAGCAGAGGCAATAGCAACAATCACCGAGGCACGAATCCAAAGCTTCGTTTGGAAGAATATAGTTTGCAGGTTCGGGATCCCAATGACGATCATATCAGATAATGGGCGGCAGTTTGACAACCAAGACTTCAAGGACTTCTGTTCAGGCCTAGGCATCAAAAACTAGTTCTCATCCCCAAGACATCTGCAGGCCAACGATCAAGCGGAAGTGACGAATCGAACATTACTGAAGATGATTAAAACCAAGCTGGACGACGTGAAGGGTGCCTGGCCAGACGAATTACCTAATGTCTTGAAGGCCTACAGAACCACGGTGAGAACCCTGATAGGGGAAACCCCTTTTAGGCTCACTTATGGCACTGAGGCAGTAGTCCTAGTCGAGATAGGAGTCACCAGCACCAAGCAGGAAGTATTCGACGAAGAAAGCAATGACGACCAATTCCGAATCAACCTGGACTGCCTTGATGAAGTAAGAGACAAAGCTTTAAACAAAATGACGAAGTAGCAACAGAAGATTGAAGAATACTATAACAAGAGGGTAAAGCTCAGACGACTTGAAATAGGAGACCTCGTCTTACGCAAGGTCAATACGGCTTCAAAAGATTCTGCCCAAGGAAAGCTTAGACCCACGTGGGAAGGACCCTACCGAGTCATTCACTACTCCAAACAAGGGAGTTACCACCTGGAAACCTCAGATGGGTAGAGACTCCCATGACCATGGAACATTGAACACTTAAAGAAGTGCCACCAATATATGTAACTAGAAAATGTATTCATACTTAAATTAATAAAGGAATTGTTCAACTAATATCTCTGTGTCCACAGGTTTAGTCAGTCGTAAGTCAAAAGACAATCTCGAAAATGGCTTAACAAGATTCCGCCTCGATGGATGTAAGTTACTGATGAAGCTTAGAGAATCAATCTTGAAAACGGCTAAGTAACAAGATTCCGCCTCGACGGATGTAAGTTACTAACGAAGCCTCGAGAATCAATCTTGAAAATGGCTAAGTAACAAGATTCTGCCTCGACGGATGTAAGTTATTGACGAAGCCTTGAGAATCAATCTCTAAAATGGCTAAGTAATAAGATTCTGCCTTAACGGATGTAAGTTACTAACAAAGCCGAGAGAATCAATCTCGAAAATGACTAAGTAACAAAATTCTGCATTGACGGATGTAAGTTACTGACGAAGCAAAGTGAACCAAACTCAAAAATGGTTGGGTAACAAAATTCCGCCTAGACGGATGTCAGTTACCGACGAAGTACCTAGAAGGAACTACGAATTTCTAAGTAACAAGCACAAGTTACTGATGCATCAGAAAGGCAGTAGGTGTGCAAGTCACAGAAACAAGTAAGTACATAACCATGAATTTAATTAAAGCCCCAAAACAACAGGCAAATTTCACTGTTTTTACAACTAAAGGCCCATAAACATTGGGCCAAAATAATGTTCTTAAAACAGAAGTTGTAACGAAATTGGAACTACAAAAAACAAAAAAAAAAAAACAAAAAAAAGAAGGAGAAAGCATGGTAAAAGGAAAAAAGTTTTTCTTCAAGGCTCAACGGCAGGGGCAGCACCATCATGAGCATCGTCAACAAGGGCACTCTCAAGGACGTCAGGCTAGGCAGCAGAGGATTGAGCAGCCTCGTCAGCAGCCATCTCCTGGTCGACCTCCTCTAGATCTAGACTCCCCAAGTTAACTCCAGAAGGATGCTTGGCGAGGTATCTTCTTAGGAGCTCGAAGCCCTTGAAGTATTAGCTGAGCAGGACTGTGTTGTACTCCTCCATAGTTTGGAAGGCTTCAATAGACTTAGCAACAATGGTCTTCAGCTTCTCTTTAGCTCCCAAAAGCTGCTCATCTTTCTCAAGGGTCAACTGACACTCGGCTCTAAGATCGTCATTCAAAGTCTTCACCTTCTCTTTCAAGCCAGTAGCCTTACCCATGGAGTCAATTAGGTCCTTTTTTAAAGTGGAGTTCTTCACCTCCAGTGCCTCCATCCTCAACGTATGGGAAGCCACCTTGGCCTCTTAAGTTAAGTACTTAGAGGCGATATGAAGACTTTCCCCCAATACCTGAAACAAGAACCGAAATCGTTAGTAAACTGGAGAAGGAAAAGAAACCAAAGGCTGCCATACCTAAATACTTCACTTGAACCAGCTTCTGGACGTGGTGACTCGCAACGCTGTTAAAAGGCACTCCAGAAAGGGCCTTTAGATCTTCAGCAGCCACGGACCCGTGAGCCCTATCCACCGCTAGCCTCTCGTCATCCCATATAGTAGATGAACGAGGAACAACCTTCTCCTTTTCTCTCTCGGATAACCACGGCCACTTGGAGGCAGGAGTGGAAAGCTCCTTGATTGAAGTCGAGGGAGAAGCTGTCCTCGTCACCTCGACGCTAGAAGTGACAAGAGTGATGTCGACGGAAGGAGAGACGAAAGCGCCCTTCCTGGTGACTCGCACCGTTTTCTTCCCTAAGTTGGATAGGGGCTTGCCTTTCTTCGACCTCATTTTCACATGCATATCCTTGTTAAATTTTTTTGTCATCTCTGCAAAAAGAAAAACATGTTCATAGGGAAGGAAAAGAAAAGGAAAAGATCATGGCACATGAATCTAACACTTCCTTTTTTTTTCCTTCAATTTCAATATTCCGCAAGACGAAGGAAGAGGGTTCTGGTCCAAGACAATAAAAAGCAAGAGTCCTGGGATCCACAAGATCGTCCTAGTTCTCAATCGTCTGTGCGTACTCAACAGCTTTTTGCACATTCTCCCTATACCTGCTCTTAAGTTTTGGTCGTCTCTTAACTTCACGAAATCAGAAGCGAAGGAGTCAGTTGCAATAACAATGAACGCAATAGAACTGAAATGACGAGGAGGGATATTGATGCACCTAAAGTCGGGGTTCCCCACTGATGATGTAACCTCGGGAGATCACTCCAAGTCTCGCTCGAGGGGGTCTCAAACTCATCCCCAGACACAAAGAAAAATCTGGATTTCCAATACCTAAAAGACGACGGTAAACCCTTGACGATCCTAGTTTTCCTCTCCCAGGGCACTAGTTTGTAGTACTCGTGCTCCTTAGACGCTTTTAAATGATACAAGTGGACAAGCTCGTTAACTTTGAGCATGTCCCCGTCCACAACTGTTAGCCATATCCCTATACAGCTAATTACAATTCTCCAAGAGTTAGGCATAAGCTGCTCAGGAGCGATACCAAAATGGTCTAACAACTCCATCAGGAAGGGATGAACAGGAAACCTCAATCCACAAATGAAGGCCGCCTCGTAAAAACATACCTCCCATGGGAAGAAGTTACAAGCCTAGTCATCCTTGCCGGGCAGACGAAGCTTCACTCGCTCTGAGAATTAGAATCTATCCCTAAACCTCCCTAGCATCTCAACGTCTAGGCTACACCCCTCCTCAAGGGCATAAAAAGCCCTAACTTCCTGAAGGGTTGAAATAGCAGTATCCCCCCCCCCCCCGGGGCTGGATCGTCACTAGACAATAATCCAGTCCTAAGTTCACTAGATCTAACCTCAGACATCGTCCCTCGTGCTCTTTCCTGACTTTTTAACCAATCAATTGACTGACGAAGCAAAGGCAACAGGTAAGACAATACAACTCCCAAACAGTTACCCTCAAAAACAAAACCTTCAAGGTGCGGGGAACTACCTAAAAACCCCCCTAAGCGCACAAACAAGAAAGATATTGATGGGCAAACTATCCTAACCTCAGAACCACTAACCATGAAAATCTAGGAATTATGTGAAAAGAACAATACGAGCTAAAACTCCCTTTTTTTAAAATAAAAAAAAAAGGGAGAAAAGGAAAAAAAATGAAGAAATTAGAAACTGCGAAAAGAAAAGGGGAAAAGCAAAGCCAAAAATAGAGAAGATAAGTACCTTGAAAATGGCAGAAAGAAGAAGCACTACCGTGCAACACACCACCGTGCAACGCACCAATCCGAAGAAGAAATTGCAAGGTGAAGTTTTAGCAAAGAAAGGAAAAGAGACTTAGAGTAATAAGAGCTTTTTTGAGAAAAGTAAAGGACAAGGAGGAGGGATTAAAACCAAGATACATAGAAACTGAAAAACATCAGGAAAAATGAAGAGTCATATGATGAGGATATTAACTTCACCAAATGGAATGCACCACGTGGCCATAATCAGTATGGCGCCACCATTATGCATTTAATGCTGCACAAAACTCCAAGAGTCGCCTGTCAACTTTTCATCTTCCATGGTCATCATGACATGTCATGACGACCAAAGAATCCAAGGGCAACTGATGGGACTGACGAGATAAAACACCGACGAGGAAACCAAGGCCAACGAGGAAAAGGGCAGGCAAGTGCGCACGAAGGCAGGAGAATCATTCAATATCGCCAATAACGCCCCAGACTAGCAAAACCACCTGTACAACCCGTTGGAGATGAGTTAAAGCCCCATTATTTAGCAGGAAGCGTTACTAAAAGAGGCATTCAAGCTGTAATAACTGTTGGATAAAAATCTGGTTTTGTATCTCATACAAAACACTCAGCGGAAGCAACAAACAAGGATCTATTTCACTCATGATTGATAACATGCACTATGTAAATTTCAGAATTTTAGAACAAGTTAGCGTACCTTGCTGTGGAGAAATTCAAAACAAAGATTAGAAGCACTTGGGAACACTTTTAATCTTCACTCCAATTCCACTTTACGCCCAAGATGTGTGGTCTCTCAATCAGTTTTCAAAGGGAGAATGAAAGTGTGTCTCACACTCTCTCTTTTTCTCTACAATTCTTTTCTTAAAAAAATCACACAAAAAATTTTTTTGTATGTTTCTCCCTTTATAATTAACTGATTATCTAATTGGGCCAGCCTATTGGGCCTTTCCAATTGGGCTTTAGTGTGTGGCTTGGAATGGGACCAAAAGGGACCAATAAGACACTAGCTCCAATGGGCCTTGGGCTTTTCCGTCAACTCTTGACAAGTCCAAAGTTACCATTAATTATATTTAATACCACTATATAAATATAATTGCACTCTAGGCCTTATTAATAAATTATATCCCAAGACTTTATTTTACACGCAACCCCTTCATAAAATATTCGTAGTAACACAAAGTCATGAATGTAGACTGCCACTTTGTAAATTACTACATCTTATCCTTGAGTATCCGGTTTAATCCTTTAAAATTATTCATCATATATTTATGAAATCCAATTTCATAAATATATACTTTAGTAATTTCTTACCAAAGTGGTTAGGCCTAACTCTCTGAATAACCAAACCCATTAAACTTATCTCAAGGGAATATTTTGTATCTCCGTTAAGAGACTATGAATTCCATCTTGAGAATATATGTTCCATCAACACTAAATGTGGTTACCCAACATACTGAGGTTTTGACCGTTACTTTAGATCTCACTCCTGATATATCAAAACAACCTACACGTCATGGTCAGGTCCATTATTCTCTCAGGATTAAGAGTTCATGCAAATAAAAGTCGTGAGATTTATTATTCATTTGACAGTCGTTAGGAGAATAATAAATCTCACAGCCGTCCAGTTCAATATGTCTTAACTCTTAAAACATATCAACATATCAACTAGAAGTCTCCACTTCCATGATCAAGACAAATCATCTTAGTTGATATGTTATAGTCTTCGTAGATGAAATGCCAATTTCATCACCGACTACGAACTATAAACTCTGAGTTTACAAAGAACTTGTGATTTATATCTTCTGTGACTTTTCACATAAATCACATACTATGCATCTCATGGATTATATGATAATGTCCAAATATTCATGTTACCATTACTTTAGATAAAGATAAACAACTTTATTAAACACAACATTAAGTCATACATAATGTCATACATAGCATCATACAATAGGATTTAAGGGCACATATCTTAACAATCTCCCACTTGCCCTAAAGACTATTGTGCACTAATCTAACTCTCATTCCCTCCAAATGTAACTCGAAAGTCCTTTGAGGCAAGGTTTTGGTAAAAGAATCTGCTAGATTATTTGCACTTTCAATCTTTGCTACCACAACATCTCCACGAGCAACAATGTCTCGAATGATATGGTACTTCCTCTGAATGTGCTTTCCTTTCTTGTGATTTCTTGAATCTTTTGATTGTGCAACCGCTCCACTATTATCACAAAACAATATGATGGGAACTTGCTCCATTCTTACAACACCAAGATCAGAAAGGAATTTCTTGAGCTAAACAGCCTCCTTTGCCGCTTCACAAGCAGCAACGTACTCGGCTACCATGGTGGAGTCCGTAATGTAAGATTGCTTAACACTCCTCCAACTTATGGCTCCACCTCCCAAGGTGAAAACACATTCTGAAGTGGATTTTCTGAAATCTAGATCTGATTGAAAATCTGAATCTGTATAGCCAATGGGAATCAAATCCTCACAATGGTAAACAAGCATATAATTTCTCTTTCTCCTAAGATACTTGAGAATGTGCTTTACAGCTTGCCAATGTTTTAGTCCTGGATTTAATTGATATCGGCTGACCATGCCAAATGAATAACAAATATCTGGTCTAGTATAAAGCATGGCATACATGAGACTTCCTACTGCAGAATCATAAGGAACTTGTCTCATCATATTTTCTTCCTCTTGAGTCTTAGGCCTTTGGTCATCAGACAGAGGAACTCCATGTCTAAAAGGAAGCAATCCTTTCTTGGAGTTTTGCATGCTAAACCGTTCTAGAACCTTATCTATATATCCAACTTGTGATAAGCCTAACATCTTATTCTTGCGATCTCGCCAAAGCTTGATCCCTAGAATAAAGTTAGCCTCACCCAAGTCCTTCATATCAAATTGGCTAGACAACCAAACTTTAACCGATGACATTACCCCTACATCATTCCCAATAAGTAGAATATCATCAACATAAAGCACAAGGAACATTACTACTTTGTCTCGATGTCTCTTGTACACACATGGTTCATCAAGATTTTGTTCAAAACCAAATGACTTGATTGCTTGATCAAATCTGATGTTCCATGACCTAGATGCTTGTTTAAATCCATAAATGGACCTATTCAACTTGCATACCATATGCTCTTGGTTCTTTGCTGTGAATCCTTCTGGTTGCATCATGTATATTTCTTCTTCAAGATTGCCATTAAGAAATGCAGTCTTGACATCCATTTGCCAAATCTCATAATCATAATGAGCAGCAATGGATAAAAGAATTTTGATAGACTTAAGCATAGCTACTGGCGAAAAAGTTTCATCATAATCGATGCCTTTTTTTTATGTATACCCTTTCGCCACTAGTCTTGCTTTAAAGGTTTCAAAATTTCTATCTATCCCTCTCTTCCTCTTGTAAACCCATTTGCAACCAACAGGTTTAATGCCGTTAGGCACCTTTACAAGATTCCATACATGATTGGAATACATAGAATCCAATTCAGATTTCATAGCTAAGACCCAATGATGTGCATCTATATCATTTATGGCTTCATCATAAGTGTAAGGATCCGATTCAGCCTCTTCTGAGATACCTTCATAGGTTTCTCCCAAACCTATAAATCTTGTAGGAGGCCGAACAATTGTCCCACTACGACGAGGCACCTGTGTACTAGACATCTTATGAGTAATATCTTGTGGTGTATCTAATACAGCCACATCATCCCTAGTTTCATTCATTGGTTGGTCAACTACAGGTTCATTCATTTCAGCCAAGACAACTCTACTTCTAGGAGTATAATCATTCATGTAGTCATTTTCCAAGAATTTGGCATTTGTGCTAACAAACACTTTGTTATCCTTATGACTATAGAATAAACCTCCAACAGTTCCTTTTGGATACCCTACAAAGAAAACCACTTCTGTTTTAAATTGTAACTTGTCAGACTTTCCTTTCAACACATGTGCTGGAAAACCCAAAATGTGGAGATGTCTCATACTAGGCTTACGCCTATTCCAAAACTCTACAGGTGTTTTAGGAACAGACTTCGAAGGTACTAAATTTAGAAGATACATTGCAGTATTTAAGGCATATCCCCAAAAGGAAATTGATAGAGTCGAATAACTCAACATGAATCTAACCATATCCAAAAGAGTCCTATTCCTTCTTTCTGCTACACCATTTTGTTGTGGAGTTCCAGGTGCAGTCAACTGGGATATAATCCCATTTTCAGTCAAGTAATCCTTGAAGTCACCAAGAAGGTATTCGCCACCTCGATCAGATCGAATGGCCTTTATGCGTTTACCTAATTGATTCTCAACTTCAGCGCTAAACTCTTTGAACTTTTCAAAGGCTTCAGACTTCCGTTTTATTAGGTACACATAACCAAATCTAGAGTAATCATCAGTGAAAGTAATGAAATACTCATAGCCACCTCTTGCTTGGATTGACATAGGACCACATACATCTGAATGCACTAGTTCTAACAAATCTCGGGCTCTTCTACCTTTTGCATTAAAAGGCCATTTGGTCATTTTACCTTCCAAACAAGATTCGCAAACTGGAAAACTATCAAAGTCCATGGGCTGTAAAAATCCATCTTTGATTAGTCTTTGAATCCTACTTGAATTAATATGACCCAAATGCAAGTGCCAAAGATATGCTTCACTAGTAGAAGGAAACTTTCTCTTTAATGATTTTACATGAGAGCTATTATCTATTTCAGAATTGTATAATTCATGCATGTCAGGAGTTAAAATATAAAGACCATCCACAATATTGCCAGAACAGATAAACATTTTATCCTTCTTTATTACAACATTGTCTTTTAGGATAACACAATATCCATGCTTACCTAAATAAGTTGCAGAAATTAAATTCCTACGAACATTAGGTACATACAAATAGTCTTACAATATTAACGCTCTAGACTTAAAACACAAATTATACACTCCAATAGCTACAACCGGAATCTTGCTCCTATCAGCCAAAGTAAGAAATAGTTCTCCTTCATTCAACTTTCTGGTCTCTTGGAACCCCTGCAAAGAATTGCAGATATGATTAGAACAACTTGAATCCACACACCAGGAATCTGTTAGATCTTGTACCAAACATATTTCAAGAAGAAAGGAACTTTTATTACCCTTATTCTTGGCAGCTTTGAACTTTGGACAATTCCTCTTCCAATGTCATTTTTCACCACAATGGAAACACTTTCCTTTGGTTTTCTTTCCTTTGTCGACAACCCCTAAGGCAATTTGTTTACCATCTTTCTTAGTGAAGTCCTTCTTCTTCTTCTTACCCTTGCCTTTCGAATTAGGTTGAGAAGTAGAAGCTTCACCCACATTGGCTTCAACACTAGAAGTATCAAGGATGCCTTCCGCTGCCACTAACTCATTCATTAATTCAGACAAAGTGTAAATCTTTTTGTCCATATTATAATTGAGTCTGAATTCCTTGAATGATTCTGGTAGTGACTGGAGTATCATATCCACTTAGGATTCTCCATCAATGTCGGCACCTAAAACTTCTAATGTGTTCAGATTAGCAATAATCCTAAGACAATGCTCCCTTACTGAACTTCCTGTAACCATTTTGGTATTATAAATTTGCCTCATGGTTTCTTGCCTTGCAGACCGGCCTTGCTCATCAAAAATCTACTTCAGACTTAGCATGATGTCCGAAGCATGTTCTACATCCTGCATTTGATGCTATAGAACATTTGAAATAGATGCTAGGATATAGCACTTGGCCATCTCATTAGATTTCTGCCAACGATCATATCGCTGTTTTTCCTCAATAGGAGCATCTAATGAAGGAAAGCTAGGACATGGTTGAGTAAGCACATATTTGTGCTCTTCAGCAGTAAGAACAATGTCCAAATTCCTTTTCCAGTCAACATAGTTGGATCCAGTCAGTTTGTTTTGGTTAAGAATAGCAACAAGTGGGCTAAAAGATGCCATGATTTAAATCTGAAAATAATAAGCATAAATACAATAAGTAAACTGGACATTATCAATTTAGCATATAAGCATATAATATGGAATCTTAATAAAACCATAAAATAATATATGCAACAACAACCCAATCCTATATTCAATATCCCTCAGCATAGAGTGAATATTAAATACTATGATTGATTGAGAACTTCTCTCATTATTAATGCTATCATGATAACTCTTATCAAACACTAATAATATGCCGTTTTACATTTAGCCTCTAAGTAATAATAGCAAGAACTCAGCATAGAGGATACTAAAATACTTAGTCTAGTGTATACCATTGTCTAGAATCATGTGTAGCCACATTTCATCCCTTTAACAAGCTTATTTTGTGGTACCATGATAAAAACACCCTCCGCATGGAATGCAAATCTCGAGGCTAAGACAAGGTGTTTATCAAACCACTATAAACTACGAAATTCAATCTTGTAGAACCATGAAATAAATACTCTCCGCATGAAATGCTAAGCTCGAGGCAAAGACAAAGTATATATTTCACACTACTATGAACTAACAATGGAGGCCGTGAGATCCAATCCTTGCATCTCTCTCCCACTAGATATTTTAAAAATAAAGGTTTTTAAGGTCAAGAATCATAACAATGCTAGAGACGTGAAAAACATAATCCTAATCTCATTAGGAATAAATTTCATAAAACTAGCATTAATATATATATATATATATATATAATATAATATATATTACGTTATAAAACTATATTATATTATATATATATATATATAAAACTTTTCAGATTGATAGAAACATTGGACAAGTCAACGTCCATCGTATCAAGCAAATTACCAACCAATTGTGTTAATATATATATATATATATATATATATATATATATAACCGTGGGCCATAAAAGTTTAAGCCATGCACTTATAATCCATGCCATGCATTCCATGCAAACCAATCCGTTCATATATAATCCAAAAGGTGCAATTAAGCCCAAGTGGTTAATGCTTTCCAGTAGAATAACTGTTTTGTAACCACCCTTTGCAATTCGTATAGACTGAATCACCATGCGCAGCACTATTCAATCCCACTTGCAATATATATATACACGGATTCCATGGAATTAAAAACCATGACACAATACCACAACTTGATGTAGAAAATTGTAACATAAAGATGACGGTTTTCTTAAATTCTAAAAATTTAATCACACGCTATACAATCATGATATGAAAACCTGGCTCTGATACCAATTGTTGGATAAAAATTTGGTTTTGTATCTCATACAAAACACTCAGCGGAAGCAACAAATAAGGATTTATTTCACTCATGATTGACAACATGCACTATGTAAATTTCACAATTTAAGAACAAGTTAGCGTACCTTGCTGTGGAGAAATTCAAAATAAAGATTAGAAGCATTTGAGAACACTTTTAATCTTCACTCCAATTCCACTTTACGCCCAAGATGTGTGGTCTCTCAATCAGTTTTCAAAGGGAGAATGAAAGTGTGTCTCACACTCTCTCTTTTTCTCTACAATTCTTTTCTTAAAAAATCACACAAAAAAAAAATTCTATATATTTCTCCCTTTATAATTAACTGATTATCTAATTGGGCCAGCCTATTGGGCCTTTCCAATTGGGCTTTAGTGTGTGGCTTGGAATGGGACCAAAAGGGACCAATAAGACACTAGCTCCAATGGGTCTTGGGCTTTTCCGTCAACTCTTGACAAGTCCAAAGTTATCATTAATTATATTTAATACCACTATATAAATATAATTGCACTCTAGGCCTTATTAATAAATTATATCCCAAGACTTTATTTTACACGTAACTCCTTCATAAAATATTCGTAGTAATACAAAGTCATGAATGTAGACTGCCACTTTGTAAATTACTACATCTTATCCTTGAGTACCCGGTTTAATCCTTTAAAGTTATTCATCATATATTTATGAAATCCAATTTCATAAATATGTACTTTAGTAATTTCTTACCAAAGTGGTTAGGCCTAACTCTCTGAATAACCAAACCCATTAAACTTATCTCAAGGGAATATTTTGTATCTCCGTTAAGAGACTATGAATTCCATCTTGAGAATATATGTTCCATCAACACTAAATGTGGTTGCCTAACATACTGAGGTTTTGACCGTTACTTTAGATCTCACTCCTGATATATCAAAGCAAACTACACGTCATGATCAGGTCCATTATTCTCTCAGGATTAAGAGTTCATACAAATAAAAGTCGTGAGATTTATTATTCATTTGACAGTCGTTAGGAGAATAATAAATCTCACAGCCGTCCAGTTCAATATGTCTTAACTCTTAAAACATATCAACATATCAACTAGAAGTCTCCACTTTCATGATCAAAACAAATCATCTTAGTTGATACGTTATAGTCTTCGTAGATGAAATATCCAATTTCATCACCGACTACGAACTATAAATTCTGAGTTTACAAAAAATTTGTGATTTATATCTTTTGTGACTTTTCACATAAATCACATACTATGCATCTCATGGACTATATGATAATGTCCAAATATTCATGTTATCATTATTTTAGATAAAAATAAACAACTTTATTAAACACAACATTAAGTTATACATAATTTCATACATAGCATCATACAATAGGATTTAAGGGCACTTATCCTAACAATAACTGCCACAACGGCTAGGGGCTGGAGACGCATATATAAAGCCCCCACAAGCACGAGTCGGGGGTAAGAAAAAGATACAGTAATATACTCATTTTTTCACTATTTTTATTGGTAAAGACTTCTTAGAACTGACTTGAGCATCGGAGGTGTTTTGGCAGGCACCACACCGGTGATCGCGCTGGGAAACCTTCCCCACTATTTCTTATACCTGAAAGAAAGGAGGAAAGAAGGTTTGGTTCCGTCTGAACTTATTTATTCTTAACTAACGAATTCTGACTTCATCATATGTGTTTGTCCAATATTATTATGCATATGTGAATTACTAATACAATCAAGAGAATGATGAAACTAGTGTTGGGAAGATAAACATCTTAGAGAGCTTCCTTGAGTAATTAATATAACATATAGAAACCCACTTTAATCCAAAAGACCTAAGCTCAATGGGTACATGCTCAATTATGTTATATTAACCACTTATTCTTCTTATCTTTATTCAATATGAGACTTCACTCACACGTGTGAGTTTTTGCCTCTCTGTGAGTTTCAAGACCTCTCTATGGACCATGAACAAGTCCTACTCTCTCTTCCTTGCCTAATAAGTCTTTCCCTTCACTAGTGCATTATCCATGAGCCTGTACGTGTCAACCTTGCATGTCTTTTATCATCCATGGGAACCTTGCACATCATTGTTGTCTAGCATCATTGTCAATAATACTCCTTTATTGGGTCTTTTCCAAGATCGTTTATGTAGGCTTTATGGGCTTGCTTGGTGCAATATATTGTCCTCGCTCCAACAGTGAAAGAGTCTGTCTTGCTCCATTTACGAAAAGGCTTCAAGTACACACACCTCATTCTCGCTCTAACTACAAAAGGAACCTCGATAGCCTTGCCACCTTTACCCCACACCACCATGGGCTCTGATACCACTTGTTGGGTCCTAAATAATATTATCAACAATATTAGCAATCTAAAATAACAATCACACACAAAAATACAAATATTTACATGGAAAACCCTTATTCCTTAAAGGAAAAATCTACAAGATGAACTCCAAATAATTTTATTATTATCAAATCAATTACAATAATTCTTGTGTATGTCTCATGGCTAAAGAAAAATCTCTCTAATTTTTTTTTTGCTCACACACACATACTAATTATCTCTCTTAAAGGCGGCAACACTTTGTTTTCTCCTCTCTATTTTCTTCTTCATGCACAGCTCTCTCTTGGCTGTCTTCTTTTTCTCTAGTTGGCTCCCTCTTGGCTGTTCTTTTTTTTTTCTTTCTTTCTTTCTCTCTCTTGTGCAACACATTATTTTTCTTATGCGACACACACTTGTTGCAGCTATCTATACTATGCGGCACACCAATCCTTGCTTTGCAAGTCTACCATCCCACATGAATCCCAGGAATATATGGATTCCTAACACTACTTTAACTAGAACTAACTTTGGACAAGCCCATTAAGAAGCTCTATTCTTATATGCATTGGACCATGGTGCTTGATGCACCCAAAAATCTTCCCCTCCAGCCCACCGATGAGGGGAGATTTTCAATTCAACTCTTCAATTCGAATCCATGCCAGTCAAGAAGACACCATGCTTGACCTTTTTCATTATCTTCACCAACATTGAGAAGACCTCATCAATGTCAACACCTTTCATTCTCAAATAATTAATCTTATCTTGAATTTCCCTAATCCAATCCCTTGGCCCCCCCTCATCAGAAGCCCAATTATTCTTGAAGCTAACAATTTGATGTTCTTCAGTAGTTCTTTTCTCATGAGGTTAAAAAATATCTAGTGAAGGATATTGCTACCCTTGCTCAAGACCTCCAACGTCGTTCACTTCATCATCATCCCATGTAGCCTTGGCATCTTCATATTCTTCATCACTTATCACTTCCTCACCTGAAGCACTATTAAGCAATGAGAATTTTACCCTTTTGGTATCAACACCATTCATCTCAACTCTCAACTGTGGAATCTTTTCAAAATATTTAATCTCATTGAACTTCTTCTTACAGGTTTTCACATGAGTCCTGTGCATACCGTAACAAGTATGTCCTCTTGCAACAACCAACAACCTCTTAATAAGTTTCCATTTTCAATTACCAAGGTATTTACAATAACCCGTTCGATCCATAGCCAATGTAGAAAATACATTCATCTTTAAATCTAGAACATGTTTCACATCCTTCAACTTTATGGTGCTACCAACATTGGTTTCAATGCACACATCACCAATTCCCACAATTTTTGAGTAACTAGAATTACCCATTTTCATCGTACCAAATTCTTCTACTTTGTGTGTCGTAAACAACCCTTTCGTAGGGATAACATAGTGAGACGCTGCTAAATCAACAACCCACTCAACATCATTATTAGCAACATGTTCACACTTTTGCTCTTCAACAGAAAGTACCACAACATCCTCAGCAATCATAGCAGCTGTAGTATTTTTCTCATTATCATTCTTATCATCTTTACCTTTAGTTTGTTTTTTATTCCAATGCCAATTATCTTTTCTTATATGTCCCTTTTTACCTACTATTGAATTTTCGATTATTAGGTCATTTGCTTCTACCTCTGCTCTTGTTCTCCATGACAAAAGCTTGATCTTGTGCGTTGTCTATATTCACATCTCTCTTATGAACATCTTCACTTAAAAGAAAATCTCAAATATCATCATATTTGAGTTTGCTTTTCCCTGCATAATTATTCATCACCATTCTTATAGATTCCCAACTAGTCGGTAAAGAAGCCAAAAGAATCAATGCACGAACTTCATCATCAAATTCAATTTCCACTAAGGATAATTGATTTGTGATTTCATTGAACTCATTTAGAAGTGTCTTCTGCCTTCTTTAGATAAAATAACTTCTTTATCAAATGCACCTTGTCGTTAGCAAACACCTTGGGGAGCTTTCTTGAGTAATTAATATAATATATAGAAATACACTTTATACCAAAAGGCCTAAGCCCAATGGGTACATGATTCATTATATTATATTAACCACTCATTCTTCTTATCTTTATTCAATGTGAAGCTTCATTCACACATGTAACCCAATAACTAGCACAACATCTAAAACTATTATTTTGTTTATTTGTGGATGTGTTCATTTTTGGTCCTAGCCTCATCATTCTCTCTCTCTCTCTCTCTCTCTCTCTCTCTCTCTCTCTCTCTCTCTCTCTCTCTCTCTCTCTCTCTCTCTCTGAATATACATATATGTATATATATATATATATATATATTAACTTACACATAAAAGTATAGTTTTAAGTTGCATGCACACATACATTTATTATGAATTCCATTGATAATAAAAAACAACCTACTTTTTCGATATCCCTTTAATATGATTAAAGCATATAAAATACCGCCTTATAGTTCAACAAGCACTATCCAGGGTTTGAAGTGCTCCACCCTCAATTATTGAATTATCAAAAATAAAATATCAAGCAATTTTCAATATATTTTTTCAGGTAAAATATTGGAGGAAATAAAAAACCTCTCTTTGCACACACATAGGAAGTGTAATGCTAATGTGGCTAGTTTAGATATATAAGAGGACATGATTCTTGGTTTCTTCGTACTGCCTACAAAAAATCCCTAATAGTACTCAGAAGTTTGCACCCTAGAGAAGGTATAATTTTTTGATAAAAAAAAATTAAAACCTTAGGAGTTATTAGTGTCTCGAACAATATTGTGTACTATTTAAGAGATTTATTGCGTATGGGTCATAAGGGATTCTCAATTTGGTGGTTCACACAAATTCTGAAATAACAATACCCTCTAATTTAATTTTATTTCAAAAATATTGAAAAATGTAAAATCAAGCAATTTTTTTTCTTTCTAATGTCAAACAAAAAGGAATTAAATTTAAAACAAAGTGATAAACTTCAAAATCATTCGTTATAAATAAACTTCAAATTGAATGATTAACACAATCTTAACTCACAACATTCAAAAAAGCTTCAAAAGAAATTAAATGACTTCCAACATTCAACCTTAAATCTTAATTTTGTTAATAATTTTTATTCATCATTTGCTACATTTTGTTAAGGTGTTGCAAGGTTTGACCATTTAATTAACCTTAATCAAACCATGGTCAAACAATGTTAGATATATGCAAATGAAATGTTATTAGAAAATCTTGGGATCCCCACCAGGGCCACAACACGTCAACACCAATGTCACCCCTAACCACCACACTCAATGTGGAATGTGATGGTGTTGCTTGGTGTTATTAGAGCATTTGCATCCAGAAAAATCATTTTATTCTATTTTACCATTTCAAAAAACTACTTTATCAATTATACTATATCGTTTTACGATATTCCCAACATCTCAACTTTTATTTTCCCATTCTACTCATTAAAATAATATATATTACCTACTAAAATAATATAATATATTCCAATACAACTCTTTTTCTCTTTCATGGAAAAAAAAAAAAACTCTCCCTCTCTCTTCTCCCCCATCTCTATGTTTCTCGTCATTGGTGTCTCTTTCTTTGAACCACCATCCACCCGAAGCCAAATTCCTCATCCACCGGCCACTAGCAACCAACAATCAGCAACTAGCCACTGCCCAAACCAAACCAGCCACTACCACCAGCCACAAAAACCAGTCACCAACACCATGCCACACACCAACCACCAAAAGCCATTAAATCAAACCCATTAAATAAGAGAACCAACAAACCCCAATCAAAAGAAATTAAATGCATTAAATCAGAAACTAAAAGCCATTAAATCAGAAACTGATCTCCAGTCGTGCCAATCAAAACTCTATCAGAACCCACTCGATCTCCACCCAAAATCAAAGAAAAATCAACATTAGAAGTTCAAAATCCCATCAAAACCAATCTGAAGCTAATCTTCACGCCTCCGCTGGTGTTGTCTCCACGTCTCACCACCATCATCTCCATGCCTCCACACCTCCACACATACCCAAATCAACCCACAACCCAGATCAACCCACACCAAGCAAACCCACACAAACCTAGACCAACCCACACCATAAACTCAGATCAACCCACCATTGAGACCTTACCATGTTATTGCCATCGATCATTGACCCAAACCCACACCGCCACCATCGAGACCACGCCACACCATGACCATACCGTTACCACGCCGTGACCATGCCGAATCCAACCCAACTTCGATGGCATGCTTTGAACGAGAGAGAGAGAGAGAGAGAGAACTAAGGATGAAAAAGAGAATCAAGGAGAAAAAAAAAAGAAAAGAAAAGAAAGAAATAGCTAAGTGGGAGAGAGAGTGTGTGAAAAATAATATAATAATTATACAAGCATGCTATAGTACCTTCCTATATATAAGATGGTACTGTAGTAGTATTGTAAAAAAGTTACAAGTTTAGAAGGCCGGATGGAGTGGGGTTTTTGTGCATTGATGATAAAATATACTAACATATGCCACATACAACTGCCAATGAAAATGCTCTTTAAGGGTGTAAAAGGAATGATATATACGAGATCTTTATTGAATTTATTCTTTTAAAAAAATGAGATAAGAAATCAGTTTTTAAAAAAAAAAAAAAAAAAAACGTTCTAGAGGAGATGAGTAATGGTAGTTAAAGGATGAGATAAATCAGCTAGAGTATCAACTGCTGCCTTTATGAATTAAAAATAGCCAAGTAAAGGAGAAATTCATTTCACATATGGGAAATGTAAACAATTAATGGAAGAACATATTTTATAAACTAAAACAAAAGGTTCGGGGCTGGGACGATGCTGTTGAAGCATATGCATGCGTATCTTTTTCTGCATACAATCATCCATATATTCAAATTGAAAAACATAACATTGCTTTCCGTTTGAGCCAAAATTCCGTTTGTACACACCATTCAGTTTATTGCCATAACACTAGTACTGTAGTACAAGAGATAGAGTTGAGAAAATTTCTTGCACCTTTAGCATAAAATTTCTGCAGACATTAAGCCTCTATTACATACATACAAGTATCATATTTCGTACTTGTTTTAACTGTAAGTGAACGCTTACAAAACCAAAATGAGAAAACTGAAAAAAAAAAAAAAAAAAAAAAAAAACAAAAAATAAAAGAAAGTAAAAGAAAAAGTAGAATTAACCAAAATTGCAGTCCTAAGGACTTCTCTACTGCTCTTCTTCCTCAATTATTCTTAGGTGGATGAGATCTTGGGACATGATAATCAGCATTGAAAGCTACGAAACCTGCCATTTTGACATCCACTGGTTTAGGACCTCTTTTTCTCAATTTACAGTTTTCATTCAGAACTCCCTTCCCTTCATGGTTACAGTTTCCAACAGAAGGGACTACACCTTTAATATTCTTAGAATCCTCTCCTTTCAAACCCTCCTCTTTCACTATTCCCAAAACTCTTTTAATCGTCATTTTCCTTCCTATAAGTCTTGCATTTCCAACTTCAGCCGGGGCTGAAAAACCATCATAGGTTTCCTGGTAAAAATGTTTCTGTTAGAATGATAACACTTTTCCAAAAATACAACTTACATTGATCACATAGAGAAACTCTGAAGGAAAATTTTATTTTATACCTTTTCCACATTCGTAGGACTCTTTCTGTCTGTTGGAAGCAAACTTTTATCTGTTACTGGTACCTCGCCGACAGCTAAAAAAGTAAAACAAAGAGACATTTTTAACCCTTAACTGAAATCTAATTTGCAACAAATATGAAGAGAAAGAAAGTTATGTACCTTTAGTTTGTGCGCTAGTCTCTCTTACATGTAGCAAAATTAACATGACTATAAAGCTAGTGAACCTTATGGACGCCATTTTTTTCCGCACTTTCTTCTTGGGATGTTTGTTAGTTCTTAAACAAAAGAGAGGAATTAAATGCAAGAGAAGTTGATCTTTATAGATCGTCCAATCCAAGTCAAAGCTAGGGTTCTGGCCCTTGCATTTCCCCAGTTCCTAGATAAAATATAATCAGGGGTACATGAAATTACTTAGGGAGAATAAATTTTTATTTAAAAAAGAGCAACATTCAAAGCTTGTGTTGAAAAGTTGAAAATGGTTTATCGGTTGCTTTTGAAGTGTTAGGAAAAAGGCCTTTGATCGCGTGGAATGGAAGATACGGTGTTCAGCGCTTGTCTGCCGCCATGCATGCAACGAGGAGGGTTTGTTTGTGACCACCCTTGGTTTTAAATATCTATTTTATTGGGGGCTCCAGTCCCCATATAAATATAAACTTAAGCATTGTCCTGAGGTTAATATCATAAAGTGTAAGACGACTAAAAGAAAGTAGAGACAAAAGAGAGACACATACGGTTTTGTTTTGGTAAGTGAAACACATGCAATTGCCCATGTTGCCTTTGGCAATTCGCACACTTTCTTATACTAATGGAGGCTGCTTTGCCTATTATTTTCTTAGACCAAGGTTTTTTTAAGTGTGAAGAGAGACCTTTATTTCATACTTTGTCCATTTGTTAGTCTTAAATGTTTGCTTTAGTTGGGTCTAGCTTTGACCAAATAAAGAATTACTCGGGGTCAAGTGCATTTATAGGACAGGGTGGTAGTATTGGGAAGGACAAAGAAAAAAAAATTCTAGGGCTAGAATTAAAGTGTACTCTTTTTTATATTTTATCATTATTTAATTAACGAAAAAATATTTCTCTATGGTAATGAACGTGTTCTTTTTGCCCGTGAATCAGAGTTTAATTAGAAAGATTATGCATTGTTGTATACTGTGCTGTAAAAGAACCTGAAAGAAATATTCTATTTCCATCTAGACATGTCGATTGAACGGTAAGGTAAGGCAGCATTCACATTCCTTAAACTAACAACCGATTAAGCTTGCGGTACGTAAGGAAAACATTCTAGCTTTGTAATTGTAATGGGACTGGGACCCTTGAGCAACACCTCATTCAAACCAAAATTCATTAATTATTTTTCTAAAAAAGTGAAAAATTATTTTAATTCTTTCCCTTCAGGAAAGCCATCTAGGAAGAAAAATCAAAGATAGATGTTCATAATCATCACAAGTTGCATAATCTCTAGGAAGAATTAATTGTGATATTACTATATATTTTTTTGTTAAGGGTCTTTTTGTGGCTGGGACACGTCGCACATTGATACGTCTACAATCAAACCCAAAGTTGTTGAAAAAGTAAGTCCAGAACTCCTGCAATTGGGTCATTCGTTGGCCGCTACCATTATGTTTTTCCTACGCAATGAAATAACATAATAACTAAGCATGTGAATAATGGAAAAGAAGTTTTTCGTTATAAAGTAAGCATGAATAATAATGTCTATACATAAAAAATGGTGCAAAATAATAATACTCAAGACTTATCTTATAGTTTTCAAGGGTTACTTTTGCAATAGAAACCAATGCTAGATCCAACAGTGGTGGAAAGTACATAGTTTTGAAACCCGGACCGGACCGTACGGTCCGACCGGAAAAATCTCGAACCGCTCATTTTTGCGGTTCTTTTAGCTTCAAGAACTGTTCATGAGAAAAAAACAGGGACCCATGCAAACCACGGTCGGACCTCACGGTTTTGAGAACCGTTCACGGTTCTCGCGGTTCTCATAGGTCCCTTTTGAAAAAAAAAATTTTAAAGCCTTAAACGGATCATACCGGAATATTTACTATTTTTGGTCGGAAAAATAATACCCAAACAGAAAACGTAAAAAGAAATCATAAAACGTTTGATCTGACCCAAAAAACCTTAGATCTTTGTTTCAATCTTTGCTTCACTCTCAAAAAACGTCTCATATAATCCAAACACAAAACACAAAACAAAATCCGATTCTTACAATAAAGTTGAATCAGAACAAGCAAATATGAAAAAAAAAAAGAAAAAAAAAAAAAGAAAGAAGAAGAACAGCCGATCTGACCCAGTCCGGTGGTGGGGAGGAGGATGACGGCGGTGGGGCGACGACGAGGTAGTGCTTCATCGTGAACGTAGATCTCCAACAGCTTGTCCTTTTGGCGACGTCGATCTCCAACGCAGATCTCCAACGGCCTGACTGTTGAGCTCCTTTCCCCTTTCCCCTTTCTCCTTTCTCCTCTCTCTCTCTCTCTCTCTCTCTCTCTCTCTCTCTCTCTCTCTCTCTCTCTCTCTCTCTCTCTCTTTTCTCTGATGTGAACGTGATATTGTGGTAAGTGATAATTATGAAGTAAATGTGAGGTGGTTGAGAGTTGAGTCAAATAGTCAATGAGCAATAAATTGGGTCCGTGTCACCGTGTGTTGTCTTAAATCTTTATCCTTTAGTTTTTTTTTTTTTTAATGTAACCGTGTGGTATTTTTTATATTTTTTGGATTCAAATGTGTGGTGTTTAATATTAAAAAATGACAATTAAGAAATGATACCACAATATTTTCACAATAAATTTTAAGTAATAGATTATTATTAGTTAATATTGGTAAGTAAAAAAATAATTTTAGTAGTGGGTTCAAATTAAAACTAGTAACAACTTTTCACATAAGATTTTGATGTGATTCTTGTGAAAATATTGTAAATATAGCATAACAATTCATATTTGGGCTTGAGATGGATATATTAGACATAGTTAATATATGGATTTATAGTTTTAATTGGACTATTTTAGTTAATTTTTCTATTTTTTACTAATTTAATATTTATATATATTTAAAATAATTATTAAATTAATTATGACGTCATCACAGTTCGACCCCGGTTCGACCTTAAAAACCTTGAACCTCTTTCTTTTACGATTCAATGAACGGTCCGGGTTTCAAAACCATGGGAAAGTATTTGGCACGGCAACATATCGAGGTATTTTTTCATGGAGGGAAGCATTTAGTAGTGTCATGATGTCATATTGAGGCATTAAGCAAAGAACATCAAGAAGCATTTGGTGGTGTTGTAAGTATTCAGCAACATACAAACTATTGAGCGTAGTTATTCTGCAGATTAGTGCTCAAATAGTTAAAGTCAGAAAAGTTTAAACAATGAGAACTAAGGAAGTCAATACCGTACCAGAAGGTGTACCAGTTTGGCCTCCAGTATGATATATTTCGGATACCGGTTAATACCGGTGTACCGTTTCGAGTTTACCGCTATTTTATATATTTAATATACACACACACACAAAATCTCTATTTACACACACAGACTCTCCAACTTTTAGTCTCATGAATACTTTCCATTTCAACTATTGTATACTAATTGATACAGCAACCTAAAGATCAACTGGAGATCAGAATTAATGCAGGTAAAAGAGTTAAAAAAGAAGAAAATGGAACTCTTAATTCAAACACCAAATCCAAATTAAGTAAAAGAATTGGAGAGATCAAAGGTTAGGTGAAATAATGAAATTATCTACAAAATACTTTCATTCTTGATTATTTTAGAGGCAAAAACTACCACAATTACAAAAAAAAAACACATACACACACAGAGCATTTTGTGTTTCGGTCCGGTACGGCCGGTATGGTCGTAATTCGCTGATATGTGGCCAGTACAGCCGGTATTTTTTCCATGTATGAAATAGGAGTGTACTTGTACTGGTGCACTGGCCGATATAGGCTGGTACAGTACGATATCAGTAACACTGATGAGAATACATTCTATTCAATCAAGCTATAAACTTAGTTTGCGAAAATCTCTATCAAAAACATGTTGAAATCAATAAATGTGCTTACCTTTCAAGTTATGATCATGTTAATAAGTGTTTTTAGATAAATTGTTAATTAACCATTTTAGAAAAGCTTTTATATCACTTTTATGGAGAATTAAAAAAACTATCAAAATATTAATGGATTTTTTTCGCTTTTCCTATAAAAACTTTCTAAAAATGATTCATTAACAAATGCTCTTATGGCATTCGTCAACTTTTCCCATAAATAAAAGGAGAAATTTTCTTAGAAAGGAGAGAATGAGATTTGATGGGTGAATGCTTGATGGGATGCTTTTGAAAGCTAACCAAGTGAGATAAAGAAGGGCATAATGTGAGTAATAAGGCAAGATAAATTAGTTGCACTCTTTTTTTTTTTTTGCCTCTTGTCCCTTTGGGCCAGTTTGGAAAGGGGGAGTAGAGGGGAGTTACCCAGAAGCCTTTGATTCCTCCTTTTGTAATGTGTATGGTTTGGTTTCTATGGAATAAAAATGTCTATGATTTACTTGACAATCACGGTTTCTACTGAGAGCAACCACATCAGTCCATGGATAATCTTGCAAAATACAAAAAGCAGCTCTTTTTACACATTAAAAAAAAAAAAAAAACACTCACATCAGTGGGTCTAAAATTGTGCAAAATTGTGCATAAATTTATCAGAACTACAGCAACTGTGCATATATACACGGTTACTGTAGATCTTCTATATATTATTTTAATACTATTTCTCTCTTCCCCTGACTCTCTCTCTCTCTCTTCAACTCAATCACCACAACTCAGCACCAGCGCTAGCCACACAGCAACATGCACACAGCGCCAACCACACAGACCCACCATCCACGTCACCGAAACTCAACATCGCCAAACACCACCATCGCAACCCAGCATCGACAACCATAATCAACCCAAACCCGAAGAAAAACACATCCCAAACCCAAACCAAAATCAATTAAAACTAAATCCAACCCAACGAAAAACCCATATGAAAAATCCAACAGAAACCCACATGAAAAACCCACTAGAAAACTCGTTGGATCTGGCCCGATCTGCCCCTCCAGGTTGCTACCGATTTGCCGCCGCCAGGTTGTTGCCAACTACCGCTGATCTAGGTTTGAGATTTGAGTGAGGAAGAGAGTTTAGGAAGAACTAGAGAAGTAGAGGCAAAGGACAATTGGGAGAGAGAGACACAGTTGGGACTTGTGGGGTGGAAAAAAAATATTAATGAAAAGATATTTATTAATAAAATAATAATACAAAATATTATTTAAATAAGTTAAAAGTGTATAAAAGATATTCTGATGTGGGTATTTTGTAAAAGTGGTCTTGTAAAATAGAAAAAGTAGGTTGCTAGTGCAAAATAGACGGAAAAATTTAGCCAAACTGATGTGATTGCTCTAAGGGTGTGGTTATCTATAGATTTTTGAAAGGTTCAAAATACTTTTACATTGGGTAGAAGGCTTGCCTTGAACCTTGCAGCTGACTTGGCTTTATTTTCTAGCTCAAAAGTTATTAAGATGAAAGTAATACATGGTTTTAGCTATAAATGGAAAGATTCTTTCTTGGAAAGGTAAACGATAATTGAGTGCATTTAATGCAGTTGATGACAATTTGTATTAATGGGAAATTGAGAGGAAATAAAATGAAAAGTTATGCATGCCAATCTGACTTGAGTCAAATCCTTGGTTCATTTGGCTTAAGCTAACACGCTGATCAAGGGGATGGGTAACACAGGACTGACTTAATATAGTTAGGCGCCTACAGTGATAACTTTAAATGGACATTTTACATTTAAATATCACTTTAAATAATATTTAGTTAATATTCTATTATATATATATATATATAATTCAAACTCCACTATTCTTACTTTTTCATATGACTAATTCACTTAAGGATGATTGGGTTGGTTTTGTATAAATCCATAATATTTGTTTTGGAGAGAATGCTAAATTTATTACAAATCCTATTACAAATAATAAATGAGTATTTTAGTATTTGAATTCTTCTTAGTGATTGGCGATACATCAACTTGTGAGACCCATACTATAAAATTTGTAGCATCTCTAATATCACTCAATTTTTTAGACATTCTTCAAAGTGGAGGAAAAAAGATACAACTCACATTTAAAAAATATTTATTATATTTACATTCCCCATCTCACCCCACCCCCAACATTTGAGGGCCTGGGCTAACAACTCAACCAATAATGAAAACACTCCCCTACTTGTCAAACCATTTCTCCCCTTATTGTAGACTTAGAATTGTCCTGATGAGAATCAACAAGTATTCAAGGATCCATTGCGTGTTCTAGTTGGGCCAATTACAAGAGCAAGATCCAAGAAGATCGAAGAAGCACTTAATGGGCTGATTCAAGAGATTTTGGTTGATTTTAACGCAGTACATTCCAAGCTTGGCCCAAAGGAAGATGAAGGCATAATAAATTTAATCCAAGCTATTGAGGGCGGATCTGGCTTAATTGGACGTGATTTATGGCGTGGATTAATAACTGATTCTTCCAACTCTATATTAGTTAATAGAGATTTTTTCCTATTCTGAAGCTGCTATTTTAAACCAAATCTACCTGAATTTAGGGCTTTTATTATTTAGAACATTTTTTAGCTATTTTCCATTTTTGGATCTACTAATTTCAGACCAAATCAACTTTTATCTAGGGTTTTATTATTTAGTACGTTTTTTATATTTTCTTTTTTCAGTTATGTCTTATAAATAGCATGCATTCATTGCAATAGAGGACGATTGAAAAAAAAAATCAGAAAAGGTGAGGCTTTGCTCTTCTTTTGGTTCTTCAAGAACTGTGAACTTATTAGGGATTCTTCCTTGTGGCGTTCAAACTTTATACATTCGGTTCATGATTCAATTATAATCTCTGGGTCAAGGTCTGTTACTTATATTTTGGTTCGTGTTTCCCTTATAAACGTTGGGTCAAGATTCTATCAAAATTTGAATTTTAGCTTTCCTGGGCAAATATTCCAATATTATTTGTTGGGCCTCAAAGCGTGTAGATTGAGGTTCGCATCATGTCCATTGACTTGGATCATGGGTTAGGATAAATTGAGTGATAACTTAGTGTGGACTTCAAGCCTTGATGTATGATCAAAGAAAAAAAAAAGCATTAACAATTTTTTATGTACTAATATGAAGGATATAAGTGAAAATTTTGATACATTCACTACAACAAAAAATGTCTATTACATCAAGTGTTAATACAAAAAAATATGTATATAGTAGTTTTAGACAAAATATCTCATCTGCAAGTAAAAATTGTTGCAATAGTAACTTAAAAGTGTTAAATTATTGCATCAACAACAATAAGTTGCAATAACTTATAGTTTTCAGCTGCAATAGAAACTTTAATATATTAGGAAAATTTGTTGCAATAACTTAAAGTGAAAGAATCGTTGTAATAAATTGATACCAATTGTTTTTGCAATCTACTGCAATGAAAATTTTGAATTAATAGCTTATTGCAACGAAGTTACCATTGCAATAATTTGATATTAATTCTTTTACAATCTATTACATTCTTTTAAAATCCTTCGCCAACTCTAAAAAATATTTGCAGCTCAATTTGACATTGAATAAGTCAGTCAACGATGTTGAGATAACATAGCCAAGAACTTTTGTCCACAAATCATTTAGAAGAGAAGATTTAATGGAAGAAGAATAAGGCCCTGTTTGGTTGTCACATCACTCATATCTCAATTTTCATATCTCAATTTTCATTACTCAAAACACATTCTCATATCTCATATTTTATTCTCTACTTTTTTCTTAACTCATTCAATAATGTGTTTGGCTCAAATATTTGGGTTTCGTTTTCTGCTTAAAACCCAACTTTAACTCAAAAATTGTGGAGCCCACATGTCTGTCTATTTAGAATGATAACAATACAACCCGCGAAATTTTCTCTTGGCACTCCTCTTTCATTTCTCTCTACCCCATGCATCAAAAGAAAGAAGCTTACCCAACCCACAAACCTAGCTCCTAAACATAGAGATTTTTGCCAACAAAAAAAATCTTACCCAAACACAAAAGAAGGATAAAAACATACAAATATAAACCCACAAATACCCAAATCAAAACCCATACACACATATCTCATAAACATACATACATAAACCCACAAATAGCCAAATCAGAACCCACGGATACAAATCTCATAAACATACATACATAAACCCGCAAATACCCAAATCAAAATTTCATTTTATAAATCCTCAAATCTAAATCAACCAAATCCCCAAACCCACAAACAACTAACAATCAGGAGATGGATTTCGGCCATAGGTAAAGAAAAAACAAGTAAAAAAGAAAAGAAATAGAGATAGTAGAGAGAGGAACTTGAAGGCTTCAACCTTGAGGTTTTGATCTAGAGAGGATGAGGAGAGAGGACGGGTTAGAGGAAGTTAGGAGAGGAAGAAAGAGTGAAGAAAGAAAGAAAAGAAGAAAGAGAGCAATTGGTGTGAAGAGTAGAAGAAAGAAAGAAAAAAGAGCAAATCAGGCTTGAAGAGAAAAAGAAAGAAAGAAAAGAAGAAACAAAGAAGTAGATGCACAGAGAAGAAGAAAAAAAGAAAGAAAAGAAGAAACAGAGAAGTAGATGTGAAGAGAAGAAGAAAGAAAGAAAGAAAAAGAACCAAAAAAAAAAAAAAAAAGAGGTGGTGATTAGTCAAGACACTGAGCAGTGGGTCCTATTTAGTGAATGAAATTATAATATTACCACAAAACTCATATTTCATAACTCGAAAACAAGCTTTTCTTGTTTCCGAATTTATTCACTCATATCCCAAAAAATTGAGATATTTTAACTGAGTAAAGTGTTTGATAAATCATCCAAACAAGCTTTGTACCCATGGGGCCCATCGATTTTGGGTTATGAGTTAACAAAACTGAGATATGTTAACTCAGTTTACCAAAATCCAAACAAGGCCTAAGACTTTCTCTTGTAACTTGTTGTTCTCACTACATCAAAAATTGTCTATTACATCAAGTGTTAATATAATAAAATATGTATATAGCACTTTTAGAAAAAATATCGGATCTACAAGTTAAAATGGTTGCAATAGTAACTGAAAAGTATTAAATTATTGCATCAACAATAATAAGTTGCGATAACTTATAATTTTCAGCTACAATAGAAGTTTTAATATATTAGAAAAAATTGTTACAATAACTTAAAATGAAAAAATCTTTGCAATAAATTGATACCAATTGTTTTTGTAATCAATTGTAATGAAAATTTCGAATTAATAGCTTATTGCAACGAAATTACCATTGCAATAATTTGATATCAATTCTTTTGCAATCTATTACAATCTTTTAAAATCCTCTGCCAACTCCGAAAAATATTTGTAGCTCAATTTGACATTGAATAAGTTAATCAACGATATTGTGGCAACATAACCAAGAACTTCTATCCACAAATCATTTGGAAGAGAAGATTTAATGGAAGAAGAATAAGACTTTCTCTTGTAACTTATTGTTCTCACTACATAAAAAAATGTCTATTACATCAATTGTTAATACACAAAATATATATAGTAGTTTTAGACAAAATATCATATCTACAAGTTAAAATGGTTGCAATGGTAACTTAAAAGTATTAAATTATTGCATCAACAATAATAAGCTGCAATAACATATAATTTTCAGTTGCAATAGAAGCTTTAATATATTAGGAAAAATTGTTGTAATAACTTAAAATGAAAGAATCGTGGCAATAAATTGATACCAATTGTTTTTGTAATCTATTACAACGAAAATTTTGAATTAATAGCTTATTGCATCGAAGTTACCATAGCAATAATTTGATATTAATTCTTTTACAATCTATTGTAATGACAAACACATAACTGCAATGAATATATCGTTGCAATAACTTGGTATCAATTATTTCATAGTCAATCGCAGTGACAAAATGAATTAATTATCTATTACAATGAAGACATCATTGAAGTAATTTAATCCGATTTATTTTGTTCAATTATTTGCAATCTATTACAACAAGTTTCGTGAAGTAATAGCCTATACTTACAAGATATTTGAAATAGTAAATTGTTTATTGCAACAATATATATATATATATATATATATCATTGCATCAAAGTTATTATTAAAATTTTTGGAGTTTATTGCAACAAAAATTTTTGTTGCATAAACCTATTACCTCAAATTTTATTGCAACATCTTGTATGAACTATTGCAATGACTTTTGCAATGGTTTTTTTCATTGCAATAAACATGTTTTCTTGTAGTGGAAGCAGGGGCACTAGTGAAAGAAGCAGACACTGGTGAAAGAAGCAAAGGTACAAGTGCAAAAAGTAGAGTCATGGCGCAAAAGGCAAGGGAATTAGCAGCCTCTTTTGAGGGCAAGGTTGTTTTCTTCTCTACAAGAGATGAAGCTAGGGTATTAGCAGACTTGAAAAAGGACTACCAAATATCTGTTTGCGATAGAATTTCGATAAAAGTTGGATGGGAGAAAGAATGAGCGGAACTTCGAGCACTTGCCAAGGACTTGAACATTTTAGAATAGTTGGTGGGTAGCGAACAATCTTGAATGTTCACGGTAATATTTTTGTAATAATTCCACGGAATGAATGTCAGCTGTTCAAAATTTGCAAAGTTCCTATAGGAAGGTGATATGAACTTGTTAGTTTTCATAGACATTTATATGCTCTCTACTTTACGTGAATATATTGTTTAGGGGATTTTTTCGTTAATAGCACAAAATTGTGATAGCGAGAATAGTGAGTAGATATGTAATGCACGAAATTGTGTAAATTCCTTAACACGTGCCTTGTAAAAACTCTATACAATAGAATGTATGTTTTTTTTTTTTTTAATTTTTTTATTGCAACGAAAATTTCGAATTAATAGCTTATTGCATCGAAGTTACCATTGCAATAATTTGATATTAATTCTTTTACAATCTATTGCAATGACAAACACGTAACTGTAATGAATATATCGTTGCAATAACTTGGTATCAATTATTTCAGAGTCAATCGCAATGACAAAATGAATTAATTATCTATTAAAATGAAGCTATTTATTGAAGTAATTTAATTCAATTTATTTTGTTCAATTATTTGCAATCTATTGCAACAAGTTTCGTGAAGTAATAGCCTATACTTACAAAATATTTGAAATAGTAAATTGTTTATTGCAACATTATATATATCATTGCATCAAACTTATTATTAAAACATTTGGAGTTTATTGCAACAAAAATTTTTGTTTCATAAACCTATTACCTCAAATTTTATTGCAATAAACTTGTTTTCTTGTAGTGGAAGTAGGGGCATTGGTGAAAGAAGTAGACATCAGTGAAAGAAGCAAAGGTACAGTGCAAAAAGCGAAGTCATGGCGCAAAAGGCAAGGGAACTAGCAACCTCGTTCGAGGGCAAGGTTGTTTTCTTTTCTACAAGAGATGAAGCTAGGGCATTAGCAGACTTTAAAAAGGACTACCAAATATCTATTCGTGGTATAATTTCAATAAAAGTTGGATGGAGGAAAGAATGAGCAGACCTTCAAGCACTTGCCAAGGACTTGAACATTTTAGAATAGATGGTGGGTAGCGGACAGTCTTGAATGTTCACGGTAATATTTCTATAATAATTCCATAGAACAAACGTCAGTTGCTCTGAATTTGCAAAGTTCCTATAGGAAGGTGATATGAACTTGTTAGTTTTCATAGACGTTTACATGCTCTCTTCTCTACGTGAATATAGTGTTTAGGGGATTTTTTTCGTTGATAGCACAAAATTGTGATAGCGGGAATAGTGAGTAGATATGCAATGCACAAATTATGTAAATTCCTTAATGCTTGTCTTGTAAAAACTCCATGGGCAGCTATACAATAGAATGTACGTTGTTTTGTTTTGTTTTTTTAATTTTTCTATAATTAGCTAGTTATTTTGTTTTGTTTTTTTAAATTTTTTTATTGCAACGAAAATTTCGAATTAATAGCTTATTGCATCGAAGTTACCATTGCAATAATTTGATATTAATTCTTTTATAATCTATTGCAATGACAAACACGTAACTGCAATGAATATATCATTATAATAACTTGGTATCAATTATTTCATAGTCAATCACAGTGACAAAATAAATTAATTATCTATTACAATGAAGATATCATTGAAGTAATTTAATTCAATTTAGTTTGTTCAATTATTTGCAATCTATTGCAATAAGTTTCGTGAAGTAATAGCCTATACTTACAAGATATTCAAAATAGTAAATTGTTTATTGCAACATTATATATATCATTGCATCAAAGTTATTATTAAAATATTTGGAGTTTATTGCAACAAAAAATTTTGTTTCATAAACCTATTACCTCAAATTTTATTGCAACATCTTGTATCAACTATTGCAATGACTCTAATGTTATTGCAATGGTTTTTTTTCGTTGCAATAAACATTTTTTCTTGTAGTGATTTTGATGAAACAAATTACTCATGCATGTAAAATTGATTTTTTGGAAATCATTTGTTCAAGTGTCAATTACAGAACGGCTATAAATCTTGTAACTCAATTAGTATCTCATGATATTTTCAATTGAAATATATAGAGCTCACATCCCCCAACCCCATCTATCGAATTATAAATAAGTCTCATTTCTATGAATTTGTTCCTTTTTCTTAAATTTAGGTCAGTTGCCAAACATTGCTTTAACACACTGCACAAGATAGTGCAGGTCATGAGAAGGTACTTAACTAGTCCCTTCTAGAAGACATCAATGGGTTTAAAATCTCAATCTTACCGATAAATATATTGCGAGTTTATGAATCAGATATATTCAACCAAGATATTGGTGGTCAAACGCTAAATGACAAGATATATATAGTTAAAATTCAACTGTGTATTGTGTATGTATAAACAAATCAAAGAGTAGAACAACATATAAGAAAAATAAATATTTGCCTAGCGAATAAAATATATATTTGATAATTATACTATAATTTTTTAATTAGTTTTACTAGGTATTCACATTTATAAATTTAAAGAATAGTAAAATCCTATTGTTATTAACTTATTATTATTAAATGATTGAGTTTGATCTCAAGGAGAGAGAAGTTGATTTAATTTAATACCCTGTGCCCTTGGAGTTATAATTACCGATCAATTACAGGAGTAGTATATATGTTCCAAGTTACAACTTTTTTTTTTTTTTTTTTTTTGAGAATCGAGTAGTATACTGTATATATATTATAACTTGAATGGGGTAATTTCAGAGAATTAGTGCTAGCTCTTGCAAATGCAAAGAATATAGTTTTTATTTTGTTAACTTCAACAAGGTGAGCTGTGAGCAAGTATCTAAAGCTTGTTGATTGAAGATCGAGCAAAATCAGTAAAAAATATTGTTTGCTTAGCTTTCTGTATTATTATTTTTTCCTTAGATGGAAACTTGGTGATTAGCGAACCTAGATTCCAAGAGGCAAGCGATTAATTACCACATTGAATCACTAATCCCATCATATATATGATTAACAACGTTAATAAATTTCACAAAAAATAATTTATTGTTGTAGTTAAACTAGTGTGGAACACGAGGACGTGGCCTCCAACTTTCATGTTAATGGGAACTGCGCAGCTAGCTACAACAACAACGGTGTCGGTTCTACTGAAAGGTGAACAGTAAAACTGAAAACAACATTTTTACATTTCTGCCGACATTGGATTTGGTGTCATGGCGCGGGTTAGTCGGTGATGCCACATGCACCAAATGACAGCGGGGAATAGAAAACATCTAAGCTGGGACCAGTGTTTACACTAGGCGCGAGATGAACACGTTTAGCACAAAGGACGGTGGTAGTTACGTTTTGTTTGAAATCCGCTTATTTTGTTGAAATTGAAAATTTTTTATTGAAAATATTTTAAATAAAAGTAAAAGTTAGTTAGATTAGTACAGTAAAACTCGTAAATAGTATTAAAAAGTGCAATAAGGTCAATAAATAGTAGCAAAAATAAACTAAATAGTAAAATAAGCCGATTTTTTTAGTTTGAGGCCAAATGCACACTTACACATGGTCTGTAGACACATAAATCATATCGTGTTTTCATTTGTTTTTTGAAAACATAATTTTTGTTATGTGCCTCGTGTAGGGATCTAGGATTTCAAACGCCAAAATGTAAGGGGGGAAAAGACAAATAGGTATCCATATGGTATTAACAAACTATCAACCAAGATAAATAAACAAAACTATTATTTCTTAATACATTAAGATGCAATCATCTACCAACAATGACAAAAAAACACAGAATAATATTGTTTCTTAAGAGCATCAGCCGTTGCAAAAAAAAAAATCATTTTCACAAACCAAGACTTACTACTTTAATATAACATTTGAAATGTCTCATATAGTATTATTTTTGGTATTTGGTGTTCTAAATACAAATATTTAGCATTTAGAACATCTGATACTAGTACTCTATGTGTTGCTGATAGCTCAAAAAAGTTTTTCAAGAGTCTTGTAACTCAATAACATAGTCTTTTCTCCATTGCTAAGAGAACCATGATACATGTGACAATTAATGATTATTTTTTAATTAAAAATAAAGAGTTAATGGTTATTCCCACAACAATTACTTCAATCAAAGAAAGAATGAAAAATGTATTAATTATTTTGATTAGAAAGTAATTAATGAATAATGATGTCAAGAATCATGTAGTTCATTGATATGGTTCGAATCCTCCTCCCTTACTCATAACAATTGAATTACCAAAAAAGAAAATGATTAATGATCCCATTCAGTCTTAATCATTATTCATTAGTATTCATCCACCCAACCATTTGAATCCATCGTTGCCCTTCTGGCCTTGGCAATTCGCATCTCGTACACCTATATATTACCGGAATTAACCTAAATAGATTTCGTATCTTAGACTGTTTCATAGGCAATATAATAATAACCATTACAATAGCTAGCTTTTGAATTATGTGAGTTTGGTTTTATGTGAGAATATTAGTACTCTAAACCTCCACATGGATTTGTCAACCTAAATATTTGACCATTTAAGTATTCACTAGGACTTATGTCTTCTTTTAACTTATATAGGTGTCAAGACTCAAGATTCCTTTAAAAAAAATTTTAACAATCCTATGTGCAAAAAATGCTAAGGGTAAAAAAGAAAAAAAAAATGAAAATGAAAAAGAATAAGAAGTTTACTTTCTGCAGTTAATCTGTTAATGTACATTGTGTACGTCCTTATCATTTTCTAATTCACAAAATCCCAAATGCAGAATTATAAAAAGCATACGGGCATGGAAAACATGATCACGGTGTTTCTAATATTAATTCTATAAAATGACAATAAGATTTTAAATATATCAACAAATAGAGTGTTGATGAGGACTACTACTACAGATTTTGGGTTGTTTTTATTAGCTTTTATTATTTTAATATTTCACTCTTGCACTCAAAAGTAAAAAAAAAAAGAAAAAAAGAAAGCTGTTAAATTGAAGATTTTTTTTTTCTCTGTTTTGGACGCAAAATGTTTCATATCTTGTTTGTCAAGTATGTGCATGACTTGAGCATTCAAATTTGGATAGACTACCTAGGAGATCTGCTTATCAATGCATTGTTATTATTTGTTCATAATAAAACATAAAATAGATGTCAAAAAAATTTTAGATGAATAATGACAATTATTTACCCTAGCCTTGAATAATTCTCCTATCAAAATAACTACAAAGATTCGAAAAAAAGTGGGATGTATGTTTCTATTTTAAAAGCCCGAGAGAGCTAATAATTCCATGCATGGAAGAACTGCCAGTGTCACGTTCTTCTCCTCGGTTTCAAGAGTTTGTAGTTGTACCCCATATATGTACGGGAAACCAGCTGTTAGTATACAGGAACTCTATATTAATGAGCATGTAAAAGACTAACGGTATTGATTGTAGTTGAAAAATGGGCTTTGATTGTTAAATTTGGCTTTCAGACTTGGGATTCTGATTTCTAATAAAGGTTAGCCGGTTTGGCTTCAAAAGACACTATTATCACATGGTGGCCACAACTAAAATCTATGTTGGAATTTGACCAAGAATGAGCACTGTTTTACATTATCAGAGATCTTCCGAAGCATGTGTGACTATTTAATAATCTGAAATATGACAAATAAGAAGATTAACCTTTTTGTTCCGGGTGCCAAAGATCAGTTCACTCCAAATTAAGATCAGTTGTATGTTCAATTAACTCAATTTTTATTATCCAATGGACACAGAAATTGTTAAAAAAATCTAAAATATCTACTATAGGTTGTTATATGGAAAAAATAGATTGTGATATGGAATTGCAAGGAAGTAATTTTGTATGTCAAATAGACTTGTACCACATATAGAAAGAGTGCTCATGTTGAGATAATTACCTTTCATAGAAAAATATTGAGATTGACTTAATTTGAGAAATGTTGAGATAATTAGCCATGTTGATTATGTTGAGAGTGCTCATGTTGAGATAATTACCTTTCAGATTGACTTAAAAGATAAAAATTGTGGGAGAAATGTTTGAGAATTGTAAAGAAATTGACTTAATTCGAGAAAATTACCTTTCATAGAAAAATATCGAGAGAGAGAGAGAGAGAGAGAGAGAGAGAGAGAGAGAGAGAGAGAGAGAGAGAGAGAGAGAGAGAGAGAGAGAGAGAATGCACTAGCTATTAATTTATTTATTCTTCAATGAATGGAAATGTGATTTCAAGTAGGTATTTATAGAACTATAAAACTATTCTATTAGCCCACATAGCCTTATTCTAATGATTCTATTATTCCCCATGTGAATTAATAATTCCAACATATGTTAAATATGATTAACATACTTAGAATTGTAACTAACTAAATGCAACATTACAAAAATTACTATTTTGATACCTATAGGGTTTCTTAACATTTCCCTTTCCTTCAAAACATCTTGTCCACAAGGTGTTGTTGTGATTCGCATCTTCATTAAAGAAGATTTTCCAATGGACCAATATCTTAGTGACATTTTGATTAGCATATTCATGCGCTTCTCCTTGACAAGTGGTCCCATGTACATGAAGCTTCCTTCTTTGTAGATCTTCAAACTTCTCTCAAATTCTTGAGTCTTTAATGGTTCTTTAATTTTCAAGGTCTCATTGATTCTTTAAATTTTGGAATGTTCTTGGATTCTCAAGACCTCATTTGATTATAGAATCACTAGAATTGTTGGCGTTTGCATATTTAACTCTTGGATCATTGACACTTGGATTTCCAATTCTCAAATCATGGACTTTTGAATGGAAGCCTCCATTGATGCATCAAAAACTGGTTCCTAGTGTTTTGGCATGAAATTTGTGAGCTCTTGCATCTTAGGGCCCGTCTGATAGTAGTGTTTAAGTATTGTTGTTCAGTTTTCAGTGTTATGGAAATACGTGTTTGAGTGTTATAAAAATACATATTAGAAGTGTTATTATTATTTAAACACTGAAAACTGTTATTTAAAAACAGGCACCAAACAACCCTTTAGATTCTTGGGTTACAGTCTCCATTGATGCATCAAGGATTGGTGCTCGAAACCGATCTTGTAGGGTGCATATGAAATGCACCCAATTTGTGCATAGGCCGAATGCCCTCGCATCTTGGAACCATTCACACACTTCTCTTTCTATGTAATAAGAGGCAATGAAAACCATGCAATGTGGTGGTGTGTTGTCTAGAGCAAAGAATTCATAAAGCTTGACATGCCATTGAAAAGGATCTCCGCTTTTGAAATAAAACTCCATGAAAGCTTGATGAATTGCAATAGATTCAGTCATCTTAAGATCGATAGCTCTAATTCCACTCGTTAGGAACCTAGTGGTTCCTAATGGGGATAGAGAAGAATTTTAGGGGAATTGACTTAATTCAATATAGTCACCTTCCATGGAGATATATTAAGAGAGAGAGAGGGAGAAGAAATGCACTAAGCAATCAATTGGTTTATTTTTCAATGAATGGAAATGTGATTACAAGTAGGTATTTATAGGACCATATAACTATTCTATTGGCCCACATGACCTTATCATAATGGTTCTATTATTCTCCATGTGCATTAATAATTTCAACATATGTTAAATGTGATTAATATGCTTGGAATTGTAACTAACTAAATGAAATATTACAACAATTATTATCTATATACCTTCCTAACAAATCACCCCAAGACGCCTTCAACATCCAATGGTTGTAGACCAACCATAGATAAAACAAATCTTGACTTTCATTTCCTTTGTGATGGACCTAGAAGAGGGGGACTCACCAATTATGCACTTAGAATCATGCTTTTTTAGGCCTATAATGGATATACAATGCAATTTCGGTAGTAATATTCTATTTCAGTTGGAATATGCATTAGCTTATCACCTGCTTGCCTCAAAGTCTCAAACTGATGATAATTTTCCAAATTTCTATGCATTTTATTTTGAATAAAAATTTAAGAAACTAAACATACAAGTTGAAAAAAGAAAGAAAGAAAGAAAGAAGAAATTATCACCGGTAGCCCCTATTGGCCAAGCCACAACAAATCACCAACATCTTCAAAACCACCCAAAATTTACAAAACTTACAAGCTGCCAACAAATTCATCCAAGTGTCACACATATTCAATCTTTTTACCGGTTTAGCTCCAATATGGTCAAGCCATAACAGTTTAATCTCATTGCCACCAAACTACCCAAGTCCAAACACGCTCAAATTTATCGATAATCTAACAAACGACGCTAATAAACCCACAACTTTGATAGTAGTAAGTTTGAGTGGGCAAGGAGTAGGAGGAGGAAGTTATGATAGATAAGACTAACGGAAGAAAAATAGAGGGGGGGCGAGACTCAGACAAGTGATAAGAGAAAGAAAGAAAAAGGGAGAAAATGTACTTATCATATTGACATAGATACCTGGATCAAACTGTATGGGATTCCCCAGATGGACAAAAATTCCAGTGGGTCAACCAAATAGAACGACCAAATACAATTTCTTTCCCAAGTTGACAAATTCCAAATAGACAAAGTTCTCTTCTAAACTATTGAAGGAAAGTTCTTCCAACCTTTTAGGTAACAACTTAAAACATCTATCCACTACTTTGAGTCATGTGAACAACTTAGGGTTAGTTTGGTTCAACCTTTTGAAACTCTTTTTTATAAGTGGTGGGCCAAAAAGCATGTTTTAGAATTACTGTCCAAGGGTCCATTGCGTTAACACAAAAAATTACATTTACTAGAGTTCAAAAAGAACCATTTGAAAATTTTACCAAACACAAAAAATTACGTTTGAAATTGCAATTGTGATTTTTTTGCCCAAACAGGCCCTTAATAGTCATGGGAGTCCTCCAAAGTCCAAAGTGGTTTGGAGGAATTTTTTTCCCATCCCATTATGAGACGACTTATAATATATATTTTTTTTTAGAAACAAACACACATACATACAGGGTAGAGGAAAAATGGTTCTAACATGAAGATACACAATGACTTATAATTAAATTCATTTATATGTATTATTTAAAAAAAGTTACATGACTTGATTAATTACGTCATGCAGCATAAAATACACTTGTAATTTGTTTGGATGGCATGATTTGATCACATGAATTTGGATTTGGGTGATTAAAATCCAAATACATTGTGTGGATAATTTACAAAAAAATCAAGGATTTGGATTTGGCAAATTTGCCAAAGATTGAATTTGAAATAACTTTTAAACTCATAAAATTTTAGAGATTCATATGACATTATGACATACTTAAATATTTATAGATTTGGAATTAAGGTATTTCAAATCTATTACTTTAAAATTCAAATCCAAATTCATGTATACAAACGTGACCTTGAATAATTTTATTAATTGTGACATGACAATTTCCTCTAAATTGATTTGGATGCTTCGTATGATTTTTATTTTAAATACTAAATATATTTAACACAGGCGAAAAGAAGGAATGTTTTATATGATTTAATACATACGAATGATTTTTTTTTCTTGATTATCACACGTGAATGATGTAATGAAAGTGAATTTGGACTTTGGAGGAAAACTGTCTATTCCAAATGGGCCTGATTTTATTTCAAATGGGCCTGATTCAAAGGAGTGGAATAACCAATGGCTCCCAAAGCAAAATTTCTCTTAACTCTATACCCTCTTTGGTAATTTCATTCTCTTCCTTTCGCTCAAAATCCCTCCCGGGAAATCCAAAACCAAAAACCCCCCATTTCCCGCCAAATCTCCGAACACACCCCCACAAAGCCCCAACTCCAAAAATCAAATCCACAAATTCCCACCCACCCAGCCAAGCCAAACCCATTTCCAAAGCAGCCATGAAAGTCCGGTCAGTGAAGCTCAGGGAGGCCCACAAGGCCTCCTCCTCCTCCAGCAATGGCCGTGGCGGCGGCTCCTTCTGCTCCGTGGTGTGGGACCAGCAAGCACATCACCTCGTCACTGCCTCCGCTTCCGATCCTTCTATCTCCATCCACGACCCTCTTCTTCCGTCAAGCGCTCCCAGGATCCTCCGCCACCACCGCGACGGCGTCACCGCCATCGCCATTAGCCCCAACTCCACTTGCCTCGCTTCCGGATCCATCGATCACTCCGTCAAGCTCTACAAGTTTCCCGGTATTGCAATCTCTGTTTCTCCATTTCTGTTGTTGAGTATGAAGTTTGTGGAATTTTGATGCTGGAATTTAAAAAAAAAAAAAAAAAAAAAAGGAAAGTCGGGTTTAATTTGTGTTTTTAGCTTGATGGGTTTTCTTTCTGGGTGTCATTTATCGATTCAGTTGTTAGATTCGCATGGTAATTATTTTGTGCTCTGTTGGGATTCTTTAAAGGATCAAGCTTGATGTGTGAAACCTTTTGAATTTTGTTGGAATGCTGGTTTGCTTGTATAGATCTGATGTGTGAAATGTTGAGATGTTTATGATTTTTTAAAATTTTAGTGTATGGTTCTCTTGATGGAATGTGTAAAATGATTTTGTGTCTTGAAAAGTAGGTTTTGATATTTTCCTCTGAATGTCTGGAGTGTGGAAATTGCTGGAATTGGTTTTGGTTTGCTAGAAATTAGGTATAGTTGGAACTCTTGTTTGAGTTTCTTCATATTATCTCTTAATTGTGCATCTTAGTTGACTACCTGGTAGTGCTTATGGGGAACATGCCTAAATTCGATATGCAAAATCGCTTAGTTGCGTCTAATAATCATAAAGTTTAATTTACATCGGTTTATATAGTTTGATTAATTTTGCTAGACTTTTCTTTTTTGGGTTCTTTTCAGGTGGAGAGTTTGAGACTAATATTACTAGATTCACATTGCCAATACGTGCCCTTGCGTTTAATAGATCAGGGAGCATGTTGGCAGCCGCGGGTGATGATGAGGGGATTAAGCTAATAAACACAATTGATGGTTCAATTGCAAGGGTTCTCAAAGGACACAAAGGGCCTGTAACTGGCTTAGCTTTTGACCCCAAGAGTGAATATTTGGCATCGGTTGATTCAACTGGGACTGTCATATTTTGGGAGCTTCAGTCTGGAGTAGTATTGCACACTCTTAAAGGCATAGCTCCTGACATTGGTTTAGACCTTTCCATCATGAATGTGATTAGCTGGAGTCCTGATGGGGAGACCTTAGCTGTCCCGGGTTTGAGAAATGATGTGGTGATGTACGATAGAGATACAGCTGAGAAACTGTTTACATTGAGAGGTGATCACATACAACCTATTTGTTTCTTGTCTTGGTCACCCAACGGTAAATACTTGGCTACCTCAGGTTTAGATAGGCAGGTTCTTATCTGGGATGTTGATCGGAAGCAGGATATTGACAGGCAGAAATTTGATGATAAAATATGTTGCATGGCATGGAAGCCAATTGGCAATGCACTGGCTATTATTGATGTTATGGGAAAGTATGGCATGTGGGAATCAGTTGTTCCTTCGTCAATGAAATCTCCTACTGAGGATATTCCAAATTTAAATTCAAAGAATAGTAATGGGCTCCTTTTCTTTGATGAAGAGGAAGAAGATCTTAGTGCCTCTGGTAGTCTAAGTGATCTTGGTGAAGGTAGCCATGGTGAATCTGAGCCTCCTAGCAGAAAAAGGCTACGCAAACCATCTGCATATGAGGAAAATTTGGAGGAGAATGGTAATGATGAATGGAGCTTGCGTCCAAAGGTTGAATCCCGTAAGAAAGCGAATCGTATTGAGAAGGAAAGCTTGAATAACAGGAATGAGGGGTTAAGAAGCATAACATCTGCTAGGCCAAAAATGCAGGAGTCATTTCAGCCAGGTGCTACTCCTGTGCAGCCTGGAAAAAGGAGTTTTTTGTGCTACAACATGGTTGGAAGTATAACCACAATTGATCATGATGGATACTCCCATATAGAGGTAATCCATTCGTTAATTTATTATCAGTTTCTAGTCTCTCTCTTTTCCTTTCTTTTTCATTCTTTTTTGCTGTCAAACTTTTATTAAGAATTATGCCTTGGCCAGGGGAGCCTGTGTTATGTACTAATAGTTCATGGATACAGATAGATTTTCATGACACTGGTAGTGGTCCCCGAGTTCCGTCAATGACTGATCATTTTGGCTTTACAATGGCTGCATTAAATGAAAATGGAAGTGTTTTTGCTAACCCTTGCAAGGGTGAGAAGAGCATGAGTACTCTTATGTATCGCCCATTCAGTACTTGGGCAAACAATAGTGAGGTACAATCATTTACCTTTATTAGTGTTCATTCTTTATGTGGTAATTTAGACATGCACATTCTTGCCCCTGCCAATGTTTAAGTGTCTATGCACAATGAATATGAAGTTTCTGTGTGCTGACTTTGGATGTTTAATGCAAACCCAGTGGTCTATGCGATTAGAAGGGGAAGAAGTGAAGGCTGTAGCACTTGGTACTGCCTGGGTAGCTGCAATTACAAGTTTTAATTTTCTTCGTATCTTTTCTGAGAGTGGTTTGCAGGTGTGTTAACCTTCTTTGTTCATCTTTTGTTTTTGGGTTGAGGGCGTGGTTAAAATTGTTTGGTTTGTAATCATGGAATCATGAATTTATGCTTTCACTTTGCAGTGTGCTCATTTTAAGAATTATCTTTTGACAAAATATGTTATTTGCATATCTGAGAGTGGTGCAACTGTGATGGTTAATCTATTAACTTCTGAATTAGTTTTTATTTATTTATGATTTCTGATATAAAAAAATAGAATTATGAGGGTCATTAATTTTCTGGAAACAAAGAGTGCAGCAATAGCAACATTGATAAAATGATGTAATAATTTGCTGGAAAGAAAGGGTGCAACAATGGCACCAATGATAGAATGGTGTAAATTTCCCGTCTAAGGTAGGGAGGACAACATGTTTAAGCAGCTCCAAATAGGTAGGAGGTGGTACCTTGTGTAACAGGTATATGCAACAACACTCTCACATGCATGTGGGATACACATTGCATATGCCTGTTGAATAAGATACTTTTTGTAGGAAGAGGGAACGAAACCTTTTAATTGGTTGTAGTAACCTTCTAACTCAAAGAGCAACACAGATGGAGAAACTTGTATTCGTTGGAATTCATCTAAACTTATCTTTCATTGACAAAATTATAAAATGAATATTAGTTCTTCAGAAAATTGTGGCTTTCTTACTGTTAATTAATTTCAAATCATGGATGAAAAGTTTCATGGATACATTTTTCTTTTTGCAATTGTAGGGCTTTAAATGATGGTTGGACAGTTGCATTGTATTGAAAAAAAAGAAGACAAAGAATGATTGCTTGTAGGGAATAGGGCTTTTACAATTATGGTGAGAATGATATGTATGGTTTGGTTCATGCTGCTGAAAAACAAAAGGGAAAATCTATGTTCTCTCATATGTAGCTGTGATTCTGAATGAGGAAACTGAACATATCAAAACAATTCCTTAATGGGCTCCGTGCTTCCTGAATGTATGATTTAACATGAATACTTATTATATAAAAAAAAAAAATGATTTCATATGAATACTAATATATAATCGCCTTTTATTTAAAATTTTGATAATATTTTGTCTGCGCCATCTGTTTCATTGAATGCAATTTGCTGTGGAGACATATTCTCTCCCTTAACAGGCCAGCATTTTTCTAAAATTTTGATAATATTTTTTCTGTGCCGTCTGTTTCACTGAATGCAATTTGTTGCAGAGACATATTCTCTCCCTTAACGGGCCAGTGGTTACCGCATCAGGCTTCAAGGATGAACTTGCAATTGTCACTCATGCTTGTGACTGTCTTCCCTCAAATGATCAGGTCTTGTTTCCACTTTCTGTAATTTTTTTCAGGGTGATGCTTGGTCCGAGGCTCAACCCTGGACTTATCTTTGTATAAATTAGAACAATTACATTTACAAAATCCATAACCATTAATCCTGGAGTCCACGGTGATTTTGGTTTTCAAAGTCTTCTGGATAAAATAACCATCTGCTGGCTGAGGACTGTGAGGGTTGATTGTTTGAATTTATATTATAATATTTGCTACTTGCTCTTATGTAATGTAAACCCTTTTGTAACTTGCAGATGTTAGAGTTTACAGTATTCGACATATCTACTGGAACCCAGTCTCTCAAAGGACGTCTTCCATTAACCCCTGGTTCACATCTAGCATGGTTTGGGTTTAGTGAAGAAGGCCAATTAAGCTCCTATGATTCTAAGGTAGTCTCAGCTCTTTTCCGAAGTGATATGACTTCTATGTCCTGCAGGTTGCTTCTTGATGTTCAATCTGAGTTTGTAAATTTGTAGGGTGTGCTGAGAGTGTATACCAGCCAATATGGTGGCAGTTGGCTCCCACTCTTCAGGTTCAAGTTTATTCTAAGAATATATAATTGTTCTCTAAATAAAATTTTTTCTCTTACAAGTTATAACCTCCTTGCCCAGAACGTTCTTTAACAAAGATCTGCTATGCAGTGCTAGTAAAGAGAAGTCAGATGAAAACTATTGGGTGGTTGGGTTGAACGCAAGCAAGCTGTTTTGTATTGTTTGTAAAAAACCAGACTTATTCCCACAGGTAGGATAGCTCATGACTTCTCTTTCTGCTTTATTTTTTTTCAATTATTGCTTGACTTTCTCCCTCTTTTAGGTGATGCCCAAACCAGTTCTCTCCTTGCTAAATCTTTCATTTCCTGTGGCATCCTCGGACCTTGGAGCTGAAGCCCTTGAGAATGAGTTTATACTAAACAACATGCATCTCTTACAGGTTGGTCCTTTCTCCTCCTTCGTACTTAGCCTACTTTCATAGATTTGTATGAACTATCAGCTTGCCAGTTTTAATTGTTAATTTGATTAATGTGTTGTAATTGAGAACATTACTGTTTAATTTATATTCTGGATGATTGGTTTGCTTCAAAATTTTCTCTATACAAGAGGTTATGAAAAATCTTCCACTAATGCTGTTTAGAGGCTGAGGCTTTTAGAATTATGTTTCTCTCAGATTCAAAAGAGAATGGAAGAAATGGCTGGTGCTGGGTTGGACACAACTTCACTTGATGATGAGGCTTTCAATACTGAAGCAGCTCAAGATAGGTGCATCTTGCGGCTTATTGCGTCCTGCTGCAATGGTGGGTCATATTATTATTATTATCTCATACCCTCTTTTCCCATTTGTTTAATTTATATTCTAAAAAAATGAAGAAATTGAATGATCCTAATTGTACTTGTGGTGATATCAGGTGATAAGCTTGTGAGGGCTATTGAACTTGTGAAGCTTTTATCATTGGAAAAATCTGTGAAGGGTGCAATCAAGCTTGTTACTGCACTGAAGCTTCCTAACTTGGCCGAACGGTTCAATAGTGTGTTGGAGGTAAGCCTTCGTTGTCCAAAGAGGGTTGTACAACTTTTCACTAGTCAATCAAATTGGACACAATCTACTTTCATCTTCACTTTGTCTTATGCCCCTGTATTTTTAACAGGAAAGATTGCTTAATGAAGCTAAAACGATGAAGCAAACCACTCTCCCAAGCACAAGCGGTGATGCACCTGTCATGACTAATTTTGCAGTTGGCAAGACCTTAGTTTCTTCTGAAACAATTAAAACATCAGAAACTGTAATTTCATCGTCTCCACCAAAATTGACTGCTCCTCTGTTTACTAAGAAGGCCAAATCACAAGAGGGTGCTAAAGGTGGAATAAAGAAAACAGAACAGAAACAAACTACATTACTAGATGACATTGACAAGGAAAAGAAGGTGCATGAGGTAAAAAATGCAGGGGAAGCAAGCAAGATAGGAGAAATGTCTCAGATACAAACAGATCGCCCATCTAATCCGTTTATAAAGTCATCAAACAAGCAGGAGGTAAAGAAAGTAGGGGAGAATCAAGTACAATCTCATCGTCCTTCAAATCCATTTCTAAAGTCATCTGTCAAGTGAAGTCCTTTCTGTTTGATCCTTCCAATTAATATCAGGAAGACAGCAGGGACAGGTAAAAGATAAAGATCAAATCATGTAATCTGCCTTAACCCCAGCTGAGATGGCATAGACCAGCATTCTGTCTTCCATTCTATCTCTGGGTCACCATGCATTGAGGAAAATTTTATCTACGTTTCTGTTGCACAATAAAATGAGGTACTATGGAATGTGTTCTTCTGTAATTATGTACTTGAGAAGCATGGGGGCTTCATTCTTGTCTCTAAATTTCTGCTCCTCTCACAATGCATGGTTGCATTGTATGTTTGTATCACAGCAAGCAACCACATTGGATATCAATTGTAATGTTAGTGTCATTCAGTTTTGAACTGTTCTCTGTAGCAACTGAGTTTATAAAAACTTAGAAACTTGATACAAATTAAGTGATCAATTGGTTGTGAAGAAGCTGGCAAGAATAGCCGCAGGCCCATAGCCCCTTGGCCTAAGTTTCTGGCGTCAAATACCTTAACCTTCTTGATGGAAAAAAGGAGTGAAAAATGACGAGCAAACTGTACTAGAGCCTAGAGGAGCATTATGTTGTGGCACCTTTCATTTGAAGTCTCACTCCTTACGTATTTGCAATTATGTTATCTATCATTTTGGATCAATGATTGGGAAGATAAGTGTCGTCTTCTTTCACTAAACAAGAAATGATTGCCTTTCGAACATTTTACATAGTGATCCTCCTATCATGACTTGTCTTTTCGTTTTTTTTTTTTTTTTTTTTTTTTGTTTTTTTTTTTTTTTAATATAGTTTGCTAATAGACTTGTCTTCGAAGTTCAACCTTTTTATTACTATTATTGTATGAAAGCGGGGCCCTTTATTTTTTTTTTTTTTTGTGGTTTCTTGGAAGCCACCTCAGAGGGCTGTGGGACGTATAGTGGAATTCAGTGAGAGGGTTAGTTGATACTTGACACTTGTGCGTTGTGGGAATTGAGAATGACAAAACGAGCGTAATCTTTTTGTCTTTGCCGTAGTTTGAAGCATCCTCTTTCTTTTTGCAAAATTTTCAAAACAATATCAAACTCTGATAATTTATTGAATTAGTACTATTTTAAAAGTTATTTTGAAAATTAGGAGCATGTTTGGTACATCAACTTAAACACATATTTTCAATTTTTAAATAATATTATATTTATTTCGTTTTTTTCACTCACACATATTTTTAAAAAAACTGAAAACTGTTGTTTAAATATACATACCAAATGAGCTTTAGATTTTTTAAATCGATTTTAAGTGCTAAAATGGTGGTTTCAAAGAACAATTTCAAGTGATAATCGTGGCATCTTTAGTGAAATCATATTTTAAGGGGGGAAAAACAAGAGACTAGGTTCTCAAATAACTTCAAAATAATATTAATTTAAGTAAATATTATTATTAAAATATATTAATTTTCAAATTAGCTCGTTCGATTATTGAATATTGAACTATTACTCTAACATAGGTGTGAGGGCAAACGGTCCAAGGCATGTTCTTGGGCCTTGGGCATGATTCAAGGGTACTTACTTGTTCGAGGACGGTTTAATGGTAATAATAATATCAAACTTATAAGCTCACGAGTAAACTACTGCAAAAGAGGCTGGTGGAAATAGTCTGAGGAAGGGTATCTTCTCGGCTAAGTGAAGTGAAGGTCAGATGACACGCTATGTTGATTAGAATGATATTTTAGAAGGACTTGTGGACGAAGATAAATTTCACAAGGGCACAAAGAGGAAGAACGGATGATAAATATTTTAGAGAAAGCTGCTACCATCACTGCATTGAATATTCTGTACCTAAATCTCTGGCCGTATTAATGAAAAAGTGACATTTGAACAATGATGATCAGTCTTACAGCTATTATTTGAAGACTTCAAGAAGGGGCTGATGAGACAAATATCTAGATCGGTGATCTGATTCATACGTGGAAGATGGGTATAAGGAAGATGATGATATAAAAGGAAAAGAAAGGCATTCAGGGGGGATCAGAGAAAAAAATAGAGAAAACACTGTACACACCACCATCCATAATTGTAATTTATCATTAAAAGAGGGAAAGATAATACAAATCATCATCGACTTGTATTCGAGGATAAAATCTGTTACATAAACAGTTCATTGTGCGTAACGTTGCAATCTAGCCCATCATTTTTGTTATCCAACATTACTAGAACCTAGATTTCAAGCTCACTCTCTACAAATTTCATTATATTGGGCTTTTTGGGCCTATGCCCTTCTTACTGTTGAGTTTGGATGCAAATTATGACCTTACAAAATGATTATTCATTTTTATTATTATATTAGGCGAACATTCTTATCATGGTTTTGTCTTTTGTGTGAGTTAGTTTCGTTTGGTGAGATTTGGCACCTTTATTATAGTTGGTTAAGGCTTCCTTATGTAAATTTGAGTTTGTTCCAACTTAGGAAAATACATTAAAATAAAAATAAATAAATAAAACACTTGAGTTTCATGCACTGACGTTAATATTTAACAAATCCCAAATAGTATTTGTTTTAAAGCTAAGCTACAACTAACTTTTGGACCCACAAAGTTCTAGAATTGGCAATGAGCCCACGCAAGCTAAGCTCAAAAATTCCAAGACCCTAGTATGATTATCAAGCTGTCTTGTTTAACAATTTTGAACATAATTGATCAAGATTTCAGCTCAAGTAACTTCACTAGTTTTCAACTTTGGGGCCTTAAATGATAAATGTTTGTGATTTTCTTAATATGTTAAATATTAGTTATTCAAATTTTGCATATATATATATATATATATATATTTTGTTTAAAAACGGTTCTTCTTGCTTTTGAAGATACAAAATTACTTTTGTATTTAAGTTTTATTAATATTTTTGACATATTTTTATGGGAATATCTTTTACCCGATGGTAGGGAAATTAATTTTAAATGATAATTCGGCACATTCATAATAAACTCATAATATTTTTATGGGAATATCTTTTGCCCGATGGTAGGATTTAAATGTGTTGGATTTCTATTAGCTTAATACTTTGGGGTCTTTCTTGAAGATGAAAAAATATTTTGGGAGATTTTAGTTATCATTCAACAATTTTGCGATTTTTTGTTGGGTACAATTTTGGGGCCTTTAGTTTGTTTAATGGGGGCTTTAAAACCTTTAAAAATATTTTAGGACAAGTGGGGGCCTAAGTGGCCTAGGTCTAGAGCTAGCACCGATAGCAACCTTCCAACCTCAATATGAATGAAGATCCATCATTTATAAAACCCATACAACAAAAAAAGAAGAAAACAAGTGCGTGCCAAGTTAAGATTTTGATTTCTAAAACATGCGTTGATAGTTTAATTGATAATAAGGAATGAGGATTCTAATTTGATTATTTTAATAAAGGATATCATGTTCAGCTATTGAGTTATAAAATTCTTATGGAAGAAAAATGTTAAAGGAACTGTCAATTTTATTAAAATAAATTGACGTGACAACAAATGTGATTGGTTATATATGAACAAGGTAATAAATTAATATTTTAATATTTACTTGGTTGTGTATTTAAAAAAGACAAAACTTAAATACAATATATCATGTTTATAAATTAAATTCAAAATAGTTGCATTGTAACACCACTTTTTATTTTTTTAATAATTCGATAGTATAATAGGAAAGTAGGATTTAAAACTTAATTGTCTTAATAAATGACACCCAATTATATCATTGATTTATAAAACTCATGGCCAATAATGAAAAGCATTTTGGTTTGAAGATTGCCATTACTATTTATATATATATATATATATATATATATATATGGAGAGAGAGAGAGACTTGTATCTAGTGGCCAATTTCACTGAACATATTGAGATGCGGACAATCTTAATTCTCTTAATAAATGACACCCATTTATATCATTGATTTATAAAAGGCATGGCCAATAATGAAAACTATTTTGGTTTGAAGATTGCCATTATCATTTATATATATATATATATAGAGAGAGAGAGAGAGAGAGAGAGAGATAGATGCTTGTGTTCAGTGACTCTAATTCCACTGGACATTCTAAGATGTGGATATATATATATATATATATATATATATGTATGTATGTATGTATTGTGGTCAAATTCAAATATTATTAATCCATTAATAGTATTCAAAATTTTAAATCAATATAGTGAATATACCAACCAATGTGTCAAATTCTCACCCAACATGATAACTAAAATCTCAAACTCAATAAAAAATAATATATTTGTTCATAACTAAAGGGAAAAAAACAAAGAAAAAAAAAACTAAAAAATTGGCAAAGAATTCTCAGTTGTCCCTCTCGTTTCGGACACAAATGTCCTACAGTCTCCGACGAAATTGCTAGGAAACCCTGATGTCTGAACCAAGGCCCCAGTGAATGAGAAAAGTCCATTCCGCGAAACAACGTAGGACACGTTCGTAATTTCACACCTCACCACCATTAAATCCAAAAAAAAAACACACACACACTACCATTCTTTTTGAACAGGTAAAAAAAAAAAAAAAAGGGAAAAATAGAAAAGCAGAGAAACTCACAAAACATCATCAAATGGCAGAGGTCACCTCGTACCTTAACCTCCTCGACCTAGACTCTCCCATCGACGATCGTCCCCAAACCTTAACCCTATCCACCATTTCTTACTCCTCCCTCCACCACGACCACCACCTCCACTCCTCCGACCTCGTATTCCCACCACCCTCCGATATTCATCACCTTGAATCAACGGTCCGGATTCGACTCGTAGACGAAGAAGAAGAAGAAGAAGAAGAAGAAGAAGAAGAAGACGACGACGTTTTGGACATCGATTCGATTTCCAACGGCACCTACCTCTTCGGCCACCGCGAGAACCAAGTGAATTACGTGATGGATCTGTTCCACCAACGCGTCGAGCAGTCTCAGGTGATGATGGGCGACCCAGATCTCGTCTGCGAAGCTCTTCAAGATTCAACCTTTCGTGTTTTTGAAGGTAATAGTAGCCATAATATCAATAATCGTGATGTGGGTATTGAGATGTTGGACCTTGATTTAGGGTTAGGGTTTGGGTCTAGGTTTGACGTTGAAAGGAATTTTTTTGATCGGGCCCATAACGAGACTTGTCGTGTTGTTGATCTTGATGATGAGGAGGATGAGGACGATGATGAGGATTTTTTTGTGGGAAGGAGGGTTTCGAGGGCTCAATCTGGTGAGGCACGGTCTACGGTAAGTGCTGTGGAATTTGAGGGTTGCGTTCGTGTTGTTGGGTTTGGGTCTGATTCGGAGGAGGATGAGAACGACCTCGTGTTGGGGATCGATTTACATTCGATGAATGGTGATGATTGTTGTTTTGGAGAATTGGATGGTATACATGAGGTTCAGATTGAGGTTGGTAATGACAATGATGACAATGATACGAGCATGAGCCTCAGAAATCTTTGTTGGGATTCACTTCAATTGGAGGATCACAGGGAAGTTAATGAAGATTTCGAGTGGGAGGAAGTGGAGGAAGTTGATGGTCGCGTTGACGAGAGAGAGGTCTTGAGCATGTTTATCGATGATGATGCTGAAGAGGATGAGAGGTTGGTGCCCGTTTTTGGGCCCCCGGTAGAGGAAGCGGGTGTGGTGAGAGTTGTAGGGTTGGAGAATTTGGAGTGGGAAGTGTTGTTGACTGCTAATAATTTGGAGATGAATCTTGGATTGGATAGCGATGCTGAACCTTACTTTGGTGATCATGAGGATTACATTTATAATACAGATGCTGAGTATGAAATGTTGTTTGGGCAATTTAATGATTATGATATAACGGGTAAGCCTCCGGCTTCCAAATCTGTTGTTAAGAATTTGTCCTCAGTGGTTATGACCCAGGAAGATGTGGAGGGTAAAAATGCACTTTGTGCGGTTTGTAAGGATGATATTGGTGTTGGGGAGCAAGCTAAGCAGCTACCATGTGCCCATCGGTACCATGGTGACTGCATTGTGCCATGGCTGGGGATTAGGAATACGTGCCCCGTTTGCCGGTATGAATTGCCCACAGATGATGCTGAGTATGAGCGTAGGAAGGCACAAAGAGCTGCCCATGGTGCCTGATGGTAAGTTATGGTCAGATATGATTTTGGAAAAAAAAAAAAAAAATCCTTACGCATTAGTTGTTAAAAATGTAGATATTGTTTTGGAAGGAGTCCATCTCTCTGTCAAGATAATGACATTCTTGATTGTTTTATGTGTTTTGATGAGCACAAGAAATTTATTACTGGGTTGTGTATTATTTTGAGTTTTTCACATTACTTAAACAATTTTAATAAGTTATGCACTGCTTGTGCTTGTGCTTGTGCCTTCAAACTGATGCCAATTTGGTACGACTGTAGAATATACTAAATTTGTTCAAATTTTGGTTGGTTAAGTTTTTTCCTCAGGTACCTTAATTCTGAAGGTTGAGTCACAATCTGGATAATTTTGTTTATTGTGTGTACACATTTTCTCCTGCAAGTGGTTTAAGCTGGTGGAAAACTGGAAATACTTTAGGCAGTGTTACTGTATGCTTGTGAACCAGAGAATATTTAGGGTGTTAGTCTTTGTAGCAGACTTTGAGATTTTGTTGTCTTGATGACATTTTCTTTGTAAATCTCATTTTATTTTGGATCTGGTTATTAGATATGAATTAAATATAACCTTTTTGCAGCCTCTGTGGTGAATGAGGCATCATATGATAGATCAATAGATGGGAATATCATAATTGTTTCTATATTCTAGAATATTGTGAAATACTGATTTAATTGTTTCTGTTATAGCCAGACCAATAATCCCAACTCTGAGGAGTAGGAACTGATAATCATGTCTTTATGCAGCATGAGTAATTGTGTTTTAGGGGTAATGAAGTTGGCATACGATAAATGTGCCGAATTTTTTTTTTGTTCTGATGGGGCATAGGAATGTGAGTTTTGCTGATGAAGTTGGCATATGTTAAATTGCTGAGGTTTTTTCACAGTTCTGATGGGCATAGGCATAGTTGTTAATATTGTACAGACGCAATTCGAATGGTGTACAAAAAGTTCTGCAGAGTGGTTTTGAAAATTGGACTGGATGGCCAAACCAGGTGAACTGGAAACTGGTCATGGTCATCAATCCAGCTTTTAAAATCAATAAAACTGGAAAGGGCCTGTATGGTGAGTAATTCCAAACTTACATTTTCACATTTTTAAATAACATCACACACATTTTTACATTTTTTTTACTCACGTATTCCAAAAAATTACAAAAATTTCATTTCAAACTACTCTACCAAACACCCCCTTGATTTTTGCAGGGAATAGCAGTCAAACCTCCTGGTTTTTGGAACTCAATATGGGAGTACCGGTTCGATATTTCCTTTTAACTTATCTTTATAAAATGGGTGATAACTGACTATTTTTCTTCGCTGCTTGAAGTCCAAGCCCTCAATCTCATTCATTGGACTCCATTCTTTCGTTGCAGACAACTCATCATCACAAGATCTGTCTTTAGATTTGGTTGGATGGGAGTCTAATATCTCTGATTTGATTTTAAGAAGAGATACTGAGGGAGGAGAAAGAGAAACGGAGAGTGAGAGAAAACTGAAAATAAAGATTTTTTTTTTATTTATTTTTTTTGAGAAATTGAAAATAGAGACCTGAAAGAAATACTAGGTGGGTAACTAGGGAAGAACGCCTAATGGGCTAGATGGACTTTGGGAAGTAGGGTGGGTTTAAAAAAAGGTATACTATTAAATAAGCCTAAGTTCTCTTGGTACTTGGTTGCCATGTAGGATAGTGTACTTCGTTGTTTTTGTTTTGTTTTGTTTTTTATTCAGTTCTCTTGGGTTTTTTTTTTTTTTTTTTAAAATAAAAAAATCACTTGGCATTTGCATTGCACAAACTCTGAACTTTAAGGTTTTTTATTTAATATATTAAAGTCTTTTTTTTTTTTTTTTCTGAAAAGAAAAGGTTCTCAGTTTAAATTTTTAAGAATTACTTTTTAATTATAATAGTACAATAATTTTTTAAAATATTGCTATGTTTTATAATTTTGTTAAACATTTGAAATAATACTAGTCTTGGAAAATTGGTAATTTCATAGGTTTCTTAATTTATTTGCGTATTAAATTAATTATTAAAATAACTTTGACATCATTACAGCTCAACCTCTCTCAAAAACCATGAATCTCTATTTTTTTTCGGTTCTTTGAATGGTTCGGGTTTTAAAACCATGACCGTAAGTACTCATGATCGTTCGATACAGAGGTGCATATCGTATCATAGAATCATATGATATATAAACATGTAGGTTGAAAATAAGTTTTTTGAATAAAAATGTGGTTTTATTTGATTTAAACAAGTTGCTAAAATTTTTTTAATACAAAATTTATTTGGAAACTTAATTGAATCTAATAAAATAACATGTATATGAGTTCTTTCCACCCCTTCGAATTCTCTTACAAAATTTGTGTTGTGCACTTGACACTTCACCTCTATATTTGCAATATATATATATATATATATATATATATATATAAAACCTATGAATAATGTATTAAAATGAAAATATAATTATTTTTTATTTTGTTATTATTGTTATTAGTCTAAGAGCTAAAATGCCAAGAAAAAATATAAAGAAAAAATTATTAGAATTAAAAATAAATAAAAAAAGACCGAGAAGATGAAGAAAATGTCAGTGAAAAATATAATTTTTTAAGATGATGAACATGATGATAACATTGACCTAGATAAAATTAATTAAGATTAATTATGAAAATAAATTATTATTTTGGCTCATATATCTTGTATTATCACTTTTTAGTTTAATCAATTTGAATGTGTATAAACATATGTTAATTTAAATTATTTAGTTAGCTTTGTTAAATATAATTACATAATTAATGATTAAATTGGTCATCTATTCGATATATTTCAAAATTTATAATGAATATACTATTTTATATATGTATATCAATAGTTTTTTAATAATTTTATTTGGTATTTGCATATCATTTGATACACAATACCAAAAAAAAAAAAATCGATTCTCATTGGAAGCAAATAGGGAATTTAGGCCAGAGAAATCAAGGGAAAAGTTTAAAAGTCATCAACCTTAATAACTAGAATCTTTATCTTAGACAGTTGCATTGTAATAATAGTACTTGATTATCTATTTGTTATTGTCTACAATTGAAGTTGCTTTAATTTTCTTGTATATACATGTGTTTTTTTTTTTTTTTTTTTTTTTTTTTTTTTTTTTTTTTTTTTTTTAAATTTATAAACACACACATATATAGAAGAAGGTGATGAGATAAGGGAATACACTTACATGTCAATACCAAAACTGCATGCAGCAATTAGTGTCGCGAAGCAAGTGTTAAACCCCTTCTCAATATTACGCCTTACCGATGTGAGATGACTTGACAATACTAAGTATCTTTTTTTATTTGATAAACACTACTTACCAATGCATCTGTTTGGTGTGCACATGATTGCATATGCGGAAAAGGGTCAAAAATTTGTTACTATATACTTTATTCAATAGTTTGGTCAGCCACAGGAAAATATGCTTCAATGTTTACTTAGGCTGTTGGGCATAAATTAAAATTACCTCTCTTAGCTCTCCCTTTCTTTATATGAATATCTTCAATTTTTGTCTATGAATAGGTTTAACCCTCTGAATGCAAAGGACTTTTCTGCGGAATTCTTTGGAATTAGCCCATCTGGATTTAGTTCATTAGGACCTGGGAGGTTTATGAGGTTCTAGTTAGATGGTTTAGGGATTTTTGGGGGGAGATGAGTTAGGGATTTTGGTGGTCACCTGCCTCAATTTTAATTTGAGTTTATTTATTTATTTTTTAATTGACATGGTGGTATAGTTGGCATATGATGTGATATAAAAAATAATTTTTTATTGTTTTGTTTGACATATCAACTTTTTTCATTTAAGAGATAACATCATAAACTAAATTGACACGACATTAAAAAAGTTAGAGACCAAATAAAAATATGATGTAAATGATAAATAATAACTTTGTAATTTTCTCATAAAATAATAAAACATTAAAAAACATAAAAAATTACAATTAATTTTTGAAATATAAAAGTATGAATTTACTTTATATATTCACTTTTAGAGATAGCTAATCAAAATATACAATATCATAAAATATTATAAATACTAGTTATAATATAAAATAAAAGCAGCAACTAAAGTTTATTTAATTTAGCAGTATGTAATTAAATTAATTTTACTTCAAATATTTCCTTAAAAAAAAAAAGTTTACTTCAAATATATTTAGTTTCCATTTAAGAGCATCAACACGCAAGCATGACCTTTAAATTAGACTTTAACTTAGATATGTGCACCTTATTGAAGAGGTTTCTGTGGCACTTGGTATTAGTTTCGTTCAATATTTCAATAATTTTCATTAAGTGATTGAACCCAATCGGTTTTGCTCGAACCATATGATTCAATTGCGAGTCAAGCAGTTCAAAAAATTTCTTTGAAACCCAATTCAGCATGATTAAAAATTGGATTTCAATTTGGTTTACGGTTAATCCGATCGAAATGACTAGTCTAAATCTAAAAACCTTGCAAACATCTTCAAAATTCATGTGACATTAGAAATCACTTTCTTTTTTTTCTCCAATTCATCAACCAAGGTACATTTCCAATTCATCAACCAAGGCACTTCAAGTTCTAAGCCTAATATGTGCACCTTATTAATGAAGTTTGTGTGACACTTGTTATTAGTTTTCTCCAATATTTTAATAATTTTCATGAGGTGATTAAACCCTTTTGGTTCTACCTGTACTGTACGGTCCAACTACGGGTCAAGTGATTCACAAAATTTCTTTGAAATTCGGTTCTGCATGATTAAAAAACCAGATTTCAATTTGGTTCACGATTAACCCATTCAGTCTGGATTTGAAAACTTTGATGACATTTTTAGAATTTATGTGACATTGAAAACCACACAAAGGGTATTCTCACTTATAGTATTCTATTTTATAAACAAAATCAAAAGACAAAGTCATGTGTAGTGAAGTATCATACTGTAAGTGTTCACATGCTTGAAATTATATGATATAGTGATTGATATAGATACATATGTTTCATGCTTACTAAAAATGCAAATATTGTTTTGATAAAATAAAAATGCAAAAATCCTTCAATTATTTTTTTTATATTTTTGATTGTGTATTATTAATTTTTTTCTTCTTCTTTTGTTGGACTTTATTTTAGTTTTTGCAAAGCAACAAGATTTAAGCAAGAATAATATATATATATATATATATAAATTTTTTTTTTCTCATATAAACCTTAGAAAAATAACTTCAAAATTTCATGATACTTAAATAATTAATATATAGCTAAGAACACTTAATAAGAACAAGTAATGCTACAGCCACAAACAATTTCATAATATTTTTACAAATTGTTGATGTGACCAACTTCTTACTAATTGCCATCAGATCCACCACTAATGTCACTTTTCATTTACCAATAACCACTCATTACATCAATAGTTGTAAAAAATTTTGTAAAAAAGTTTGCATTTCTAGCATTACTCAATAGGAACCCACGTTTTTAATGGTGATGTTTATGCTTCAAATCTCTTCACTTAACTATTGAATTGTCAAAAAGAAGAAGAAGAAGGTAGAAATCAAAGTTTTATGTTCAATCAAATAACATAGAATTTTTTATGAAAGCATCCCATTAGATAATAATATATAACTAGATACCCAAAAAAAAATAACAAATTATTAGGAAGTATAGAACTTAATTGGTTGGTGAAAAAAAAAAAAACAATAAAATACGTATTTGGGGTGAAAATGGGCAAATGCCCATTTTGCGCAAAAAAAAAAACAGAGGCAAATGCCCCATTTCATAAACTAATTAGGAAAATGCCCCTCTTTTGAAACTCGATTTTTTCAAAATCGAGTTTAAAAAACAAATTTCCTAGAGCCCTATAGCGATGTTTAGTGATGTTTTAAGGAGCCTATAGTGACGATTTAAGGACCTATAGCGGCGTTTTGTAACTCGACTTCCAAGAAATCGAGTTACATGCAAGTTTTTCTTTTTCTTTTTTTTACCTATAACTTGACTTCATGGAGCTCAAGTTACAAAACGCCGCTATAGGTCCTTAAAAACATCATTATAGGCTCTTTAAAACGTTGCTATAGGGCTTCACTCAATTTTGAAAAAATCGAGTTTCAAAAGAGGGGAATTTTCCTAATTAGTTTGGGAAAGAGGGCAACATGCTGATTTTTTTTTTCGTGAAAAGGGCAAAAGCCCATTTTGGCCACATATTTGGAGATGCAATAAGCTGATGTGTGGTAGTTAAGATAGTTCACTTATTATTTACCGAGAATAACATACCTCCTTTCTTCCTTCCTCGAATCTTTATAAGAACGAAATTGTAGCTTAATTATATGGATTTGGAACTATTGTGATAGCTAATTTTGTACATCCTCATTTCTTCCTTCTTTAAATCTATATATAAGAAAATAGAAATTGTACAATTATTTTCATCAATCAAGTATAGGAAGTTACAATGTGAGCATCATTTCTAATTAAATTTATTTGGCTAATTTTATTTTTAATCCATTGATGTTGTGATATTTGCATTAAGATTATTATAATAGTGTGCATTTATGGGATTAGTGTAACGTCTGGCTTATTAAGTGTCACAGCCTGAACCGAATCATAAAGATAGGCAAGTGACAATGACTGCACACTTATAAAGATTTCACCCTACAAGTGTGCAAGGCCTCTTAACAACTAAAAAGTTATCCTAAAAAAAAAAAATTCATCAATAAATCCAAAAATATTCTCAATAATGCAACTGTTAAAAGATCTCCAAAGTACCAATAGAACAACAATTCAAACCTCATGACCATTAAACAAAAGATATACTATTTACAATATATTATTTCAAAAATTATAAATCTCCTTTCATGCATACACCTTCAGTAAAAGTCCCAAAACTTACTATTTTTCATAATATGAAACTAGAGAGGGAAAAGGGGGTGAGATGACAACTCAATAAGTAACCAAAGTCCTAATAAGTTGGATCAAGCAAATATATCAGTAAAATAGTAAATTGTACATTGGTCAAATATTTTATTCTTAAAAATATATCATAAGTTGATGAGAAGATAATCAATTTTTCATATATCAAAAGCTATAACTTGCAATGGGTTCCAAAAACATAAGAAGTTTTGTGGACTTATAATAGTTCAAAGACTCAAACAAAATTCATAATCTTAACAATCTTTTATGACTATGGTTACGCTATATTCCTATAACTGGGTATCAGATTTAGATGAAACTAGTTTCATGCTAATGTATATCCCCCATTCAAGGCTGTCCATAGGTTGAGTTGGATCGGGTTTGGGACTGACCCACACCCGACCCAATAGAATTGGGTGAACGGAAATTAGACTCGCGGCCGATCGAATGTTCGGATTGGACCCGTCGGCTCTGGTCATTGGTTGAGCGGGTCGGACCTATCGGATGATTTTGGGTCTAAAGCAAATAGAGAAATCAAAACCCAAACCTAGAGAAATCAACCTAGAGAAAATAAAAAACCCAACCCAAACCCATAAATCAAAACCCAGGCACCAGAAGCCAACTTAGAAAAAATAAAAAACCAAAGGACAGAAACCACAATCCAAAACTATAGAGAATCAAATAGCAAAAATGAGTCCACAAACCCTAGATCTATGAAATTGAAATGAAGAGAGAGAAAATACTAAACCAGCAGCAACACCACCACCACTCCATCATCCACCATCACCACATCCATCACAAGGTCAGTGTGAAATTAAAAAGGAAAAAAAAAAACTTTGACTCACCATCAGATGCACAAGATCAATGGCAGATCAAAGGAGGCAGAGTGGGGTTTGGGCGAGAGTCAACCTAAGGACAGTGAGTGCAACGATGACCACAAGTCAATGACGAAGGCAGTGCGATCAACTTGACAATGGTGGTGGTAAGAAAGGGGCTAGGTTTTGGGATTTGAGAGAGAGAGGAGAACGTGAATTTGAAATTGAAGCGTGAAACCCATCCTTTTTCCTTTTAAACTTCTCACGGGTCAGGTCGGTTTCTACGGGTTAATAAATATGGAACCCAAACTGAACCGAAACCCCGAACTTGTAACTTTAAGAGACCTGCACCCGACCTATCTGGGCATTCTGATTTGCCTGTGAGCCTTCAGGGTCGGACGGGTGGTTCAAGTCTTACGGGTTGTTGGACAGCCCTACCCTCATTAATTGGGTCTAGAAACACGATAGGCTCAGGATGCCCCAAATGAAACTATTTTCGGTACTAATGGATAACCCCCATTAGCTGGGCATCAGAGATCAAAATATAGTTAGATTATCCAAAATCAGATATATTAAATCATAGTTCAAATAAATATACAAAATGCATATATAAAATCATATATATAGTAGTCAAATACATTTATGATGATTTGTTATTTGTTACTTTAAATCAATGTAGCTTAAACAATTGACATAAAATTGTAACAATTGTAAACAATATTTAGTAGATATAGTAATATAAGTAAGATAAAACTAATTAGGAGAAAGGTTACTTAAATTACATGCTTATAAGAACTGAAAACTCCCCTCTAAAATTTTATCTCCAATTTTACAATGTTTACACCCACACCTTAAAGTGGTAAAACTTGAACAATACAATTTGTACTTCTTAAATACAAAATCAAGCCCCCCCCCCCCTTTTTTTTTTTGAGAAAAGGTAAGTGAAATATTATTAAAGAAGAGTAAAATCAAATTGGAATACATCATCCAAATTACTAGGTAATTCTTCTACCTAAACAACAGTATTTGCAGATGAAATAACTCTTCTAGCTAAGGCATGAGCCAATCTATTACCGTCTTGACTGACATGCAAGAACTAACATAGCCGAAGTGACTCCCCAAGCCTCCTGGTTTCCTTAATCACCTGACCAAACAATGTTTTGCACTGACCTGATTCAACCAAAGCGTGTATCACCCTAAGGGATTCCCCTTCAATAATCACATTTGTCAAGCTAAGCTCTTGTGCAAAGACCATTGCTTACCTCATTGCTAATGCTTCAACCATCTCATCTGATTGGGACAAAGGAATATGCTGACTTAGTGCAGCAATGACAACCCTCATGGTCCCAAAACACCACCCTAATGCTTGTACAACCCAAGTTGACAAACATAGCAGCATCCACATTCGCCTTATAGCATCCAAGCTGAGAAGGACACTAGCGAGCACAAGGACGAGGAATCAACACTGGCAAGTCTGAGTCATGCACCTCAAAAAACTCTCTAACCAACTCCTTTGCATGACCACCAATTTCTTGAAGTTTCCAACAATGTTAATTTTCCCTTAACGCCTCTACCATAATCCCCAAGAGATTGTAGCAAACAAAGCAACCCTATAGCTCAACCCTTCATTGAGCAGTACCTCCATCAGATCATAAAAGGAACAAAATTGCTTTGGCATAAAAATTAGAAGCCCAGGTCAGACCACCAAACTGAGTATGCCTTATCACATAACCAAAGGCAGTGCAAGATAGTCTCGGGGTGATCATCACAGCAATCGCGGGTAACATTCACCAGTACATGTCGTGCATTCAAGTTCTGTTTCGTGGGCAGGAAATCTTTAACAACTCACCAAAGAAAATGCCGAATTCTATTGGGAACTTGAATCTTCCAAAAATTTTTAGAATCACCCGAAAAGGATGAACTTGGTAGGCCCTGACCATCCTCCTCAACTAACACACGATAAGCACTATGCACACTATACTCACCATTCGTGGTAAGAGGCCAAATCAAAATATCTTCACTCCAAGACTTGGGCACCTGTATTCGATGGACCACCTTAGCCTCCTAAGGCAAGAAACAACTCTCTAGTTTACTGGGATCCTATACTCTTGTATTAGTAGGAAAGAACAAATCACAAACTTAGACCAGCATCGAGGCATCTCTAGGGGAATTAATTCTACTGTATGAAGGATCAGGCAACCACCAGTGCTTCCACAGCCTTAATCATAACTTCTTTATCTTTGGCTGGTCAGAATGTACTCATTCAGGCTTCCACAGCGGCCATTCCATCTTATGTCATGCAGTGTATCTTATTACCAGGGAAAATTTTGGATGGTATAGATAGAGTTAACCATAATTTTCTTTAGGGCACTTTAGAATCAGCAAGGAAATTACATCAGGTCGGGTGGTAGAAGGTTACCAAGACAAAGGAAGAAGGGGGTCTAGGCCTTCAATCAGCTAGGGGGAGAACTATAGCCATGCTAGCCAAGCTCAATTGGAGATTTCATACTGAGAATTATGCTCCTTGGTCTCAAGCCTTACGATCAAAATACCGTAACAACAGAAGGGTGAATGCGGCAAATGCAGAGAAGTTGCCTTGCTCACGGGTTTGGGCTGCAATTAAAAAAGGAAGAGAAGTGTACTAAAGAAGTGTTTGGATGGTAGGGCGGAGCAGTACTCTAAGCTTTTGGCATGGCAAGTGGTTAGAGGAAGGCCCTTTCAGACAGCTCATTCAGGGCCTCCTAACTCGGGATGCAACCAATTGGGAAATTAAGGATATTATGGTGGAATCGGGGTTGGATTGGAGCCGAATGCCTTTTGATTTTCCCACAGACATTAAGGAAAAGCTTCAAGCTACTCCTTTTTCCCTTGCTAGTAGAGGTGGTGACAAGCTTGTTTGGGCTAAGAATTTGGAGGGTTGTTTTGAGCTTAAGAGTGCCTACAAAGTTGCAATGGGGGCTGATCCAATCTCTCCTTTCACAGCGAGATGGCTATGAAAAGCTCCAACTTTGCCTCACATTAAAACCTTTAGGTGGCAATGTGCTCACAATAGCATTGGAGTGAAGGATTGTCTTGCTAGGAGAGGTGTGATGGAAGATGTGGTTTGTCCCATTTGTAGAAGGGAAGCTGAATCCATTTTACATGCTCTCAGGGATTTCCCCTGGGCTCAATTGGTGTAGAGACAGCTTGGTGTGCAGCTAAATAATCACGGTTTCTAGATGTCTAATTTGCATGAATGGCTAGATATGAATGGTAGGACAAACACCAATCACATTGCTGGGAAACCTCCTTGGATAGTTATTTTTCCTATTGCCATTTGGAGCATAAGGAAGAGTAGGAATGGTTTAGTTTGGAGCATAAGGAAGAGTAGGAATGGTTTAGTTTTCAATAAGAGAAATCAGAATCCAAATTTGGCATCTAATATTTTAAAGCAAGCTTTGGAATATGTGTTTTGTGTTGCTGCTCCAAGGGGTCTGACACGCCAAGTTATCAAAAGGGTGCGTTGGGAGAAACCACCTCATGGCTGGGTAAAACTTAACACGAATGGGGCTGCTGATGAAGACCCGGGGTTGGTAGGTTATGGGGGTTTGCTTAGGGATGAGCACGGTAACTGGCTTGCTGGATTTGCAAGGAGAATTGGGACAACTACCAGCCTTGTGGTGGAGCTATGGGGCCTTAGAGATGGTCTCTCATTATGCTATAATCTCAATATTCCTTCCCTCATTGTTGAGCTTGATGCAAAATCAATTGTTGATATATTGTAGAATTCTAAGAATAATATAATTTCTCCTATCTTGGATGATTGAAGGCAGATGTTGGGGTTGTTCCAACAAGTTCAAGTGAGCACTGTTACAGACAAGCTAATCGTTGTGCGGACATGCTAGCTAGAGTGGGAACTGTGCAAGTTTTAAACTTTGTTTGTTTTGATAATCCTCCTGAGGATATTAGGAGTGTTTTGGATGAGGATTGTAATGGCAGATTCTTTAATAGGATATGTAATGAGCTTGGTGCTCCCCCTTAGTTTCTAATGAATCGTCTTTCTACCAAAAAAAAAAAAAAAAATACCGCATACACTAGAATTTTACTTCCTTTTATTTGTTTGCTAAGATAACTAAGGAAAATGTTTGGTTTTCATTGTTCATGTACTGCAAGTACATGATTACATTTTTCAAAGTGGGTTTTTGGCCATTACTTCAGTTCAAAACTCTTTGCTGAGTTTGTATGCAGATTCTAACATGGAGAATGCACAGAAAATGTTTGATGAAGTGTGTGAAAAAGATGTGTATCTCTTGGAGTGTCATATTTAGTGGTTATGTGCAGAATGAGGAAGCTCAAGTTGGTTTGCAGGTGTTTAGAGAGATGGTTTTTGAGGTTGGCATTGAACCAGATGGTATAACTATGGTGGGTCTCCTTAAAGCATGTGCTAGTTTAGGGGACTTAAATGTAGGAAGAGTGGTTCACGGGTTAGTGATCAGTAGAGATTTTGGTTTTGAAGTGTATATGGGGAATTCTTTAATTGATATGTATTCTAAGTTATCAGGTTATTTGCTTGCATTGAGCATGTATGCATTGAGCAGTTGGAGCCTTTAAATTCATCAAGTTATTTGCTTGCATTGATCATGTATGCAATAGGTGGATCATTTGTTGATGCTACGAGGATGAGAAGGTTGGTGAAGGAGAGAGGTGTGAGGGTTGTTGCTGGGTACAAAATTCATGGTTGTTAATGGTAGTTATTTGAAAATATAAAGAAAGAATAAAAAAATATATATTTAAATGAAGTGATAAAGTAATAGAACCTTTGATATTGAGTGTATTGTAAAGTGAGATGTTAAAATGAATAAACTAACTTTTTGAAATACTAAATGCTAAAATTTTTACAATCTTTGATGAGAATGCTCTTAGATATCTTTTTAAATTGGGTGTGCGCGGGAATACTAGTCCCTAGATTGTCGTCTTCCCCACTGGTAATTATATTTGATTTGTTCATTAAATTGGTTTACTCTCTTGAATTGTTCTATCTTTTCTTTAGTTTCTTTTAGCTCACTTTCTTAATCAACGATCCAAATCTCTTCTCTATTTTTTAATCATTGCTTTATCTCTCATTTCAGGTTCCCAAATTGTCTGCTTCTCCCCTACTAATTCTGGTAATTACATTTGAATTGGGTGTGCGCAGGAATACTAGTTCCTAGATTGTCGTCTTTCCCACTAGTAATTATATTTGATTCATTCATTAAATTGGTTTACTCTCTTGAATTGTTCTATCTTTTCTTTAATTTCTTTTAGCTCATTTGAATTATTTTTTATATCTGGGTTTTCTTAAATTTCTTTTTATCTTTTTTGCTTTGGCATATTCTTTCCTTTTTCTTGTTAAACGAGCTTTTTATTTTTTTGGGCAATGTGAAGCGCTCAAAAATATGTCTGGGTTTCCATCAGCTTTAAAATTTTTGGAAATTTTTTTAGTGTCTCAAAATGTGTGATAGATAACTATTTCAGAGTTCTCTTTAGTAGTACTCATGCTTTGGTGTTTGTAGTTTATGGACGTAGACAGTAATTTTTCGTGTTAGTGACTTGGTTCAATTGGATGTTTGTTACTATGAGAAACTGAATTTGTGATTGAAATAAAAAATCTATCTTTCATTGAAGTAATTTGTACATATATATACTACAAGACCCAAAACAGAGCTGTAACTAATTTAACTAAACTCTACACGTGTGGACACACTCCAACAGACTTAAAAGACACACACGTGAGCCACTAATCTAGCTTTAGTTATATACAAAACTACAAGTAGTTCTCAGTACAACTCTAACTATGCTACACCTTTATTCTATCGTTTAGATGAATTTGTACTACTCTTGATTTTCTTCAGCTGTGTAATACAAGATTCAATTCTTTGATAATCATTTAACTCTTCAATCTGCATATTTGTTACTTTGGTACTTGCTGTTGTATCATTAGATTGTTTTGCTTGTTCTAATGCATGCTTGTGCTGCCTTGGTGCACTATCTACTGCACTGTGTTACAGCCTGAGCTACACTGGAGTAGCATTTGATGCACCTATTGCAGAACTAGTTTTACCATGAGTCCTTTTACAGTTATCGTGTTTGTTTGTTGCTTTGTTACTATGTTTGTTTGACATGTTAGCTCGAATGGATATTTTTCGATCTGTTTGTTTGTTATTTTGTTATGAATTTAAGAGTTTTTAGGTCTTGATTACTTGTTGAACAAGCGCTGCATGTGCTTTGTGTTGTGGGGGTTATGGCAAAAAAAGCTTAAATGGTGTAGTTGTTTTAGCTTTAGAGGACAATCTAAGAAGGAGTTTTAGGTTGAAGTTAAATCAATTTGACATGTTTGGTATAAGAATTGAGTGAGGTTGCTTGGTGATTGTGCAGAAGGAGCTCACAGGTGTTTTGATCTTAGTTTACATCTTGTCCCATCTACATTGTTTATGTATAACCTTGAAGGTTAGAGATTTTCTCCTCTTGCTTAAAATATTACAGTTTACTGTGTTTTCATATTTTTAATTTGACTTGATAACATTGTTTTATTTATCATGAAATAAAGGAAAAAATAAAAATAAAAATGATGCCTTACATGGGTGTATTAATGCAATACAGTATGGCACCCACAATAAAAGAAAGGTTGAAGCAGTTTCAGGAAATTCAACGCAATGTGAGGAGACTTTAATCGGAAAAGGAGAGTTTTGAGAAAAAGTAGCACAATGTCAGCAAGCAGCACAATGTTAGCAAGCAGCAATGACACGGGTGCAAGAAGTTTGTTTGACACTTCTTATTAGTTTCCTCCAATATTTCAATAATTTTCATTAAAAGCCTTGTACTTCAACTGGTTGGCACCTGGTGTTTCCACTAGAGGCATCCATTATTTAAATTGCCTCACCCCCAACTATCGATCGATGGATGAAAAAAACATTTCAATAATTTTTCTTGAAAAAATTATAATCTTTAGCATTCTATTTTATAAACAAAATCAAAAGACAAAGTCATGTGTAGTCAAGTATCATACTATAAGTGTTCACATGCTTGAAATTACATGATATAGTGATTGATATAGATACATATGTTTCATGCTTACTAAAAATGCAAATATTGTTTTGATAAAATAAAAATGCAAAAATCCTTTAATTATTCTTTTATATTCTTGATTGTGTATTATTAATTTTTTTTTTCTTTTGTTGGACTTTGTTTCAGTTTTTGCAAAAGCAACAAAATTTAAGCAAGAATAATATATATATATATATCTATATATATATATATATAATTTTTTTTCCTCATATAAACCTTAGAAAAATAACTTCAAAATTTCATGATACTTAAATAATTAATATATAGCTAAGAGCGCTTAGTAAGAACAAGTAATGCTACAGCCACAAACAATTTCATAATATTTTTATAAATTGTTGATGTAGCCAACTTCTTATTACTTGTCATTAGGCCCACCACTAACGTCACTTTTTTAATGGTGATGTTTAGGCTTCAAATCTCTTCACTTAACTATTGAATTGTCAAAAAAGAAGAAGAAAGAATGTAGAAATCAAAGTTTTATGCTCAATCAAATACCATAGAATTATTATGAAAACATCCATTAGATAATAATATATCATTAGATACCGAAAACAAATAACAAATTATTAGGAAGTATAGAACTTAATTGGTTGGTGAAAAAAAAAACAATAAAATACGTATTTGAAGATGCAAGCAAGCTGATGTGTGGTACTTAAGATAGTTCACTTATCATTTACCGAGAATAACATACCTCCTTTCTTCCTTCCTCGAATCTTTATAAGAATGAAATTGTAGCTTAATTATATGGACTTGGAAATATTGTGATAGCTAATTTTGTACAATCCTCATTTCTTCCTTCTTTAAATCTATATATAAGAACGAAATAGTAGCTTATATGACCTTGGAAACATTGTAATTAATTTCAGATTTTGTTAGAAAATATATAGAAATTGTACAATTGTTTTCATCAATCAAGTATAGGAAGTTACAATGTGAGCATCGTTTCTAATTAAATTTATTTGGCTAATTTTAATTTTAATCCATTGATGTAGTGATATTTGCATAAGATTATTATAATAGTGTGCATTTATGGGATTAGTGTAACGTCTAGCTTATTAAGTGTCACAGCCCGAACCCAACCATAAAGATAGGCACATGACAATGACTGCACGCTTATAAAGATTTCACCCTACAAGTATGCAAGGCCTCTTTGCAACTAAAAAGTTATCCTCAAAAAAAATTTCATCAATAAATCCAAAAATATTCTCAATAATGTAACTGTTAAAAGATCTCCAAAGTACCAATAGAACAACAATTCAAACCTCATAACCATTAAACAAAAGATATACTATTTACAAGATCATCTTATTTCAAAAATTATTAATCTCCTTTCATGCATACACCTTCAGAAAAAGTCCCAAAACTTACTATTTTTCATAATATGAAACTAGAGGAGGAAAAGGGGGTGAGTTGATAACTCAATGAGTAACCAAAGTCTTAATAAGTTGGATCAAGCAAATAGATCAGTAAAATAGTAAATTGTACATTGGTCAAATATTTTATTCTTAAAAATATATCATAAGTTGATGAGAAAATAATCAATTTTTCATATATCAAAAGCTATAACTTAAAATGGGTGCTAAAACATAAGAAGTTTCGTGGACTTATAATACTTCAAATTCTCAAACAAAATTCATATTCTTAACAATCTTTTATGACTATGGTTACGCTATATTCCTGTAATTGAGTATCAGATTCAGATGAAACTAGTTTCATGCTAATGTATATCCCCCATTAATTGGGTTCAGAAACACGATAAGCTCCGAATGCCCCAAATAAAACTAGTTTCGGTACTAATGAATAATCCACATTGGCTGGATATCAGAGATCAAAATATAGTCAGATTGTCCAAAATCAGATATATTAAATCAAAGTTCAAATAAATATATATCTCTTTCAAAATACATATATAAAATCATATATATAGTAGTCACATACATTTATGATAATTTGTTATTCGTTACTTTAAATCAATGTAGCTTAAACAATTGACATAAAATTGTAACAATTGTAAACAATATTTAGTAGATACAGTAATATAAGTAAAATAAAACTAATTAGGAAAAAGGTTACATACATTACATGCTTATAAGAACTGAAAACTCCCCTCTAAAATTTTATCTCCAATTTTACAATGTTTCCAACCACACCTTAAAGTGGTAAGCGAAATATTATTAAAGAAGAGTAAAATCAAATTGGAATACATCATCCAAATTACTAGGTAGTTCTTCTATGCTAACAATAGTATCTGTAGATGAAACTGCTCTTCTAGTTTAGGCATGAGCCAACCTGTTACTGTCTCGTCTGACATGCAAGAATTGACACAGACGAAGTGACTCTCCAAGCCTCTTGGTTTCCTCAATCACCTGTCCAAACAATGTTTTGCACTAACCTGATTCAACCAAAGCGTGTATCACCCTAAGGGATTCCCCTTCAATAATCACATTTGTCAAGCTAAGCTCCTGTCTCACTACTAATGCTTTAGCCATCTCAACTGATTGGGACAAGGGAATATGATGACTCAGTGCAACAATGACACAACCCTCATGGTCCTGAAACACCACCCTAATGCTTGTACAATCCAAGTTGACAAACATAACAATATCCACATTTGCCTTATAGCATCCAAGTTGAGAAGGACACTAGCGTGCACAAGGACGAATAATTGACACTGGCAAGTTTGAGTCATGCACCTCAAGAAACTCTCTAACCAACTCCTTTGCATGACCATCAATTTCTTGAAGCTGCCAACAATGTTGATTTTCCCTTAATCGGTTACGCCTCTACTGTAATCCTTGAGTGATCGTAGCAAACAAAGCAACCCTATAGCTCGACCCTTCATTGAGCAGTACCTCCATCAGATCATAAAAGGAACAAAATTTCTTACGGCATAAAAATTGGAAGCCCAGGTCAGACTAGCAAATTGAGCGTGCCTTATTACATAACCAAAGGTAGTGCAAGATAGTCTTGAGGTGATCATCACAGTGGTCGCAGGTAACATTCACTAGTACATGTTGTGCATTCAAGTTCTATTTCGTGGGCAGGGAATCTTTAATAGCTAACCAAAGAAAATGCCGAATTCTATTGGGAACTCAAATCTTCCAAAGTTTATTCCAAAACTTTTTAGAATCACCCGAAGATGATGAACTTGGCAGGCCCTGACCATCCTCCTCAACTAACACACAATAAGCACTATGCACACTATACTCACCATTTGTGGTATGAGGCCAAATCAAAATATCTTCCCTTTAAGTCTCGGGCACCTCTATTCGATGGACTACATTGGCCTCCCAAGGCAGGAAACAACTCTCTAGTTATTGGGATCCTATACTCTTGTATTAGTAGGAAGGAACAAATCACAAACTCGTACTAGCATCGAGGCATCTCTAGGGGAATTAATTCTACCATATGAAGGATCAGGCAACCACCAGTGCTTCCATACATCAATTTTCTGACCATTTCCAACGCTCCAAATAGCTCCTTTGTTAATAACATCCCTAGCTTGCAAAATGCTCCTTCATTCATAAGAACATTTTTGGATGAACCTGAGCTTAAAGAATACAACCATTCGGAAAATATTTGGCGCTAAAGACTCGATATAAGAGAGTATCTTTATGATTAACAAATCTCCAAACCTGCTTAGCTAACAAAGCATAATTAAACTTTTGAAAAACCCGGAACCCATTACCTCCATTGGATTTTGAAGAACACAAAGACCGCCAATTGATCCAATGGATTTTCTTGGACTCACCATTACCCCACCAAAATTTACGAATCATTTCCTCAATATCTTTGCACAGTTCGACCGGTAACTTGAAAACACTTATTGAATATGCAGGGATAGATTGAACCACAGCCTTAATCATGACTTCTTTACCTACTTGCGATAGGAGCTTCTCTTTCCATCCCTATATTCTTTTCCAAATTTGTTCCTTTATTTGAGTAAAGCAGCTGTCTTATTCTTGCCAATAAAAGAAGGTAACCCCAAATACTTCTCATAATGTTGAATGGCCGGTACATTAAGTGCCACCTTGATAGCTTGTTTGGTTTGCTCAGATGTGTTTTTGCTAAAAAAGAGTGTTGTTTTCTCCTTATTTATCATTTGACCAGAAGCAGTCTCATAATAAGCTAATAACTCTTGAAATTTAGCGCACTCCTCCAAGATAGATTTGCAAAAAACAAGTGAGTTACTTTAGGCCCATTTCTATGGATTGAAAAACCCCGGATTTCTCTACTAACAACAGCACCACTAAAAAAAGCATTCAACCCTTCTACACAAAATAGGAATAGATACGGGGAGAGAGGATCCCCTTGCCTTATTCCTCTTGATGGCTTAATCAAGCCTTTAGGTTCACCATTCACCAGAATAGAATACGTAACTGTGGTAATGCATTCCATAATCAAAGTCACCCAAGAATCTTGAAAACCCATTTTAAGAAGGATTCTTTCAAGAAAAACCCACTCCACTCTATTATAAGCTTTACTCATATCCAGCTCCATAGCCATAAAACCAGTCTTGCCTCAGTTAGTCTTAATATGATGTAAAGATTCAAATGCTATCAAGATATTACAAATAATCAATCTATCAGCAATGAAAACACTCTGGGTTTCTGAAATTATAGAATTGAGCCAAGGTTTGAGATGGTTAACAATCACCTTACTAGCTATTTTATAGAGCACATTACATAGGCTTATAGGTCTAAATTCTGCCACTCTTTCTGGATTTTGAACTTTGGGAATCAAAGTAATAAAAGTATGATTAATAGACTTCAGAATTGAACCTGAGTTTAAACTAGATAAAACAGCCTTAGTAATATCCATACCAACATCAATCCAATAGGTTTGGAAAAATAAAGAGGGCATACTATCCGGACTTGGAGCTTTAAGTGAAGCCATCTCCTTGATCGCAACACCAACCTCCTCACTTGTGTAAGGACGAGCCAAATCAGCCCTCATCTTCTCATGAACCACGGTTTCCAGCACACACTTTAAATCTTGTGGAGTGGAAGAGGTAAAAAGTTGATAGTAAAAGCTATTGAACAAATCTGAAACCACCTCCTCATTTTCCTGCCAAACACCATTCTCATCTCTCAACCCCTTAACAAAATTCCTCCTTTTTCTCTGGGTAGCTAACCCATGGAAGAATTTAGTGTTTTGATCACCATTCTTTAGCCATTGAATCACGGACCTATGCTGCCATATCTTTTCCTCTTTATCGAGAAGTACATTCAACTTAGATTTTAAACGAGCCAACTCATCAAAAACCCTAGTCCTTGCCAAAACCTCCTCTGCTCTCTAAGCCTTTCCTTTATCTGCTTTATGATTTTCTTCACATTACCAAAATGGTCTCGATCCCAAGCTTTTAATCATTTCTTACATCTCTGAAGTTTCTTAGTTGCCTTGAACGTGGGTGTACCATCAGGAGTATAGTCCCATGCCCTAGAAATTACTTCTCTACAATCCGGATTAGACACCCACATGGCCTCAAAACGAAACAGTTTCTCAAGAACCAAAACTATATATTTTTCAAAAGCTAATCATAAATAGGAATGTCTCTATAGGTAGTAATTTCAGTCATCCTTTACACTGGGTTTTACCTTTTTTTTTTTTTTTTTTTTTTTGATGAAAAGATAAAAAATGGGTTGTGCCTTTTTCCCTGGGTTGGAATCAAAACATATAGGTGCACTGGAAAATAGAGTTAATCACCACTCACGCGTGAGTAATAAGGTTGTGGTACAAACTTCTAAAGCAAAAAATGCTTTTTTTCTCTAACCATTCACAGCTGGTTTGATTGTTATGCTTATGCACTAAAGAGTGAGTATCCCGACTGATCAGATATGTATTTTTTCTTTTTGAAGTTTTTCTTGCTATATCCCTCCCAGGTCTCCCTTTGGTGCTAGAAATGAGATTAAATATATATGTATATATATATATATAGTTTTAGGTATTGTATATCTATTATAGTTGTGTTTAGTGTTGTTAATGCTTACAATGTGGTGTGTTAGTAACATTGTCAATAGAATAGTTTTTTTTTTTTTTGGTGGTTTATGTTGTTTAGTATAGATAAAAGGAATACAAATCCTCTATACTACATTTTGTGTTTCGTTTTATGTTCTACTAATCACAATTTGTCATTTTTTTTCCATTTTAAATTTTGGCTATTTTATAAGTAAAGTTAAACAAATACATGATAAAAAAATAATATAGAGAATTTGCATTCAGATAAAAGGTCAATTAAAGTATACTGGTGTGGTGCAAAATAACAGATTGCTACTTGGACTACTTACTTTGACTGCATAGTCATCCACCTTTGTGGTGAAATTAGATTGATCCTTAAAGCTAGACTTGAACCAAATATACAAGACGTGGGGTTTGGCCCACTTCCTTGACTCACTAGCTCACTGCATAGTCAAGGGTGATGACTTCACTTTTGTCTAAGATAATAAACCATTATAGGGTGTCCTCAGTGAGCATTAGTGGTACAACAGTAATACCTTTCACCTCCCCCGAGTTGTGTTAGTGAGGTAACACTCACTTTAGCGGATTCTACTATGATCTCTAATGGTCAGTTTTGATAGAGGATGGGGGAGGGAGAGTAAAGGAGAATTGAGTAGAGTTAGCTAGAAATTGGTTCAATACTTATGTTAATAGACCATGGCCAAAGAACTAACAAGTATGCTCCAGTAGAAATTGTTAGTTCTCCACTTCGTTGGCAATAGGCATTTTGACACTGAGTCTTGAACCTTGATCATAATTAATAACGCCATGTTGGTCACTTCAAATTCCCCATTTGCCTGTGAGAGACCAGGAGAAGAGTAAGTCCATATAAAATCATTCATATTCTACCCGATTATTGTTACTAAGGGTTTTGTCTCTACTCACTTGGTGAAGTAGTTAATGGAGAGCCATTTTTTTCTTTTTTCTTTTAAAATCACTATTCTTCGTCATGAAGCCGCAATGAAAAACGATACTCTTAGTCATATATAATTATCTTTTAACTTATATACCCAATTAATATAATTTTAAAAGTAAAATCAAAGTTTTTTTATTAACTAAATTAAAGATTAGATTTTAGAGTATAATATTTATTTTTTGAAACATCAAATGTATACATATAAATCAATTTAAGGTAATTTAAATGAAAATTTTTTCTATTGTTTATGGATGACAAAGTAGAACATGTGTCAAACTTTCAACCATATAATTCATAATATCTTTTCTTTCAAAGTAATGCTACAAACATAATATTTTTCAAAATAGATAAGTGATTTCTTTTTTGTTCTCATCTGAACTATTACTAACATCACTTTATTATCTGCAGTTACCAGCTCTACATCTTGGTAGTTGGACATATTTTTGTGAAAATTGTGACTATAGAATTATTGTTTCTTCTAACAAGAAAAAAAAAAAAAACCATGCATTTCTATATCCCTAACAATCTTGTAGTATGTACAATGAAAAATAAAAAGAGTTAGTTTTTGGAAAAGGAAAGGATTTTTTTACCAAATATTTTTGCTTATATATTTTGTGAACATATGTTTTAGGGGCTCTTAAAGTTAATGAATTATAAAAGGCAAAAAAGTGAATATTAAAAAAAGAAAAAGAAATTTGTACTTTAAATTAGTGTTTTTCTTATTTTTTTTAATATGAAAGGGGTCATTAACTAAAATTTAAAATTGTGGGAAAATACACAAAAATTCCATGGTTTTTTTTAAAAAAAATGTAAAATACGAAATCCCGTAAAGTTTTAAATGTGACAATTAACCACCTCTTGTATTAATTTTTTTATACCTAAACTACTAAAAATTTGTGGAAAGAAACATTTTTGCTTATACAATGACACATGTTTATGTATATATAGAGTTTCAACATATAACATCTAATTCTGAGGATTGTGTTCTTTATCATCAGACCAAGATACCAATCGATTTTTTGTGTAGTTGATAATTGAACCCCAGATCTCTTATTCAACCATTAGAGACTTTACTAATTGAGCTAATTAGAACCCACCAGGTTTCTATTATTTTCATATGAAATAATATCACAATTAATGGTTTACACATAAATCATAGTTATTATGTCTAGACATGGTTGATTGGATTTTTACACTGGTGACTCATTGCTTAGATTGATTTGAGCCTTTATTTAGACCATATAAGCATATAACCTAGTCAAATTAATTAACCCAATTATATTTGACAAGTTTTTTGTAACCTTGTTCAACCTCAACAAGTTTCTAAAAATAATTAGGCTTTTTCCGAGTACTTTAAAATACTTAAAGTTATTAGGAAGAAAATTATTAGCTTTCAAAATGATTTAAGTTATTTTCATATCACTAGTTTAAATTATTGCACAATATTTTTGTTATAATATTTACTTTGTTTGTTCATCTATTTTTATTTGAAGATTCTATCTTTACAAATTTTTGTAAAAATAAAAAATAAAAATTGTTGAACTCTTTATGTTTAGCTTATACTAAGAGTGATCAATAAATATTATTTCCTTAAGCATGTTATTGTAACCTTATATATATTTTATATGTGAATACTATATATGTATACTGTTAATTTTTTTAAAATTGATCTATCAATTTTCAATTTTTTAGAACTTTTAAAAACCTTTTTATATTTTTATTTAAATTTTAATTCAAACGGTAATTTGAACTGAGATCGACTAGTTAAACTAGTGACTCAAAATAAGACATTAATCTCCCATTCCCTCTCCCTTATGTGTGTGTATGTTTGTCTCTCAAAAAAGAAAAAAAAAAGAAAAAGAAAAAGAAAAGAAAAAAGTAAGACATTAATCTAACCTTAAAAAAGTAAAACATTAATCTAAATACGTAACGTTTACTTTCTCAAAAAAAAAAAAAAAAAAACGTAACGTTTACACTCCTAATTGATTCCTCAAAATAAGTTGAGTAAATAAATTAATCTAAAATTTTTAAGTGTATAACAATATAACTATAAAATTGTATACACACATTGCTATTAGTAAAATACATCTTTCTTTATTCTTATAAGTACTTAAAATTTGAGTTTATAGAAAAAAAATCCAAATTATTTCATTATTGCGCACAAGAATATATATTATGTAGTTTGAAGCAAAAAGATAGTAATGGCTTTAAGGTATTTTGTGTGGGTGTGACTTACCTCTAGTACTTTTTTAATTAACTGGACATGTTTTTTTGTTTTAAATATACAATGACAAGTAGTAGTGAGTTTTGATCCCAACTTATTATTTAGTTAGTGAATGATGTAACTGTTTCAATTTAGTATTAACCATTTAGTTACAGCACTGAGTCAAAAGAACTATGGCCAAAGAATTAACAAGTGTACTGGAGAAAAATGGCCTTTGCCCCTTTTGCGCAAAAAATCCAGCATTTTGCCCTATTTTCCAAACTAATTAGAGAAATGCCCATCTTTTGAAACTCGATTGTCTTAAATTTGAGTTAAGCCCTATAGTAGTGTTTTAAGGAGCCTATAGTGACGTTTTAAAGAGCCTATAGTGGCGTTTTGGAACTCAAGCTTAGGTAAAAAAAAAAAAAACTTGCATGGAACTTAAGTTCATGGAGCTCGAGTTCCAAAACGCCACTATAGGTCTTTAAAGCGTCACTATAGGATCCTTAAAACATCACTATAGGGCTCCAGATTTTTTTTTTTTAAAACTCGATTTTAAGAAAATCGAGTTTCAAAATAAGAGTATTTCCCTAATTGCTCTTAGATCAAAGGATCTAAATACAAGAGCTAACCCGCTCTGATACCACTTGTACGTTTTTAGACCCCTTAAACACAATCAGTTTAACCTAGTTATTTAGCCAAGTGATTAACTTAGGTAAATTATACAGATCTAGGTTAACATATATAAATCATATCATTGTAAAAATAAAGAACACAACAATATGATAACCTATGAAAATCAAACCGGTAAACCTAGAGAGGATTTAACCTAGCTATCCTCAAGGTAAAACTGAATCTACTATGAAAGAATTGAAATTTACACAATAGCGACTTAGACCACTAACATCCTATTGCTACCTCGAATAGGAAATTTACTACCACAATCACGTGACAGCTCCGAGTTCACTGACTACTTCTTTCTTGAATTTCCAGCAAGCACAAGCACAAGCTCAAGCACTCCTGCTTGTATATCTTTAAGTTCTTGAATCTGCAACTGAATTGATCACCAAGCTCTTGACATCAATCTAGATCTTGATAACCTTAAGTGTATGTGAAGGCAAACACCTCTAGATCTCACAAAAGATTCACACACACAGCATCAAGAGCATCCATAAAACGTGGCTAAAGTTTTTCCTTTTATACCTAATGCAAAACATAAAACCCTAAACATAGAACGGGCTTGGGCTGAGTTGGAAAATTCTGCAGAAAAATAATCTGCATGAGTTTCGATCGATCGAGTCTAATTTTCAATCGATCGTGCTAGGCAGATTTACACAATAAATCCTGCAAAACATTCAATTCCAACTTAAACATATTTTGAGCAAGTCTAAAACAAGACTAAACATTTTGATCATAGTTTGCCAACATTACAAATTGAAATTCTAATACATTTAAACCTAAAGTCTTAGAACCCAACACTTTTGAATATAACTCATCTTTCTCTTATATTTCTCTATTATTTAGTCAAATATATTTTGTTTTGTTTCAATAATTTCTAAGCAATGAATCATCTGATTTTTTAATATACTTTGGTCTTTCTTCTAATATCTGAATTTTTGAATTATTTTTTTGCTGTATTTGAAATTGTCTAACAAATATTTTGTAAGCCATTGTAAGTTCAAACAATGGCTTCTTCATCAAATTGTAACACAAAATGAAGTCATACAAGAGCAAATAATGCAATGGTGTAGTTTCTTAAAAAATTTTAAAAAATTATTTTAATCTACTTCACAAATAGGTAAGTTTTTGTGAATAACACAAGTTAGTGACTAGTTGAGATATAATTTTGTGCAAGAGTGTATTGGTTTTTCAATACAAATCTGACGTGGCATTCATTTATTGGTGGCGTAAATTAGCCCATTTACACCAGCTCCGCACTGAAGGTTTACTCTTGTCATAAGATGCGGCTAAGTTGATATCAAAGGCTGTTGAAAGGGAAATAAAAAGTATTACTTTTAATAGATATCAACTTCAAATATAGGTGGAGGGTTCCAGTTAACTCAACTAGTAAAGTCTCTGATGGTTGAATAAGAGATCTGGGGTTCAATCTCTACCTACACCAAAATCTGATTGGTGTCTTAGTCTGATGATAAAGAACTATCATCAGGAGCGGACGCCATAAGTTAAAACTCTCTAAAAAAAAAACTTAAAATATAGGTATAACTTATATAGGGAAATAATTGTAATACTTTTTATTTAATTGCAAATATAAGTATAACGATAGTCTATATAGTATTATAGGCTAATTACAACCTACTCACCTGTAGTTTAGCCGAAATTTAAGTTCCTTATCCGTAGTTTGAAATTTAGTACTTTATCCACCTGAGGTTAGATTGAATAGACTTTTATTATTTATGATTTTGGAGCGTTACATGTATACATGTAGAGGTATAGCCTACAATGGTACGTCTTTCATTTGGCATTGTTAATGTGTAATTTATACTAAGATTGAACCAAACAAAAGTGAGAGGCTCCTCCAGTACATCACATCAAATCATCAGAGAAATAATCGGAGATATAATACTAATTGTACATGGTATGTGATGTCGTACATAGTATGCTTAACACGGCATTACAAATGCAAGATCACCAAATTCATTAAACATATTGGTTGAGACATACATATGGATTTGGATGCCTATTCGTTATTTTAATTCTCAGTCAAAACAAATTTGGGCAGCTTGAGCTTTCGGAACCATATTCAGGATTGGCTTATGGAGCCAAACAAGGCTCATCATGCAAATCATGAAATTGAGTCAAGGATGAGTTGCTTAGTTATCACTGTTGACCAGGTCCTCAAAAGCAAAGGTCCTCCTGGAAGAGATCAAAATTTGCATTTAGGAATTGAAATCATTGCAAAAGATATAGAATAAAACCATCCCTCCTCGCATTTTAATATTACAAAAACCTTAATAAGTACAAGACATTTAGCATGATCAACAGAATAAGTTCAAATTTTTTCCACTTAATCTATGTAGCTATTTTTATGTTGGGAAAGATCTCCATTTCAATTAAATATAATTCCTGTCATTTTTCAGCACTTTGCTCCCTCCAACCTAATTATTTATGATGGCTGATTTACTTGTGTTTCTGGTTGTAAAAGCATTGATAAATTGTATGTTTCCGGATCCAATAGCGTTGATACATAGTAAATTCTGAACCGTGGACATTTCTTATACTAAATGGGAGGTTACGTGAAGTTGTGGTTCATTTCATCCAGTAACCTGATTGTCTACATCACAAACTATATACGGTACCACGTACCATACAGGTAGGTCTAAGAGTATGGTTAAGGTAGCAAATGTCTTCAGCTAGTCTTTCTTACTGGGTGCTTCCCGTTTGATATATCGGTGGGAGTTTCATCTGAATAAGCTGGAATACTGCTACTTTGGTCTTCAAAACCCTGCACTGGGTTTGCATATGATTGGGTACAAGGCCACCTTCACACAATAGGGCCTAAAATAGATTAGCTTCTGCTGCAGCATATGCAAATTCCAGATAAAAAACACATGCTTCAATTTCATTGTACCTGCTTGACTTTATGACCTCATCATCTATTGTCCTGATCTCATCAAATATGTTGCCTGCAAATGACAGATAAAACTCAATCATTATGATAATAATGATGATGATGATGATGATATCCACTACAATAATGAATCATTAAGTAACTTACATGCATCATAAATTTTCATTATAGTACAACAAAAAATTAAGTTCATTGAAGAAAAGGTATATTATGGTCAACCAGTGGAAATTGAATCTTTGTCTTGTGTTCTAATTTGCCCTTCAACATTAAAACCTGAGAAACTTACACAATCACCACTTCATACATGACATCAATCTACAAATCCTTTACCTTGCAGGCAACAAGAAAGAAAATATGAAAGAAGTGCAAAATTAAATGGCTATCAGGAAGATCCTGAACTTGCTTGAGATATGACTAGAATACAAAGAGTTTTCATTGGGCTTAAAATCTATTAGACAACATGTACACTAAATAGGATTTCGGCAATTATACCTTGACAGCCTACATGAGAGGTGCACAAGCCAACAGAAGGACAGAAATGCAAATACATTTTATGGTTTGCTCCGCAATGATACGATTTTGACACAGATTCATTAAAAAAAACAAAAAGTTAACTAAATGATGGTAAGTACAAAATGGTTCAATAAAAAAAAAAAAGCAATCTCAAATTCCTAGTGGATAATAATGGTAATAAGAATAAAAGATTAAAACGTACCCTAGGACAAAGGTATTATTACATAAAAAGAACACACCAGAGAGAGAGAGAGAGAGAGTTGAAATCATTTATTTTTTGGCTGATGACAGTAACTGAAAATTACATTATTGAAGAATTTATATAAGTTGATAAGAAAACTGACCACCCACAAAATCTTTACTCTGAATGAGGGAGAGAACTGAGAATAAAGAGACAAATAAAATAGCCCCTATTAAGTACGAAAATGAGAAACCAAATTGTCCAAAACTATGCAGGGCACAAAAGAATTTTTTTTTTTTTTTTTAAAAAGAGACAAATAAAATAACCCCTATTATAAAATTCAAAGTTATATCAATTACTGCTTACCTCCATATAGATTCTTCTTAGAGAAGTATTTTGCCATCAACCGGAAAGTGTAGTCAGCTTCATATTTCTTGAACTTCTCAATGTAGTCTGTGCTGTCAAGAAACCTAACAAAAATGAAGATCACGCTATATCATGTAGCCTCTTATATAGATCTAAAGATAGTATCCCCTTGTCCCAAAATGAGTGTCCATGTTCAAACAAGGACAACTTTTTTAGAATAAAGAAATGCATTGACAAATAATCTTTTAGTAATTTCTTATGTAATTACCATTTCAAATGTATAACCGTATAAGGGATATAATTTGTCCGAAAACATTGGAAAAGTACAAAATTTAACATATCAACAACAACAACAACAATAAAAAAACAAAAACAAAAACAAAAAATGGCATTTGTTTTGGACAGGGAGTGAAAACTACATAAGTTATAGACAGGCTATACGGGCCATCTTAAAGATATATATTTTTTAAAAACAAAAATGAAAGAAAAAGAAATTATAAGGACTCACAAAGCACAAAAAGGTTAGTATAATTGTAGACAACAGAAAAAGCATCAGCTATCCTTTCTACTGATATGCTTGAGACTTATTATTTTTGGACAGTACAGATATACTTGAGACTAGCATCTGATCTAAGTTGCTTAATATTTCTACATAATTACAAGCTCTAATTAAAGATACACAACTCATGTACATTATCTAAAGTGTGAACCTGGTTAGCAGTTACCAACAAAGAAATAAAATCCAAGCATCATAATATGGATGTCTAAGCTTAAGCCATACTTTTTTTTTAAAATATACTTAAAGTCATATTTGAAATCATATGAAGGCTGTTGACCAAATTACTTGGTGACTTAGTCATCTTTTGTGCAGTGGCTATGCACAAACGTGCAAGAGAGAGAGGGAGAGAGAAAGATTTGAAACAATGTATTTACCCTTGAGTCATCCCCCCCCCCCCCAAACACCCACACACATTCTTTACAATAACATCAGGTGGTATAATGGTATTGCAAACAACTTTCAAAATTTAGATGAATATTTATGGTTCATCATCGTGATGTAGTATAACTGTGTATGGTCACACAACACCACACAAGGAAAACACTATCTGGTAATACAAACAAAAATTAAAGCATTGCAGAAGATGTTACTAACAAGGGGTAAATTATTGCTGCCAGAATTTTCTCCAAGTGAATTAAACTTGAGAGGAAAAAAATAGCAATAAATTTTATTTATTTTTGAAATTCATTTATATGGGCTTACCCTAGCAGTACAGAAATAACAGCATCATCACTAATGTAATCTAAGGAAATCAAATGTAGAAAGATATCATTGCTTCTAATTAATTCTGATGGTTAAATTCCTAGTAGCAATTTATGGTACCTTAAATAAAAGTGAAATCCATAGAAGGAAGGACATACTTGATCTTAAACCAATACAAGACAAAGCACAAAAATTAACAAAATTATTAAAACCTTAAAAACCCTGAAGTGAAAATTAGAATGCTTCAATCATCTTTTAAAAGGACTAAGAAAGAGGAGGTGAAACACCAGGAAGTGCCAACCAGTTGAGCTACACGGCTCTTGGCAAGCTTAGGAGCCCGTAAAATCCTCAAATTTTGATGTTTAAATTAACACTGACAGATTTCTTTTCTTATCATCAAGTGAGATGGGAAACAAAGCTCAACCTTTTTTAAATCCTTTGGAGATTTCCAAGCCACATAACCTGTTTTGGCTCCCCACCCCACCTCTCTCTCTCTCTCTCCTACTTTGACATATACGTGTGGGATGCTTTGTCAGGTACTTATGCCCATGTTGCAGTTCGTTGCAGCCACCATGTTAGATACCTTGTATCCATACCAGAGACTGTGCTTGTGTCAGCATATATATTAATGGATTCTAGAGGTTTTTTAACCATCGTGTTAACAATTTCATTAATGGTCATGTCTATATGTTTTCTCATTTCAAAACTATTTGACCCATTGACTATCATTCTTATGTAATATCATTGCTTGCTCTTACAACTTATGAACAGCTCCAATTTTGTGTTTTCTCACATCTGCTCTTACTGGCATCCTCTGCTCACACTCTTCAAGCCATGTATGTTAATACATATTAAAAGCTAGTTTTTGCAATTTAGTTCCACAATGTTGTAACATTAAAGGGAAATTCAGTTTGTAAATTAGCACAGTTATCAATCTTTCCTACTTTTCACTAATCTGATACATAAAATTTTCCATTTAAAGGTATTTAAGGCAGTTTAATTCACTGAAGAATCCTATAAAATATCACTTAAGCTTGTTTTGTGATCTTCCTTCATAATCCATCTGGTTTGTCAAAATGATGCAAAAGCAAAGGATATTAACACTAGAACTTCAAATTTTCACCATTTTTTACCCTTCAAAGTTTGACCATATTCCTATTCAAATTATGAAATCAACAGCTCCTTGGTTGTAGGTGAAAAAAGATTTTTTTTTAAATTATTTATTTGTTTTTCTCTTTTGTTATAAAGTTTTTTTTTTCTTTATCTTTTTCATTTTTTCCTGCTAAATTTCCATTGATTTTTAGAGAACACGAGCAAATAGATGATTAAGTGAAACATAAGGTAAGGTCCTTATTTTGTTTTATTAAAAAGAACCCATTTAGTTTGGTGAAAAAACAAAAAAAAAAACCAATCATACACTAAACAAAAACAAGAAACAATGAGGAACATATTCGAATACGGGATTAAATTCTAAAACCTATAAAGATCACAACCCCAGAATTTTAGTACAGACATGCATGCAACAAAAGACAGAGAAAAAATAAAAATAAAAAAATAAATAAAAACTAACTGGAAGTGGTGGTGTGGAAGGTCAGGCTTTTTGTCGTCGACATTGAGAGATCCATTATTCGTGGTTGGTCCTTCGTCGACAAGCTTAACAAACAAAACACAACAAACCCTCTTTAATGTTAACAATCTAAAACAAAAGACAGAACAGAAAAAATAGTGTTATTTACAAATAGAGAGAGAGAGAGGACCTGAGGGTGAAGTGGGTTAGGTGGAGTGAGAGAAGTGGTGGGGCTGGTGGCGGAGTTCTCCGAATTGGAGGCCGACGGAGGCGAGGTTGGTGGTGGAGGTGAACTTGATGGCACGCTCGCCATTTTTATTAGTAATTATTATTTGAAAGGCACACACACAAACTAATAATAAGTGAAGAAGAAGGAAGAGAGAAACAGAGAAGTAGAGAGTAGAGAAGACTAAAAAATATTGCAGTATTTTGTACAGTTCGTTGCTCTCTCTCTCTCTCTCTAACCAGTTTTTATTCTCTTCTCTCGATTTATTAACTTACTAACTTTTTTTTTTTTTTTTTTTTTGGCTTTTAGATATTTTATTTCTATATAATTTTATTGTTAAGTAAATAGATAATTATTTTCCAATTTTTAATCATTTTTCTTTTTATTAGTTTATCTTTTTTGAGGAATATTAATACTAGGTCTATAATATTTTCATAACAAATTTTAGAGATAACAAGCTATTTACAACAAATCTTAGTACGACAAGCTGTTACTAATTCTAATATAAGTTTACCAATAAAATTACTTTTTTTTCCCTCATTAAAAGTCAATAACAACTTATGATTTAGGATGTGTTATGAAATTATTATAAAAAATTATCTAAAATGTCTACAAAGTGTTCGTTATAATTTAGTGTGTAGGCCTTTTTTGCAAGTGTTGGGCTGAGCCGCCTCCTGCTGCACTAGGCCTAAAGTTTTTTGGATAAGGAAGTCGAGACTGGTCCAATAGCAACCCTCCTTGGCCCAGCTTATGCGCAAATGATGCCCTTGTTTGTCGAAGTTGTTTATCACATACCCATGGCAGGCAGAGCTACTATAATAGTTACGGCAGACAGATATAACAAAGATAATAATAGAAAATCTTTTGCTATCCAGACAAAGGTAAATAATGAGCTTTCAAAATGATGACCCGTTTAATAGAAAAACATTCAGAGGATAAGCATGTAATGAATAGCAACAAACTTATTAAAAGAAAAGTGTCAGTCTGCCACATTAAGTTACGTTGCTGGGCTTAAGTCAAGCGGGGAAACTATCTCTTCAATGCGAATAATCTCTTTGAGGGAGAAATTAACTGCTTTGAGGGAGAAATTAACTGCTTTGAAGGGGCGGGCCTGAATGACTTGTATTTAGAGAGGCTCTTTGCCATGATTAAAGAACATAGGTTGGAGAGGGAGAAAGGAATCAACCATTTGGTGCATGCTTGCCACTCTGTTCTCTCCCTTTTTATCTTTCCTTTCTATTCTCTCTGATTCTTTCTTTTCCTTTTATCTTTCAGTGTTTTCTCTTAGTTATGGTGATTATCTCCCAAAGGTTGTTCTTTGGCTTCCCCCTCCCCATGCACAGCAAGGGCTCCTTATATAATGCCAGCCGTGACTAACTTTTACCATTTTAGCTCTTAACCGTTTTTGTCTGGTGTAGGTGTCCTTGCCGACCATCACTAATTGTTCAGTCCAACCAGCGCCAATCACCTGCGCAGGCTGCGCCACTCCACCTCACTAGACAAAGAAGGCTATTTTGTTTGCTTGCTTGCCGTGACACTCTTTTCCGCCATGGTGTAAATACTCTCTTCCACTCCGTTCCTCATGGCATGCACCTAGTAGTTCCAACTCAGCTTTACTTATTTTGGGTAATATGTCATCCTAGCAAAACACTGCCTCCAAAAGAGCATGAGTAGGAAACACAAAAATAGGTTTTCCCCCTCCCCCACTACTAGACCATGCTCTCTTACCTCTGACCCATGATCCACAATTTCTTGTATTGACTAGGTACAGGCTGGTGGTGTCTAGGCCTTGCATGTGCCTTACTTCCATGCTCGTCCAAAGTCTGCCCGTTGCTCCTGCGTTTGCCACGATCTAAAGGTTCATTTGCCCATTCAGCCGTTAGTCTTTGACTTCTTATGGCGTGGGCTGCTTTTCTTGACTTCTCATTTATGACTTGCTTCCTTAGGGGCTGGGCCTTGCCCGATTGTGGGCTTTTCGGTACTTTATTCTCAGTCTTGTTATTTGTCTCTTGCCACATCATTTCTATTATGCCTACTGCGAAGTTTGCTTGACCCAGGGCTGCTGGACTTCTTCGGGCTTACTGTTCATTCCTTCTCTAATGGCCCAATAGGCTCATTGGGCCTTTTACTACATTACTTGCGGGCTCCAACGTCCCGCTTACTTCCTTTTGGGGCATCCCCGACCCGTTTTACTTTCTTGGGGCATCCTTGGCCCTTTCCAATTTTGTACTTCTCATGGGCTTTTACTAACTCCTTGGGCTTTCACGGCTCAAGTATCTTATACTTTATCTTTGGGGTTTATAGATTCTCTATTGCCCCTTACTCTCTTTACTTACATTGCTTTGGACCTACTATGACAGCTGTGGCCCATTCTCACTTTTCTACATCCATACTGCCCATGGGTTTGCTATTTCTCTCTTTCTGGGTCTTTTTAGGCCCATTTACTTCTTCAAGGTCTATTTGTTTGCTTTATGAACCCGTGATCCATTATCCCTGCCACTTAGGTTTAATGGTGTTTCCACTTTCTTCTACCCACATTGTTGGGCTTCCTCCTCTTCTTGGGCTTCTAAAAAATCTACATTTGGTACTCTGATTTTTTTTTTTTTTAATTTACAATACTTTGATTTTATTTTTATTTTTTTGTGGGGGACAATACTTGGAAGTTGAATGTGAATAAAGAGCTATTTATTATTAATTTATTACAATAGTCTTTATTTGAAATTGATCAATTTTATGATTTAGATTAAATTTTATAGCTTTAAAAATATATTCAGCGCTAATTTATTAAAAATTTGACTATATAAACTTAATTGTAGCATACTCTCGGCAACATGACAACGTTTTAACTGTTTTTCTTCATATGCTGAGCTTGTAACATCTTTCAGTTCTGGAATTTTATTTTTTAGGCGAACCCTTTGACCAACTGCTTTCTTCGTAGCACTTTAGTGCAGACAAAGTTCAGAACCATCATCTACCACAACCCTTTTTTTTAACAAGAAGATGAGCTAAACCAACTCACAAAACAATTTTGAAGCACACATTAAAGAGAGCTAAACCGTAATACAAGCTCAGCTTAAGAGCCTCAATATTATAACCACCCTTTTCCACGTGAACCAGTTCAAAATATCACACCTAAAAGTGTAATAAATGGCTAATTACTGCTCTATCAGAAGCAAGAAATGTAGTACTTTCAGCACTAATTCATTAAGAAAACTGATGATGCTTAAAATCTTCAGTAAGCTACACGGTCCGCACGTGCTCCTGATGACGTACCTGCACAACAAAGAGAGTGAAGACCTAAGAAAGGGCGCTGGTGTGGTGCCGGCCAAAGATCCTCTGAATGTCAAGTTAGAAACCTTTATCTTCAACACTAGAGTGCTAGAGTTGAGTTAATTGCACGTACCTCGCCTTGAGAGGGTCTTGGGGTATTTATAGCAGTGTTGGGCCGAAATCCATGCCTTGGTCAAGGAGTTCTTTTCCTTTTAGGACAGTAATACTTGGATTTTATGCATCTCTTAGAATCCTTGTCCTCCTAGGAGTCTCCTTAACTAGGTGTGTTGTTCAAGAATCATGCCTGTATGCGTGTTAGTCAAGCAAGGTCGTGGATGGGACTATGTCTAACCTCATCAGCCTTATATCGTCAGCTTGGTGTCATGCGTGGAGTCGTTGGTTTGTTTGGTGAAGGTCGTCAGCTTCAGACTGTACAGCCCATAAGGTCGTCAGCTTCAGACTCCACAGCCCATAAGGTCGTCAGCCCCAGGGTCGTCAGCTCTTGGTTCCTCAGCTTTGGACTTACCAAAATAACCCTATCAGCTGCCCCCTACTCCATAATCTCGTCAGCCTTCGCCTGACGAGTTAGGGAGTGTACTTATGATGTCTGTAGGTGGCTTCTATTAAATGCTGGTACACGTGGCTTAAACTGATTCTCCTCGATCTGCGACGAGCGCATCGCTTCGTCTTCCGTGCCCCCTTCTCCCTATATATATATCCTATTCCCTTCATTCCAAACTTTCCAGCATTTGTAATTTTTTGAGAGCTTGAGGTGTCACGTTTACGACTCCTGTCCGTCTACTTGCCAGCCTCGTCTACTCTGAAGTCGTCAACCTTTCCGGAACGTCATCTTTCGTCAGACAACATTTTACTTGTAAGTTTTTCCTTCTTTCAATTCTTTTTATTCCTCTATCTTATACCTTTAGTGAGGTCGTCGGCCTAAGTTCTTAGAACAAAAACCGTCGTGTGTAGGTAGTTAAATGTCGAGTGATCAGTCGTCAGTCCGCGAGGGAGCGGGTTACGACGAGGTCTTCCTGTCAGGTCGTGAGCCCGAGGAGGGCTTGTCCTGGTCGTCAGAAAGGGACACATCGGCCCATTCTTCTGACGAGGTTGAAGGAAGTGGTAGAGAAAGTAAGGATGGGGATAGTGGGGAGAAAGAGAGAACTGGTGACAGGAGTGAGGATGATGGTGACGAGGAAACTTTAGAGAGCACCTCTGGAGCTCCTGGCGATGACCGTCCTTTCATCCTCCCCCTGGAGTGGTCCGTCAACGGCTTCTTGCCGACGATGTCAAAAAATGTTTTCAACTCATTACGGGCCCGCTACCAGATTCCAGACGACATCCCAATCCGTCTCCCCGAGGAGGGTGAACGGTGTTATTCAGGCCGAACAGCAGATGTGGGCATGTACGACGCCATGTTTGCTGCCGGTTTGAGATTGCCACTGACGGCTTTGCACCGTCAGTTAGCAAATTTTTTGGGTATCTCCGTCAGCCAAATTGCTCCCAACGCATGGCGGATGTTTATTGGTGCTGAGATTTTGTGGGGCCGTCTTAGCGGTGGGCACCGTCAGTTAACTCGGGATGAGTTCTTTTGGTGCTACCGTCCCCAACACATCTCCTCGTCCAAGGGGTTTTACCATTTTTCAGTAAGGACGAAGGAATTGAAGTTGGTGTCAGACATGCTCGATTCAAACAGAAAATGGAAAGGAAGATATTTCTTCGTAGAAGAGACTAGTTGGGTGTGCTGTCAGGATGAGTGGGAGTCAATGCCTCACGGCTTTTTTGACAATACCTGGGCCTATGTTAGGGATTCAGGTCGACCCCGTCAACTTCTTCACTTTGCTTATTTTACTTGGCTTCTAACTCTCGTTTCTTTCTTTTTCAGCCAACGTTCGTCCACGGGTGACCGCGAAGCAAGAGGACTTCATCCGTCGGGTGACGTCTATCCCTTTGGACGAGAGGAGGTGTCAGGACCTGATCACCCTTGACGCCCTTCACTTGTACTGCGGTGGTCCGGAACCGACAGAAGAGGCTCGCAGGCTGAACGAATTATCCCGTCGACGTGAGTATCTCTTAGTTACCTCCGTCACTTATATTATTATTATCGTTCTTATTCTTTATCCTTAACAAAAATGGAGACGGCGAAACAAAGAATTCGTGCTGTCGCCGCTAAGAAGAAGCAGGAGGAGGAGAGGGCTAGAGGTAAGGCGACACCGTCGTTCGCTCCCAAGCCCGTCGGGAAGAAAGACGTCAAAAGGAAGATTGACGGGGCGGGCGACTGGTCCGGGAAGAAGGTGGTCCCATCTTCTGGTGCTAAACCTACTGAGAACCTGACCCTGACGCCTCCTTATGCTTCCCATGGTTCGGGCAAAGGCTTGATGACGGCGCCAGGGGTCGTCGCCCCTGATCCTGTCCGTTACCTCCTTACCCATAAGAACTATGCCGTGGAGGTGGCAGAGTCCATTCTAAAGGAAGATGAGATGGAGCTATACGACGAGCAAGCGACGGACGAAATAGGGTCGTCAGGGCTGTTCGACCTTACCCGGGTATGCTCTTTTTCTCATATTCCGTCACTTGGACGAGCTTACAGGTGACTGACGCCGTTGTTGTGTCTTGCAGGCAATGGTTCGGATGAAGTTTTTGCGAGACAAATGTGCTGCCAAGGAAGCGGTGGTCTCCCGTCTGCATGTTCGTCTCAAGAATGCCGTTGACGCACAGCAGCAGTACAAGGAGGCCAACGTCCATCTTGCCGGGGAAGTGAAGGGACTGACGGCCAGGCTGGAAGAGGAGATCCGTCAGCAGAGCTTAGCTAACGAGGCGAAGCTGACGGCGGAGAAGGATCTGAAAAGCCTTCTAAGCCAAGTGGAGACAGCGAGGGCTGACGCCGTGACAGAGTTCAAGGACTCCCAGGCTTTTATTGATTCCTGTGCCGTCTACTACGCTGACGGATTTGAGGACTGCTTGAAACAGGTGAAGTTTGTTTACCCCGATCTGGACCTGTCCAAGATAAGCATGGATGAGCCCCTACCGTCAACTCCGGCAGGTGGCTCCATTTCCGCGGAGAATGACGAGACTAATGAGCTTAGGGCAGATTCGAGGGATGGCAGCTTCGTCCTTGCTCAACCAGCCTTGGAGAGGTCCGTCACCTTGGCTCCGTCAGCTGGTCGTGAAGCAGAAAAGTCAAACGCCGAGGATCCTTCCACCCCTGTTATTGTCTCGTCTCCGTCAGTCACTCTTTCAGCTTTGTAACGAACCCTTTATGCTAAAATGCTTTTCTTCTTGAGTTGTAGTGAACTTAATGTCTGACGCCCGTTTTTTGGGCCTTTGTAAAGACAATTTGACTTCGTAGTATTTAATTCTTATTGCTCTCAATTGTGTTGTTTAATTCTTTTATACCGTCAGCCTTGATTTTTATAAGGGCGTCGCCCTCGTGAGGTATAGGTTCGTCAACTATGATGAGGTCATTAGTTCTGTAGACAGTAATCGGCCCGTCCACTTTGTGGGCAGTACTTGGCACCTGGTTCGTCACTTTTATTGTTTAATGGGCTTATGTGGTGAGACCGTCCACTTTGCGGACTTTGTTGTAGATTTGTCAGCTTTGTGGACTACATCCCTTTTGAGGATTTTGGGTCGTCTACTTCTAGGGTCGTCCACATTAGGGTCGTTCACCTCGTGAACTTGAGATGGTCCATCTTGTGGACTTTATTGTATTTAATATATAGTCCCTTAGTAATGTTTGCTTTTCTTTCATGATGTTGGTTTGTATTTTGTAATAGCTTTATATTTTAATCGTAGACGAGGTCGTTTGTTTGGTAATCTTTGCATTAGTTCCTTCTACTTTGTGGAGTCGTCTAGCTGGTGGACTTTGAGCTTGACCCCTTCGTGGTTTTGTGAATTTTAAGGTCGCCAATGTCGTCCACCTTATGGTCTTAAGTTTGTCCACTTTATGGGCTTGAGGTCGTCCTCTTTGTGGACTTGTGATCGTCCATTTTGTAGATTTTAGGGTCGTCCACTTCGTGGACTTGGGGTTATCCACTTTGTGGACTTGGGGTCGTCCATTTTGTAGACTTTAGGGTCGTCCACTTCGTGGACTTGGGGTCGTCTACTTTGTGGACTTAGGGTCGTCCATTTTGTAGACTTTAGGGTCGTCCACTTTGTGGACTTAGGGTCGTCTACTTTGTGGACTTGAGGTCGTCCATTTTGTAGACTTTAGGGTCGTCCACTTTGTGGACTCAGTAGTTCCGTCTACTTAACAGATGCACAAGTCGTTTCTGAATAAACTCCTCTTATTGTGTTGAAAGCATACATAAGTATAAAATTGTTCAAAAATGAATAAACTTTAGCCCTTTGGGCTTTAAATGTATTGTTATGAACCAAAATAAATGACTAAAATAAATGACTGAAAGAAGTAGACTGGAGATGAGGAGTGGCGTTCTTTGTTCTCTACTGATAGTACTTTCTAAGGTGCTCGGCGTTCCATGGATGGCGTAGTTTTAGTCCGTCTAAGGTCTCCAAGTGGTAGGTTCCCTTCCTTAACCATGATGCTATTTTATAGGGCCCTTCCCAGTTCGGGCCGAGTTTCCCTTGTGTAGGGTCTTTGGAGGTGCCCATTACTTTCCTTAAGACGAGGTCTCCAATTTCGTAGTCCCTGTGCTTGACTCGGGAATTGTAGTGCTTTGCCATGAGGTCCTGGTATCGCGCGAGCCTCTGTTCAACTGTCGCCCTAACTTCGTCGATTAGGTCGAGCTCTAGGCGCCTGGCGTCGTCATTCCTTCCTTCGTCGTGACTGCCCACTCTGTAGCTTGTGAGCCCTACCTCTGCTGGTGTAACAGCTTCGCTCCCGTATGTTAGCCGGAATGGAGTTTCTCCTGTGGGGGTTCTGACGGTTGTCCTGTATGCCCACAGTACGCTGGGTAGTTCCTCTGGCCATATGCCTTTTGCCCCCTCGAGCCGAGTTTTGATTATCCGAAGCAAGGATCGGTTCGTGACTTCGACTTGTCCGTTGGCTTGGGGATGGGCAGGGGAAGAGTAATGGTTTTTGATCCCTAGCTGTGAACAGAAATCTTGGAAGGCGGTATTGTCGAACTGTTTACCGTTGTCCGAGATCAGGACCCTTGGAATCCCAAACCTGCAAATGCAAATGATGTTCTTCCAGACAAAACTACGTACGTTCTTCTCGGTGATAGTGGCCAAGGCTTCAGCTTCTACCCATCTAGTAAAATAGTCGATTCCGACTATTAGGAACTTCAGTTGCCTTGCTGCCGTCGGGAATGGGCCCATGATATCTAACCCCCATTGGGCGAACGGCCACGGAGCAGTTATCGGGGTTAGTTCTTCAGCTGGCTGCTTGATGAAGTTACTAAACCGTTGGCACTTGTCGCATGTCTTGACATATGTCTGGGCGTCCTTCTGTATGGTCGGCCAATAGTATCCAGCCCGGACTAATTTGTGGACCAACGATCGCGACCCTGAATGATTGCCATAGATTCCTTCATGTACTTCCCTTATGACGTAGTCCGCTTCTTCGGGTCCTAGACACCTTAAGTACGGCCGGGAGAAACTCCTTTTGTATAAGATGCCCCTTATTAAGATGAATCGTGCTGCCTGGACCTTCAGCCTCCTTGCGGCTTCCTTTTCTTCAGGTAGGATGCCCTCTTTGAGATAAGCGACCAGAGGGGTGGTCCAATCGTTCTTGGATCTTACCTCCTGCATACTGATGACATCTATCAGTGGTGCGAGTTGAGTAAAAGATAGTGCCTTGCCGGGGATGACCACGTGTTCCGCGGATGCAGCTCTTGCAAGGCGGTCGGCTTGCTCGTTGTCTCCTCTTGGAATTTGAACAACTTTTGCCTGGAGCTCGTCCACCTTCCTCTTTGCTTGTTCCAAGTACATCTTCATTCTTTCTCCTTTACATTCGTCGTCACCGTTTATCTGATTAGTGATTACCTGAGAGTCGCAATGGACTATGTGTCTACGGCTCCTACGGCCTTGGCAAGATCTAAGCCCGCTATGAGGGCTTCATACTCTGCTTCGTTGTTGGTCGTAGGGAAATCAAGTCGAATCATGCATTCGATCTTGTCACCCTCCGGAGAACGAAGTACGACCCTTGCTTCGCCAGCTCTTTTATTCGATGACCCGTCGGTGAACACGTTCCATTGGGAACTCTCCGCCCCCTCACCTTCTTTATACGTGAATTCCGCAATAAAGTCAGCGAGTACTTGCCCTTTGATGGCAGTGCGGGGGCGATATTTTATGTCAAATTCACTCAATTCTACCGCCCATAGGGCCATACGTCCCGCGGCATCAGGGCTACTCATTGCTCGTCGTATGGGCTTGTCAGTCAGTACGACCACCGTGTGGGCTTAGAAGTATGGCTTAAGCTTGCGTGCTGCCGTAACTAGAGCGAAGACCAGTTTTTCTAGTGGCGAGTATCTTTCTTCTGCCCCGTGGAGTGCTTGGCTGGCATAGTACACCGGCCTTTGTACCTTGCTTTCTTCCCTCATTAGGGCTGCGCTGACGGCGGCTGGAGAAACGGCCAAATAGAGGAACAGTTCTTCGCCTGGTTAGGAGGGGGTTAACAGTGGTGGTGATGATAGGTAGGTTTTGAGGTCTTCCATTCGAAGGACTTCTTCAGTGTGCGGAAGAACGGGAGACATCTATCCGTCGCCCTGGATACAAATCTGCTAAGCGCGGCAACCTTGCCGTTAAGGCTCTGTATTTCCTTCACGTTTTTGGGAGGCGTCATCTCCATTATAGCTCGGATTTTGTCTGGGTTGGCTTCGATACCTCGCTGGGACACCATGTATCCTAGGAATTTCCCGGTTGTCACTCCGAAGGCACACTTGGCTGGATTTAGCTTCATGTTGTAAGTGCGAAGGGTATCGAAGGTCTCCTTCAAGTCTTTCAAATGATCCTCCTTTCTTCAACTTTTCACTAGCATGTCGTCGACATATACCTGGACATTTCTTCCGATCTGCTCTACGAACATCTTGTTCATAAGCCTCTGGTACGTTGCTCCTGCATTCTTTAAGCCGAACGGCATGACCTTATAGCAAAAAAGGCCTTGACTTGTTACGAATGAAGTCTTTTCTCGATTAGCTTCGGCCATTAGGATCTGGTTGTATCCCGAGAACGCGTCCATGAAGCTTAACAGCTGGTGATGGGCCGTGGAATCCACTAGGAGGTCGACCCTCGGTAGAGGATAGCTGTCCTTGGGGCACGCTTTGTTTAGGTCGGTAAAATCTACGCACATCCTCCACTTTTCGCTGCTCTTTTTCACCATGACAACGTTCGCTAACCACTCGGGATAGTAAACCTCCTGAATGAAGCCCGCCTCTCGTAATTTGCGGACTTCTTCCGCTACTGCCCGATCTCTCTCCGGGGCGAAGACTCTCTTCTTTTGCCGAACCGGCGGAAAAGATGGTGATACATTCAATTTGTGTACTATGACCGACGGGTCAATGCCCGGCATATCCTCGTGACTCCAAGCGAACACGTCTTGGTTTTCTTTGAGGAAGGCTGCGAGTTCCTCTCGTATCGTCGTGTCTGTAAGAGTGCCGATCTTGGTTGTCCGCTCTGGCTGGGAGTCGTCAAGAGGTATGTCTTCGAGTTTTTCTGTGGGCTCCGTCGCTGTGTGCTGTTCTTCTATGCTCATGGTCTGTCGGTGGTCGTCCATCTCCATCATTGCTATATAACATTCGCGTGCGGCCACTTGGTCTCCTCTTAGCTCTCCCACTCCATAGTCCGTCGGGAATTTGATCATTAAGTGGTAGGTTGAGGTTACAGCCTTCCACGAGTTAAGTGTGGGACGTCCTATGATGGCGTTGTAAGCTGATGAGCAGTCAACCACAAGGAACGCTACATTCTTGGTGACTTGCTGAGGGTAGTCTCCAATGGTTACTGCCAGGGTGATGACACCAAGGGGAAATACCTTTGTTCCTCCGAAGCCGACTAGCGGGGCGTTAGTCGGAGCTAGTCGTTCCCTATCAATTCCCATCTGTTGGAACGCTGGATAGTAGAGGATGTCTGCTGAGCTCCCATTATCGACAAGAACTTGATGCATGTTGTAATCTCCTGCTCGTATAGTGACGACGAGCGCGTCATCATGGGGGTGGTGGAGGCGTCGTGCATCTTCTTCCGAGAATCCAATGAGGGGGTTATCAGTCCGTGGCATTTTGGGTACGGACCCCATCAACTGGATGTTCTGCACCATTCTGAGATAAGTCTTTCGAGCTTTCTTTGATGATCCAGCAGTCGCAGTGCCCCCTACAATCATTCGGATATCGCCTAAGGGCTGTCTGGGGCGTTCGTTTTCCCATCGAGGAGCTTGTTCTTGAGGCGGTTCTGCCCGTTCTTTGCTAACGAACCTCTGCAGCCTCCCTTGCCTGATTAGAGCTTCTATCTGTTGCTTTAGGTCGTAGCAGTCGGCCGTATCGTGTCCATGGTCTCGATGGAAGCGGCAATATTTGTCCCTTGGCCTTTTGTTGGGATCTCCCTTCATCTTGCCAAGAAAAGTCAAAGTCCCCTCGTCCTTGATTTGCATTAGGACCTGATCGATAGGGGCGGTCAGCGGCATGAAGCTCGTGAATCTCCCTGGGGGTGGTTTGGAGCGGCGATCATCATGTCGCTCTTCGGTCCTGGTCTTCTTTTGTCCCCTATCCGTTCGTGTGTCTTCCTGCCGTTCCCTTTTCTTTGGCTTATCTTCCCTTGCAATCAGTGCGTCATCCGCATTCATGTACTTTGTTGCCCTGTAAAGCACCCCGGACATGGTTTTTGGATCGTTCTTGTATAGCGAAAAGAGGAACTTGCCTTTTCGCAGCCTATTGGAGAAGGTTGCTACTTGTATCTTGTCGTCCGCCTCATCTATTGAAAGAGCTTCTTTGTTGAATCATGTTATGTAGGATTTTAGAGTCTCGTCTTCCCTCTGCCTGATGCTCATCAAGCATGCCGTGGACTTTTTGTACCGGTGGCCTCCGATAAAGTGCGACACGAACTGAGCGCCTAGCTCTTTAAAGGTGCTAATTGAGTTTGGCGTCAACCTGCTATACCAGACTCTAGCGGACCCTTTCAAGGTGGTTGGGAAAGCCCTGCACATAATCTTGTTCGGCACTCCTTGAAGGTGCATTATAGTTTTGAAGGACTCTAAGTGTTCCAGGGGGTCCTTGCTTCCATCGTAGCTTTCCACCTGCGGCATACGAAACTTTGGGGGAAGAGGGCACGAAGTAACACGCACCGTGAAAGGTGAATCAGTCCGCTGTACCAAGTCATCGAGGTCGTTAGATACTCGTCCTTTGAGGGCGTTCATCGTCACGTCTATTCATTCTCGCATCTCCTGCATCTCAGCGGCGATGTGAGGTGGTATGGCTTCCGAAGGGGTAGTCAGATTGGTCTCCCGCCTCTCCGGCCTGCTCGGGGCGTTGCTGCCTTCGGGTGCCTCGGGATCCCTTCTCTCAGCGCTTGTTTCCTCCTGGTTTTCCTCTTGTATTCCAGGATGCGCGTTCTTCTGACGTAGCTGCTCCTCTAAGTCGTGATTCTGTTTGGTCAGGCGTTTGACCGCTGCTGCAAGCGTTTGGACTTGTCTTTCCAAAACGGTAGTGCGCGGTTCGTCCGCCTGAACGTTGTTGGTGGTAGCCATTGAGCGGGTGAGTACCATGCAACTTTTTGCCCGGGAAGCGATAGTGCGACGTTACTACTCCGTTCCCACAGACGTCGCCAACTGATGATGCTTAAAATCTTCAGTAAGTTACACGGTCCGCACATGCTCCTGATGACGTACCTGTACAACAAAAAGAGTGAAGACCTAAGAAAGGGCGCCGGTGTGGCGCCGGTGTGGTGCCGGCCAAAGACCCTCCGAAGGTCAAGTTAGAAACATTTATCTTCAACACTAGAGTGCTAGAGTTGAGTTAATTGCACGTACCTCGCCTTGAGAGGGTCTTGGGGTATTTATAGCAGTGTTGGGCGAAATCCATGCCTTGGTCAAGGAGTTCTTTTCCTTTTAGGACAGTAATACTTGGATTTTACGCATCTCTTGGAATCCTTGTCCTCCTAGGAGTCTCCTTAACTAGGTGTGTTATTCAAAAATCATGCCTGTATGCGTGTTAGTCAAGCAAGGTCGTGGATGGGACTATGTCTAACCTCGTCAGCCTTATATCGTCAGCTTGGCGTCATGCGTGGAGTCGTTGGTTTGTTTGGTGAAGGTCGTCAGCTTTAGACTCTACAGCTCATAAGGTCGTCAGCTTCAGACTCCACAGCCCATAAGGTCGTCAGCCCCAGGATCGTCAGCTCTTGGTTCCTCAGCTTTGGACTTACCAAAATAACCCTATCAAAAACAAACAGAATTGAACATCCAAACCCATTTCAGAGAAACACAAAAACAAATTTCGTAGCCCAATAATACCCAATTTCTATTAGAGACCAAAATGTTAAACAAAATAGATGCTATAGGACTAAGATCCAAACATTAAATACACGAGCCCCACAATACACATTAAAAGATGTACCCATATATAGAATACAAACATGCCATTACACTTGTTTGTCAAGGTTCATTGGATTCCCACGCAAAATCAAGTCAAGTGTGCGAGTGAGAAAGTCATCTTCCCTAGAACAATTGACATTGCTCGTTTTCCATATTAAAAATACAGAATAATCAAAATAAACAGAAACAATAGAAGACACAACCTTCACATTTTAACAATTAGCAGTCCATGTCACAACCGCTTGGATATAAAATCAAATATCATCACAGTAAAAACAATTTAAAATCTCTAACATATAGATAATCGCACAGAATCACTTGCTAATATTAATGATGATGATTACAATATAATTAACTCAGCTCCTAAGGGTAGATGTTTCTTTAGCTGCTCAGCAGATTCTCTGGCGCCTTCGTTCTCTTTATCCTGAGGGGTTCCCACTAAATGTGGGGTACGAGGATTAATTACAATCTTCTCAAGGCTAATGGCACTTTCGAGTAAAAAACTGTAAGATCAATGTCTACTTCACGCCCCACAAATCCATTTATTTCCACCACCTTAAGGTGTTCATTGGGATGTTTCATCGCCTTCCTTGATTCTCTATGTTTATGTGGGCGTTTAGACCACACAAAACATGTCAACTGCACTTCGGAAAAAAGAAAATAAGTATCGAATCATGCATGCAATTGGGAAAAAGAAAGTAAGGAAATTCAAAACAGATAGCAATGATACTCAAGCAGTATGTGTAAGCAAATAAAAATATATGGATTAAAATCAAAATAATGATGATCAAAACATGAAGGGTAAGTTAAATCTAATGAAACCATATTTAGAGCCATTAGAGAGGATGTTAGAGCAAGGTCGGCTGTGAGGCTGTAAGAATAATGTAACCATATTTAGTTGATTGTTATGTGGTTGTGGAGAATAACGTTTTCTGTAATTGATGATTAGTTGTTGTTGTTTGTAGATTGATGTTGCTCGGTCGTACTCTATTTTGGAAATTTGTTAAAAAATTTCTTCTTCATCCAAAAATAATAATAATAATGATGATGATGATATAATGATCATACGTAAGAAATTGCTAAACTTTGGAAATTGAAGATGATGACTTTAATAGAACTCAACATTCATTTCAACACTTATTCCTTAGAAATTAGAAAAAATAATATAGGACCTCCAAACTGGTTAAGAGGGAGGGAATTTGCAAACTAACATAGTGAGGAGAAAGAATATCATAAGTTAACATACAGTTGGAAGAAAATTGCAAACTAGCATCTCGAGTTTTATAGACTTAATTTCAGTCTAAAACTCGAGGGTTAAAAACTCGATTCCCAATTGGTGAGTTGGAAATATGATGTCAGATAGATCTCGAGTCTCTTCTAAAAAGCAAAACCGAGTCTCTAAGACTCAATTTTGGTACTTGAAGAACTGACCTGAAGAAGATTAGGAAGAACGATCTAACAAAGAACAGAGGAAGAACATATCTGAAGAGGAATGATCTGAAGAGGAAGAACGAAGAGCGAAGAACACTGGAGCTCCGATTTGATGATTGAACGCTGGGTGGGCGATTGGACGATCTAGTCTTCAGATTTACACGAAGAAGAATGCTGGGTTAGAAAAACGCAAGGAAGAAGAAGGAAAATAAAATGATGAAACTCGAGTCTTAAAAACTTGAGTTCCACGTGGATTTTTTTTCAACATCAGATGGCATCACTTACAAATCGAGACTTAAAAACTCGAGTTTTAGACACTCGAGATGCTAGTTTCCTACATTGTTTTGAAATATGACAACAACTAAATGGTTTGATATTTAAGGTTATTTGAAAAAAAAAAATTGGTGAAGAGGAAACTTCCTCCAACCCATTACATAATGACTTAAAAAACGATTCACATATAATTGTAGTCACATAATTCATTTAATGAGTCATGTGGTTTGTTCAAATAATTCACATAGATATTTTTATGAAATGCCACATAATGAGTTGGAGGAGATTCCTCCAAACCGGCAAACTTTATCCAATAATATAAATGCTCATGGAAATTCAAGGAATATCTTTTTTTTTTTTTTTTTTTTAATACAAGATAGAAATTCTACTCTAACATAATCTAAGTGTATATATGCATGAAATTTCCTCTTGGAGGCTTGAATCCCGGTCTTTGCCCCCTACGCCCCACAAGCACTTATATTTGTGAAATGACCACAGCACCAAGGGTGCGCGATGGTCAAGGAATATCTTTAAAATAGATAAAAAGATGGAAAACCATGAGCCAACAATTAATGTGCAAATTGCATCACCTAAATTAAAGAATAAAAAGCAATTAGTATGCTTAAGTGGCAAGTTATAAAATATGCATAGTCACCTCCATGGAAATTTTAGTTAAAACATGTGTCACTTCTATTATAGAGATTAAGCCAAGGAGGTTTCCATCAACAGATGCAGCAACTCTCACTTCACTTTAGGGAATTCCAATGCACTCTGAAAAATAACAAACTAGAGATAAAGATAACAGTGCATAAAACAGAATAAACATACATGAAAGAGATTGCAAAAGAATTTAAAGTGCTTACATATTGCAATGGCAAATGTCAAGTTTCAAACACTGTCTGAGACAAGTAGCTCGACAGAGGGCAAAATAAATAACTCATAGGTGAGAAATATATTCCACCAGCAAGTACATCTAGAAGACAGGGTGCATAATTAACAGACAACTCTATTCTTGAACCAACAAATCCAAAATACTCAAGATTTGGAGCAAAAATCTCAATACTTTTAATCTGTGAATAATTTATTATGTGTAAGTACTTCAACTGCAGTGACAGACCGTAATTTTCAGTCTCACTAGAGATATAGAATGTTCAACATGTAACCTTTCAAGCACAGGACAATTGAAAAGGCAGTGATCAAGAAGCTTGCCGGTTACATTGACGCACATTAGAGTGAGGGATGTCAGGAAATCTCCAATAGAATTTATAATCCTTGTAAACTGTTTATGTGTAAATGTATAACATTGGTTCATAGTCATCAATGGCGTAAAGTCCAATTCAAGCCTTTTGACTCTCTTTGAGATTGCAAAATCAATCCATTTATCAATGTAACGTGTAAAATGTTTGTCTAACTCAAAACAGACTCTGAACTTGTCTATAGTTGAGGCTCGATAAAATTTTAGAATACAGTTCACCCTTTTCACAAACTTACTCCCTTTGATTTTGAATTTTTTTCTTTTGGGCCACAATGTCCCCGCACTGGATCTGGATTGTCAAAGTCCAAAGTATCAGGAAACAGCCACAAATATTTCCACCTAAGGAAAAGAACACTAGTTTCGATTGCTTCTTTCATTGTCAACAAAGACAGTATAGAGATGAGTATTTCATCTGGCAACCAACTTATGCAATCCTCCAAATCCCACAAGTTCCTCATACACTTGAAATTGAAATTTAAACACCAATACAAAAAATTATTAGATTTCAAACACCAAATAAATAAGTAAAAGTCAGTAAGCTTACCAAAGTATTCAAGAGTTAGTTTGTTATAAAGAAGGTTACCGAGATTAAAAATTACAACTACTTTTCCGAAAGTATGAAATTTATTTATTACCTCGTGGAATGTGTTGTCCATTTGAACTAGAATTGGAAATAGAGAGCTGCAAAATTAGAGAAATAAAGAGTTAGTATGTATACTACATGAGATTAATGACCTTGTAGACCAAATTGCTGTCTACGTTTTGCCACGATCTCAGTGTAAGCAAGTTAAAAGGACAAAGTTTGGCAATAAACCTGTTTATACCATAAGGCTACAATTCCACTTAATATCTTTTTATTGTAGGTAAATTTTGACAAATTTACCTTTGGATTATATTTAATATAAGAGAAATTGAAGAACAAACATTTACAGGTGAGAAGACAATTTGGGTACTCAATCTTGCAACAATGAAAATAGTTGACTTTGCCCGCACACATCTATTTAGGTTTGGAAAAAAAATGACACGAGGGATGCAAGAATTAATATCGTAAGAGAGCAAAGATAAATTAAATGAATGAGGAATCAAAATAGTACGGTTTCTGTTTTTCCTTGAACAGAAGTTTGTGTTTATAACTTTATACACACGCAATAATTAGGGTAAAAACGGAGAAGAGATCTGGACCATTGATTTGAGGGGTAAGAAAACACATCAACCAAAAAAGAAAGGATTTATTTAGGGTTAAAAAGTGTGAATATTTTTTTGCAACACAAAGTGCAATTCATACACTTTCTCTTCAAATCATGCAATTAGATTTCAACAAACAAAATCAAACATATTCTCTAGAGACTGATTGATTACACATTAATGTGAACTTTACATCTTTGCATGCAACACAGACAGTTGCTTTTAAGTCTCTCATCATGATGCAACTACTTTCAAAGACCATAATTCTGACATCCAGTTTATTTATCTAAATGATCACATGGATCCTCCCAGCATATATACAATTAACTTCAACAAGCAACGAATACTTGCGTGTATGATAGGTGTGGTTTTAAACAAGGTCTGATTGTTCCAAGTAGAGGTAATCGTGGTGGTCTTGCCTTGTTTTGGAAGGATGATGTTCAGGTTAATGTTGTAAAATATTCCCTTTCACAGATTGATGCTCAGGTGAATAGTGGTAAGGGGTTTGGCTGGTGGCATTTAACAGGGTTTTACGAGAATCCTGAAACTTCAAAAGGGATGAATCTTGGGCTCTCTTGAAATATTTAAGTGGTCTTTTCCAATTACCTTGGATGGTTATAGGTGATTTTAATGAATTGACGGGATTATCTAAGAAAGAAGGTGGTGCAATGAGACCGGCACATCAAATGAAAAAATTTGTTGATACTTTGAATTGGTGTGGTTTGAAGGATATGGGGTTTGTTGGTTCAAAGTTTACATGGCTTTATCAAAAATCTGATGGGACTCAAATTAGGGAGAGGTTGGATGGGGCTTTAGCAACTGTGGATTGGATGATTAAGTTCCCTCAAGCGAAACTTTTCCATAGATCTACATCAGTTTCTGATCATGTCCTTTGTCTTTTTAGATTTGAAGCTATGTGGTTGAAGGATGAGAGTTGTGACCATGTTGTTAAATCTGCTTGGAAAGAAGGATTACATTTAGGGACTGAATTTCCTATTCAACAATGCATAGCAAATTGTAAAACAAAGCTGGAGGTTTGGAATAGAGATGTCTTTGGTCATGTTGGTAAGAAAATTGCAGATTTGAAGAAACACTTACAGTGGTTGGAATTGCAATCCAATACTCCTGAGAATGTGGCTGCTATGAGGGAAACCCGGGTGGAACTCAATTGTTGGTTAGATAAGGAAGGTTCTATGTGGCATCAACGCTCTAGATTGAATTGGATTCAGGCAGGGGACCGAAAAACAACCTTTATTCACTCCAAGGCATCATCATGCCTTCAAAGAAATACAGTTGATGGTCTGTTTGATCAAGATAATGTTTGGAAGAATGAAGATTCTGCAGTGCAGAATATCATTTTGAATTATTATGATGACCTGTTTAAGACTTCCAATCCTGTGGAATTCTCTGAATTAATGCCAAAGGTGTCTTCAGAGATGAATGCAATGTTAACTGCTGATTTTCAAGAGTTTGAGGTATGTAGAGCTCTAAAACAAATGTATCCTCTTAAATCTCCATATCCTGATGGTATGCGACCTTTATTTTTTCAACACTTTTGGCCAACTATTGGCGGTGTGGTCAGTAAAACTGTTTTGGATTTCATTAATTTAGGTGTTATCCCTCCTAAATTTAATGAGACTCATTGTTTTAATTCCAAAAGTTAAGGATCCAAAGAAAGTCACTGATTTTCATCCCATTAGCTTGTGCAATGTCATTTATAAATTGGCATCTAAAGTTCTTGCAAACAGACTTATGAAAGTTTTACCAAACATTATTAGTGATTCTCAAAGTGCCTTTGTGCATGGCAGGTTAATCACTAATAATGTTTTGGTGACTTTTGAAACAATGCATCATATCAATCAAAAGAAAAATGGAAGTATTAGGGAGATGGCATTAAAATTGGATATGAGTAAAGCTTATGATAGGGTGGAGTGGATTTGTTTGGAAAAAATAATGGAAAAGTTGGGTTTTAATGAAAGGTGGAGGAGACTTATGATGCAATGTATTTCTACAGTTTCATATACTGTTTGAATAAATGGTGTTCCCCGAGGCCAAATCACTCCTTCACGTGGTTTACGCCAAGGGGATCCTTTGTCTCCTTATTTGTTTCTAATTTGTGCAAAAGGTCTTTCAGCTTTAATCAAGAAATGTGTGCAGGATGGTTTTATGCAGGGAGTGGCAATTTGTAATGGAGCCCCTAACCGTTCTCATTTATTCTTTGCAGATGATAGTCTTATATTTTGTAAGGCTACTTTGGCTGAATGTGATTCATTACAGCATGTACTAAAAGTTTATGAGGAGACTTCGGGACAACAATTGAATAGGGCTAAAACTTCATTGTTTTTCAGCAGTAATACCGAGAGTGATGTTGAAGAGGAGATTAAGATAAGATACAGGGCTCAAATTATTAAACAACATGAGAAATATCTTGGTTTACCTTCTTTGGTTGGTAGGAAGAAGAAAAATACCTTCAATGATATTAAAGAAAAATTGGCAAAAAAGTTAGTAGGATGGAAAGAGAAGTTGTTGTCAAAGGCTAGGAAAGAAGTGTTGATTAAGGTTGTTACACAAGCTATTCCTACTTATGCTATGAGCTACTTTCGTATTCTTGATTCCCTTTGTGATGAATTGACTAGTATGATACAGAATTTTTGGTGGAGACAAAAGAAGGATGAAAAGAAAATGGCATAATTAAGTTGGGAAAAATTGTGTACGCCTAAGTCATTTGGAGGAATGGGGTTTAAACTTTTAAAACCATTTAATTTGGCACTATTAGTGAAGTAAGGTTGGCGTCTTCAAGTGGGTTAGAATTCATTGGTGTACAAAGTTTTCAAAGCAAGATATTTTCTAGATTGTGATTTTTTACATGCATCTTTAGAGAGTAAGCCTTCTTTTATTTGGAGAAGTATCATTCGGCCAAGGGGATTGTGGAAAGAGGAGTTTGATGGCGTGTGGGTAATGGTCAGTGTATTAGGATATGGGATGATAAATGGATTCCTAATTCTTCTTCACATCAAATTATCTCTCCTAGAAATTCATGTTCACGGGTCTCTATGGTGAGTGATCTTATTGATGTGGAAAAGAAGTCATGGGATTTGGATATTCTTAATCAGGTTTTTCTTCCTTTTGAGGTTGAAATTATTGAGGGAATTCCTTTTAAGTAATTGTATGCCTGTTGATAAACAAATCTGGTCTGGGACTGCAAATGGATTTTTTTCAGTTAAGAGTGCTTATAAGATTGCTTTGGAGATGCAGGAAACTAATGTGGGTGGCTCTGTTTCAGATGGTGGCAGCATGCGTGCCTTTTGGAAAAAATTGTGGAAGTTTCAAGTCCCTAATAAGGTTAGACATTTTGTTTGGAGAGCAGCCAAAGATATTTTGCCAACAAAAACTAATTTAGTCCAACGGCATGTGATTGTTGACGATTTATGTGAAGAGTGTGGCCTGTATGCTGAGTCTCTATTTCATTTGTCAATGGAATGTTCTAAAGCTCAGGAAACTTGGGGCTTTACTCAGTTTTCTCATCCACTTTCATCAATGAATTTTCGAAGTTTTATGGACTTTCTGTGGTGTATTGTAATGGTGGCTAAATGGTCAAATGAGGATGTGGCCTTGGCTGTTACCATTGTATGGGCTTTATGGACAAACAGAAATGAAACACAGCATGGAGGGATGAGGAAATCTGCGAACCAGATATTTCAGTGGTGTATCCAATGCTTAGATGAATATTGGTCAGCTTGTACTCTACTTGTGAAGAAGTCTAGTGCAGCAAAGAAAAACTGGGTGCCTCCTACGGGTTTAAACTATAAGGTAAATGTAGATGGTGCTGTGTTTTCTGCCCAAAAAGCAGCTGGAGTTGGCGTTGTAATCAGAGACCATGAAGGTCATTTTATTGCTGGACTTAGTAAGAAGCTTAATCTTCCTACAGGAGCGATTGAAACTGAGGCTAAGGCATTTGAAGTTGGAATTGCTTTTGCTGGGGAGATTGGGATTAGGGATTTTGTTTTGGAAGGTGACTCTCTTATTATGATACAAGCTTTGTGTGATTCTGCCCCAGCACCATCTTCGTTGGCTTCCCTGGTTTATGGTATTGCAATGGCTGCTCATGATTTTAGAGGAGTGTGAAATTCTCCCATGTCTATCGCAATGGAAATATTCCTACTCATTTATTAGCTAAACATGCTTTAGGCATTGTTGATTATTGTGCTTGGATTGAAGAGAGTCCTTGTTTTATTGAACAAGCTCTTCTCCATGATGTATCTATGGCTTTTACTAATTAATGAAGTTTCAGCTTGTTATCAAAAAAAAAAATTACTTGCGCGTATGCAGCATGTACCATTCTCAGGAACACAGATTCACCTTTCCATGACCAGGGCATAGCACACAGCAATTTACTAAAACAGAACAAAATAGAGAATAGTTATTATATAACCACTCAATTTCAAATCTAACACACATCATTTATATATAAGCAATTTCACCTAAGGTCGTAACATATAATCTTTACAATGTTACCTGATTTTATAGAATACTTGCTATTGAAGCCTTTCACTGATTGTAGGAAAATGTAGTAAGCGAATCAGCACTTCAGCACCAACTATATAAAAAATCAAACAGAAAGAAATATTTAAGTCAAAAACTTTATAAGCATGTCAAGATATAGAAAACGATATTAAAATAAATACTACAAATTAGATGGGATACATAACAGACACAGACTAGTACCGCATACAGGTTTAGAAAGGTACTTTTCTTAGCAAGATCTTAGATGTTTCCAAATCACCACATACTCGTTATTATTTGTTTTTTTTTTTTTTTTTTACTTTCCATTACATAATAAATGTGCATGTATTGATGTGTTACAGCAGCATTTTAATCATCTGAGTGAACAAATTGTTACAATTGATCCCTAATCTCTTTATCATATTTAAACAGCAAGATATGACTCCGGCTATTAGGAAGCTATAGGGTGCTGCTTGGCAAATTATGCAGTAATTTGACTACAGACTACAGAGATTCTTCCCACCATTAATGCTAAAACAAAATCTGTTTCTCATCATTTAGAAGCTAAGATCTTTGTATTTTACACAGCTCATATTTTCTACCTCCACCTTTTAAAAGTTCTAAATTCTAATCTACGATGTAAAATCTATTGTCCAGGAAAAGAGCTTCAATGAGGAGATGCACAATGTGTTTCAGATAGAATATGCTCAGAAATCAGGACAATGTCAATTGAATTTAATTACCATACAAGCCGTAAGGACATGGGAGAGCATGGGAATAAGCTGAAGCAATCATTTGTGCAGCTGGAATCCCCTTAATATGCTCTGAGAAATTTTCACTCAAAATACAATTGGAGAATACTTGCCCAGCCCCACGCATTCACCTACCAATAATCTTGACAAGAACAAAACCCATCTTTGAAATGGTGAAAGCGTTTGTTATCTCTCACAATTATTTCCCTTTCAACAGCCTTTGATATCAACTTAGCCGCATTATGACAATCTACACAAATGCGCAGATTTTTGCAGATCCTTAGTGTTGCACCTTTGGTCGTCTTTAACAACCCAAAAGAAATTGCAAGCTTCTCACTGTGTCCCCGTAACACCTCAATCTTCTCCTCTTCTCTCAATTCATGAAGCACAGAATCTGTGTTGGGTTTATATCCAATTATGCTAATCTTTTCCTCTAATCTTCTCCATACGTCTCGGATCTCTTCTGACTTGGACAGCAACTCATCACCCACAACAAAGCTAAAAACTTCCCCTCCAAGTTCAATCCAACTGCGGCCAGCATCTTTCTGAAGGCCAGTCTCCTTCATTATTTGCCGCACCCTTCTCACATCATCCCATTTCCCTGACCCAGCATATAAATTTGAGAGTAGCACATAAGTCTCTGCCTTGTCTGGTTCCAGTGCTAGTAACTTTTCTGCAGCTTTTACCCCCATATCCAAATCACCATAAATTCTGCAGGAACTAAGCAATGAGCTCCAGATTCCAGCATCTGGTTCTTCAGGCATCTCTAGTATGAGCTTTAGAGCTTCATCCAATTGGCCAGCTCGACCCAGCATGTCCACAACACAGGCATAATGCTCCAGTTTTGGCTCTATTCCATACAAACTTTGCATCTGGTTGAGATATTTTAACCCCTCTGTAACCAACCCAGCATGGCTACATGCCATTAGAAGTCCTATAAATGTAAACCCATCAGGCTTGTGGCCTGATCTTTGCATTTTTTCAAATAGCTCTATGGCCTTGTTTCCATGTCCATGAATTCCATATCCTGCAATTATAACATTCCACGGAGCCTCATCTTTCTCCTTTAAACTGTTAAAAACCCTTTGAGATTGTTCTATGCAGCCACTTTTTGCATACATATCTATGAGTGAACAACCAACAAAAACGTCTTCTGTAAGGTTAGCTTTTAAAGTAAAGCAATGAATCTCTTTTCCCAAACGCAGAGCTGACAGCTGAGAACAAGCCCCAAATATAGTTGTTATGGCAATCTCATAAGGTTGAATTCCATTAGAAAGCATTTGACGGAAGAGATTGAGGGATTCATCAGGAAGTGCATTTTGTGAGTAACCAGCAATCATTGCATTCCAAGATACTAAAATTTTATTTTCCATCCTATCAAACAATGCCCTTGCAGATAACATTTTCCTGCAATGAATATAAAGTGATAGTAATGAGATTCCAATAAATGAATCCATTTCTAAACCATTTCGTAGCACAAATCCATGAATCTCTTTGCCATAATGCAAACATTTCAGGTGGGCACAAGCTAAAAGAAGGCTACCAATGCTATACCTGTCAGGAGCTAAACCTGAATATGTCATTTGAATGTACAAATCTAAGGCCTTTCTTGGATCACCGTTTTGTGCATGGCCACCAATAAGTGCGTTCCAAGAGTTTACTGTCTTAGTTTCAATTACATAGAATACATGTTCGGCAGAGCTAAGTGACCCACACTTTGCATAGGCTGCAACAAAAGCATTGGCCACCAATTCATCATCTTGAAACCCATGTCTGAATGAATAACCATGAAGTTCCTTCAAGCAAAGCATTTCTGATTCCTCTAAACAAGCTTGCAAAACATTCAATATGGTGACCTCATTCACCTTCATTTTCCATGGTTCCATCTGCATCTCCCGTAACAGATCAAATGTTCTGCATACATTTCCTTCCCCAGAGTAACCTCCAATCACGGTATTCCATGAAACCACGTTCTTGTTATCACTCTTGGCAAATAAAGTTTGGGCTTCAGCTAAGTAGCCACATTTTGAGTACATGTGTATCAAGGCATTGTTCACCATTAAATCATGATTCAGCCCCAACTTAGCTGCCAAACTATGAACTACCATTCCCATAACTACGTCTCCTTCAGCCGCACATATAGGTAATATTGTGACAATAGTCGCAACATCTGGTACCAAACCCTCCTCACCATTCAAAATCTCCCTAAACGTCTTATAACACTCTTTAAAAAACCCATTCTCAGAAAACCCAGAAATCATGGAATTCCAAGAAACCAAGTTCCTCTCAGTCATATATTCAAACACCTCCACTGTATCCTCAACAAACCCGCATTTCCCATACATTGCAATAAGCGCATTACCCACAAACACGTCAGAAATCAAACCCATCTTCATTGCCATACCATGAATCACTTTCCCCAACCCCACATCCAAAAGCCCAGCACAAGCCTTAATCACACACGGCAAAGTAAAATTATCTGGTTTAAACTCTGTAACCGAAATAAGCTCCACAAACAAGCTGATTGCTCCATGATAGAGCTCATTTCTAACGAACCCACTAACAAGTGCATTCCAAAGAAACAAGTTCTTCCTCTGTATCCCATCGAAGACTAAACGAGAATCCAAAGGAGAGCCACACATGGAGTACATAGTAACGAGACGGGTATTGAGAACGAAGTCATTGCTGAACTGGGTCGACTTCGAAACCAGCTCGTGGACTTTCCGGCCAGTCTCAATGTCCTTGTGGCGACCACAGGCCTGTAATAAGACACCCATAGCTTCTGCATTGTTGAGAGCGTTTGTTCTTTGAAGGAAATTCAGAGCTTCAGTGAGGTTCCGAGACTCACAGAGCTTGTTTATTTCTTGGAGTAAAGGGTTCGTTTTTTTGTTGTGGGTTTTGGTGGAGAGTGAGAGCGTTGCTTTTGGAGTGAAGATTGCAAGAAGGGAGTGTTTGGTAGTGTTCGATATTGGGGTGTGAACGAAGGGAGTGTGGTGGTGGTGGTAGTGGTGGTGTAGTGAGAGTGGTGGTGCCACTGTAGATGCCATGTTGAGGTGTTGCAGAGCTGAGGGGACTCTTATCTGTTGGATTTGTTCAGTTCAGTTCTTGAACAGTTGAAGTAATATAAAAAATAAAAATAAAATCTAAAAAGCAACAAAAAAAAAAAAAAAAAATTCTATTAACCCTACTTGTTTCGCTATAAAATATATTTTCAATTTTTTAAAAAAAATGAAGATATTTAAGAGAGTTGAAAACCTTGATAAATATTTGAATTATTAGACATAAATCTATTTTCAAATATGCTTTAAAATGTTGAAAATAATTATTTGAATGTTATTAGACATAAAATTTTAGGAAAAATTACACTTTACCACATAAATTATATTTCATATTACATTTTATACCTTAAACTACAATCTTTGTCGCACTTTGCACCTCGACATGACATCAAAGTTACCGTTAACTTGAATAAAAAATATATCACTACGTGAAAAGATCTAAGAGTATCCACTCCAATTCTTTTATTTTACACATCTATTTTTACACTAAAAACTTACTTTTTCTATTTTACACATTTATTTTTACAAAACACCTACATCAGTTCATCTATCCTAACCATTCTTTTAATTAAATAATCTATTTTATCAATTTTTTTATTATTCCTCGCAACTACCACTATGTATGCGCGCTCCCTCTCTCTCTCTCTCTCTACCCATTTCTGATTTGGCTCTCTCTCTCTCCATCTCTTTTCTGATTTGGCTCTCTCTCTCTACCCATCTCTCTCTCTTTCCATCTCTCTCCCATCTCGGTCAGATCTGTTCAGGCAAGACCCATCTCGCGCGGTCACAGCTTCAATCAGTCAAGAACCGACAAGCACCATCGTTCAGATCAGAGCACCATCGTTCCAAACAAGCACCATCGTTCTGATCAGATCGTTCCGATCGGAGCACCATCGTTCCGATCAAGCACCGTCGTTCCGATCGGAGTACTATTGTTCTGATCAAGCACTATCGTTCCGATCGAAGCACCATCGTTCCTACCGATCAAGCACCGTCGTTCCGATCGGAGTACTATTGTTCTGATCAAGCACTATCGTTCCGAACAAGCACCATCGTTCCGAACAAGCACCGACCTGTGTGTAGCTCTGTGTTTTTTTTTTTTTTTTTGAGCAAGTGTATCTCTGTTGATCCTGTTGATTTGTCTGTGTGGATGTGTTTGTGTGCGGGTGTGTTTGTGTGCATCTGAGGAAAAAGAAGAAGATGCGGAGAGAACTGAGTTAGTTGAGGACGGACAAGAGAGAGAAAAAAAAGGAGCAAACAGGAAAATAATAAAATATTGGATGAACGAGTTATAGTAGCCGTGTATAATTACACGGTTACGGTTACTATAGCTCGTGGATGGATATACAAGATTTGACATAGTTTTACAATCATTGATGTAGAAGGTTTTTTTGACCAAAATGTGTAAGATGGACGTTTTTTTGCATTATAGAAGATTATAGCAGAACTGGTATGAATGCTCTAATTATCCCTCTTTTTAATCTTTTAAAAATAAAAGATAAATTAAATTTTACCACTATAAACTATACTTTTAATTACATTTTGCACCATAAATTTTGAATTGTCATCAAAATTAATAGCAAACTTAATGTTATTGTGTAATGTATAACAAAGACCATAGTTTAGGGTGCAAAACATATATTTAAAAAGTCTACGGTGCAAAATGTAATATAAAATATAATTTAAGGTAATAAAGTGTAATTTTTCCTAAAATTTTGGTCAAAGTCCAAATATCTTCTCTAAATTTGGATTTGTATTATTTTCCTTTTTATTTTTATTTATTATTTTCATCTTTAAAGTGTACACTGGTTGTCAACATATTATATTTTCATCTTTAAAGTTTATACTATTTGTCGGCCATGCTTTGCACGAATTATTTTGTTTTCAAAAAGGATAAATTTATAAAGAGGGAGAATTTTCTACAATCTTGTATGTAGTAATTGCTAAACATAGGGTAATGTGACAGCAAAAGAAAAATGACAACAAATAATGTGTTAAGTTGGTCATGCTGCATTACACATAACCCTTGCACACCTATCACTTCTTTTTGGTTGCTACCTTACCCCATATACAACAATTGCTGCATACAAGATTGCTATAAATCCTCTCCCATTTGTAAAATCTATAATGGTTATTCTTATAATTTTTATTATGGAAAATAAGCACAGATTATTGTAAAAAAAAAAAAAAACTTATTATATTTTAGCATCAACACGTAACTTAAATTCTTCTGAAAGATTCTTTAAAAAAATAAAAAACATTCTTTTGAAAAAAAAAAAACATGTTTATTAACTCATTTCTCTATTAAAAATGAAATAAGCAAAAATTATAGTTCAAACTCCACCCCCTTTCCGTATGTTCCTACTATCTACTTATATCATGCATTTTCCTAAAATAAAAATGTTATATACTATTCACTTTTTGTTTTACATTATTTTTCTTTTTGATATAAACTATTTACTCTTCATGGGTAATGAATGTAAGTCACTCACATTAAACTCTAAATCCTAATCTTCTGCCTATATATACATACATATATATATATATATATATATATATATATATATATATGAGCCTTCACTCCTATTGTTATCTACTGAAAAAATTAAAGAGACACTGAAAGTAAACGAAGAAATATATGTATATTAGTTTCAGAAATAATATGTTGTGATAGATGACCCTTAGACAAGAAACAATATATATATATATATATATATATATCCTCTATCTCAAAAAAAAAAAAAACTATATCAATCATTATTTCCCCAAAAATAAAGGCGTCTGCCATCTGCCTAGAAGGATTTCTTTTTGGCCATTTTAAAGTTAGCCAAGCCTGAAATATGACCTGTGTCTCTCGGCCATTGGTGACCGATTTAATATCGCAACGGGTATGTATTGTGGCTTCCTTCTCTTTGTGTTTTTTTTTTTACTGTTCCTTCTCTTTGATTTTATTATTATTATTATTTTCCATTTTTTCCTTTGTCATTGTCGATTACTTCGGTGGTACTTATAAAAAAAAAAAAAAAAAAATTTTTGACAGTAAAATTAGATTACAACGCAGCTCGTGTCACATTATTGGGAGGTTTTAACTACAAAACTCATTTAAACCAATACTACCGTGACAGTCAGTCACCTACTATCGGTCTATTGCATGAAATAGTTAGTGCATTTCTACTGGTCTACATAGAATAGAGGATTAAAAAAAAAAAAACCAAAATTTATACTTTTTTGTTTAAACATGATTGACGTGTATAATTGTCTAAATTTACAAGTTTGTTATAATGTGTAAATATACACAGATACTATTTACTTTGCATTTAATGGTATAGAGAGTAAATAATGGTGGTTGTGTTTAAAGAAAGATAAACAATTAAAAAAATAAGATAAATTAATACTGTAATAAAATTTAATGTAAAATAAATAATATGATATTGATTGTTTTGAAAATTAAGTAAAATAGAAAAAGTAAGTTTTTACAACTAAAAATAAACCAAAAAAAAAAAATTATGGAGATAATTTGTATACTCTTATAAAAAATGAGACTATAAATGTTGAAACTTGGAATAGCTTAAAGAAAAGAAAAAATTTAAAACTATAAACTATTTTATAATGTTGTTGCTATAATTGTGACATGGCATAGGGTGTGGTTGAGAAAAAATAGTCTCAATAAAATCACTCAAAGTTTAAAAAATTGTGAAATAGTAAGGGAAAATTATTCAATATTTCGGAGTACTTACTCTTTCTTCTCATATAATATGTAAGTCTTACTATAAATTTAATTAGTGAGACCTACAGTTATATGAGAGGGAAAAAATACACATCTATGGTAATTCGAGATTACCCAATAATTGAGGTGTGGGATATAAAAGGATCATCGTGTCATCTCTTAAATGCAGTAAGAAGATAAAGGGCATGCTTTCACATGAAAATGTGAAAATCTGATCATTCGGCTCAAGCCTTTTTATTTATTTATTAGGTAAAAAAAAATGGCACGTCTTGAAACTAAAGGTGAGAATTCACAAGTGCCATAGCTAAGCTTTCTTGTTCTCCCACTTGGAAAGGAATTAAAAAAGGGGAAGAGGTTTTTAAGAAGGGCATCAAATGGGTGCCTGGTTGTGATAGTAATATGAATTTCTGGTATGATTGTTGGTCTGATCTTGGTCCGCTAAGGAATGTCATACAAGGCCCTCTTCCCCGTGAAATAGAAAACCTCAAGATTAGGGACGTCTGCTCCACTATTGGCTGGTGTTGGAACAACATTCCATTTGAGGTCCCTCCAGAAATTAAGGCTATTGTCCAGGCTGTTCCAACTCCCTTTTTCGCGAGAAGTGGTGATAAACTTGCTTCGAAATTTTCTCCTAAAGGTGATTTTGATGCTATGAGTGCTTACCTTTTAGCTTCAAACCACCAGGATTCTAACAACTTTGAGGGCACCTGGATTTGGAAGCTCCACAAGCTTCCAAAAATCCAAATGTTCATTTGGAAGTGATTAAATCAAGCCATAGGTGTGAAGGATTGTTTGTTAGCAAGAGGTATGTAGCTGGATAGCTCCTGCCCGATGTGTCACACAGAAAATGAATCCAATACCCATGCACTCCGAGATTGCAATGTGGTGAAGCCAACTTGGTACCAGCTTGGAGTCCAAAGTAACAATTCTACTTTTTTCTCCCAGGATATTAAAGATTGGCTCAACACTAATGCTAAGTCAAAAAGGCTAAACTCTTTGAATCATCCTCCCTGGAATGTTTTGTTTCCCTTTGCTATTTGGCTCATTTGGAACCAACGTAATCAGATGGTGTTTAAGGGCAAAGAAGCAAACCCGCAATTGGCTAAGGCCATCTTCATGCAGGGCACTGAATATGCCCTGTGCATCAATTGGACTAGAGGAAGCCCAGCTAGGGTGGTTAATCAAATTAGGTGGGAGAAACCAGACACAGGTTGGGTAAAGCTCAACACAGATGGTTCAGCCTCGGACTCTTTGAATATGGCTGGCTGTGGTGGTCTGATTAGGAATGAGGAAGGAAGTTGGGTTGGGGGTTTCTCGAGGAATATTGGGCACACCAATAGCTTCCTTGCCGAGGTATGGGCTCTGCGGAATGGTCTTCATCTTTGTCTTTAATTAAATCTTCAAAATGTCATTGTTGAGTTGGATGCTAAAGCCTTAGTGGATGCTCTTAACAACCCTAAGTATGCTAATACAGTGTTTTCCCCGTTATTTGATGACTGCAAGCACTTGGTTACATGCTTTCCCCGTTGCCATGTTAGACACATCTACAGTGAAGCCAATATGTGTGCTGATAGACTTTCTAGAATAGGCCTTTCACAATCTGTAAACCTTGTTTTATTTTCTAGTCCCCCTGTGGACTTGCTCCCTCTTATTGAGGCGGATAAGTGTGGTTTGTACACAACCAGGGCTTGCCCTGGTGTCTGATCTGTTTCCTTTTTCTATTTTATTAAGTATCCAGATTACCCAAAAAAAAGAATTCACAAGTGCTATTTTGGCATTTTGTGGACTGCTTTTACAAGTGCGATTTGTCACAAATACCCTCGGAAATCATCGAATATCAATATCCCATTATAATTTTTTTTTTTTTTCGTTGAGAAAAATCTCATTGTAGGTACCTTCGCACTGTCAGTCTATCACAAACGAAAAGTACTAGTAACACAGAATGGTCAAAATAAAGAAACCCTTCAAGCCAAAAAAAACTAGTGTACAACCTTGCACAAGAGATGGAATCTAATTACAAGATGATATTTACATAAGTTGTGGTGAAGTGTGCAGCGATAGTCCTTGTTAAGAGTTATATAGCTTAATTGACACATTTTCATGTACAAAGTACTTGAAAATTTAAAGGAAAAAAAAAAATTAAGCTGTGGGATTAACAACATATTGTAACTATTAAAAAAAAGTATATGACATTAGGACTCATATATTTCTTTTTTTTCCAAGAAATTACACTTTCTACCTTAAATTATACCTCAAATTACACTTTGCATTATAAACTTTTCGAATGCATGTTTTGCACTCTAAACTATAACCCTTATTACACTTTACACTTCAATGTCAAGTTTGTTGTTAACTTGGATGAAAATTCAAAGTTTACGATACAAAGTGTAATCGAGAGTATAATTTAGGGTGGTAAAATATAATTTCTTCTTTATTTTAAGAGATTGAGACAATGGCCAATTTGGTTTTTTCACATAATATCATACTTTTTAATCTAAATTAATAACAAACTTAACATCGGGTGCAAAGTGTAACAAGAGTCATAATTTAGGGTGCAAAATGTGCATTAGGAAAGTTTGTAGTGTAAATTGTAATTTGTGGTATAGTTTAGGATGGTAAATTGTAATTTCCCTTTTTTGTTTCCCTCTTCTTTTGCAATAGCCTTTTTTTTTATCTTCAATTTTAACTTGTGTGGGAGTTTCCACATTTTTTTTTTAAAAGAGGGTTTTAACCTATGACGTTCACTCCTAATTATAGTTCTTGTTAAAACCACAAGCCAAAACAAGAAGTCTCAAATCAAGAAAGAAAATCACAGAAAGCTCAAGAAGGCTCTAGAAAACAGAGAGAAAATTTATGAGTGAAGAGAGAAAACTTTATTGGTAGAATCTGTGAATTACAAAATTAACTAATTTACACATATCAAGCTCTATTTATACAAGCAGTTACAGATCAGAAAGAAAAAAGAAAAGCGCGGGAAAACTCTTAACAAACTCTAACATAATTTCCTAAAAATGCTCCTCCAATAAGGTTAGGACGAGTGTTACCCTACCTCTAACTAACTGACTGACTATTCTCTCACATGTGCAACTCACATGCTTTTACTTAACTCTTTAACATTGCAAGTAACTTCTTCAACCACACCTTAAGCCTCTTCTGGTTTATGACTTGATCACCCTGCCTTGTTTGTGCAATGCCTTTCTTCAAACCAGACTTGCTTCTACTCTTAAATTCTGTTTTACCCCTCTTCAATTCAACTTCACCCTTAGTCTTATTCTTGATCGTTTTTTTATTATGAAATTAAGACATTGGTCGGTCTTTGGTGCTGGCGGAGATTGAATTTAAAATGATAAAATGTCTAGATGCTTAAAAATAGGAACCATAATGGTAATTTTCATTTGAAACAGCTATTTTGAACAATAATATCCAAATGCTTAAAAATAGAAACCGTATTTCTTCACATTTTTACAAACAATTATATGTGATTTTAAAAAGCACACCTTTTAAAACAAATAATCCGAACAGACACTAAAAATATATCCCTTTTCTTATTATAGTAAAAAATAAGAGTTTGTGAGAAAATAATGCATATCTAGCATTACTTAGTTGAATACGTATAACACTATAAATAAGAGTTTGTGAGAAAATATCTATAAAAATAAATCAAATTCATTTATTTAGAATTTGTATCTCATAATATCAATATATGTATATATATATATATATATATGTGTGTGTGTGTATGTATATATATATATGTGTGTGTGTGTGTGTATATATATAGATCCTACAATGTACATAAGGGTGTTTAAAGTCATTGACCAGACTGATAATATGCCGACTTGATCATTTCTGAGTTCTAATTTATCCATTGATGTTGAAAGTAATTATCAATGGTTTTTTCTTTTGTAAAATCGATTTCTGTAGTGTGATCGTTAATATATAGGAGATTTGAAAAGCTGTCAAAACTACACCAATATACTCTTACAATCCACATTGATTGGCATTCTCCCACTTCACTTCCCCCCACCCCCCCGGGGGCAGGATCTCCTTACTCCAATATACCCCTTTAAAATCCTTATTCCAATATATGCCTTTCCCTCTGATAGGCTCTTCCTACCTTTCAACCTATCCATTCCTATCACTACAAATGTTGAAGATCTAGGCAAGGGCTTTGTGGTTGAATTGGCATATTTTCATGCATAAAGTACTTGGGGTCTAAGGAAGAAAGGGTTAAAACTAAGGCAATAGCAGCATACCTATCCATTCCTACCACTACAAATGTTGAAGATCTAGCTAAGGGCTTTGTGATTGAATTGACACATTTTCATACACAGAGTGTTTAGGAGTCTAAGAAGGAAATGTTTCGAGCTGAGACGTTAGCAGCATATTGTAACTATATATATATATATATATATATTGAAGATCCATATTGAAGGGGTCCTCTTGATGAGAATGCTAAGCCATAGCCTAACAATGCTTGTTGTGACAAAACCAATCACAACAAAGCTGATACAAATGAAGTTCATGTCAAATGAGTTATAACTTTTTTAAACTACAAATAGGTAAATTTTAAACTGTTTATGTCACAAGCGGATAATTTGTAATTATCTTTTTAAAATATTAAAAAAAATCATTTTTAAATAATTTATATATGCAATGAGATATGTAAGGAGACAATGCAACATAATAAAACTCATCATTTTCAACTTCAGTAACCTTAAACAGAGCTGCACCAGGTATAGAGTTATACCATATATAATTTAAACATATAATAATATGTTATTAGACTAGTAATAATAAACTTATTTTATGAAAATAAATAAATAAATTTAGGGTTGAAAGCTCAAAAATTTATGTACTTTTCTTTTTTGTTTTAAGAGTTTTGTTTATTTGTTCTTTTACTAATATTATAAATCGGAATAAAAATTATGTTCATCATTATTTTTTTTTTGGTAAGTGAAAAAAAAAATACTAGTCAGACTAAATTGACTTGACCCATCAAAGATTGGATAACGATAATATATTTTAACCCATTAAAGACTGGGCAACGATAATATGTTTTCTCACTTGTTTGGATCCAATAAGTTTTTGCCTCAAGCCTACCCGACGCAACCTGCTTTCCCGACTAGCTATGATGTACCCCAAATTACTTTCAGCTGTGACATTGCTTTTTCGTTAGGTATTAAGAACTTTTATAATGTCCCATATCTCTAGTTTGAACTTCACCCCTTCCAACACCCCCCCAAGGCCCCACCCCCCCAATTTCTTGCACCATTTCATCAAAACGAAATGAAAAATACTAAAAATACTGTAAGCCTTATTTTATATATATATATATATATATATATTTTTTTTTAGGAAACAGTAGTACTTTATTAGAACACTGGAAGTAACATATTGAGTTTTTTAAACAAACTTATAATACATTACATAACCAGAGTACCACTACCAAAAAACCTAACTTTTATAATAGTAGCCTAAGAATAAAAGAACTAAAACATTAACACTAGTGAGCTTCAACTACCTCATAAATATTTATTTGAACTGCCTATTTTCAATTAGTGACATATCAATTTATAAGTTTAATGTAGTAAAATTTGTAATACTACCAGCACTACTAAAAAGAAAACAGTCCGCCCTGAAGGATTTCTTTTTTGCCATTTTAAATTAGCCGAAGTCTGAGAGTGACACGTTAGTGGGAGTTTCTAACTGCAAAACTCGTTTACAGCAATACTCGTGATCAAAACAAAGCCAAACAAATGAAACAATACATAAAATTGAATGTAGAGTAGCATTCATAGTCACAACTATTCTTTGTTAATTGTTAGATAAAAAAAACTCCGTGCCTTTCTACTTCCCAGCATTAAGGAAATCCCCAAAACACTAATTAGCATTAGAAATTGACAATTTCGGGTGGGACAATGCATGTTATCCAAAAGATAAAGAGAAAAACAATGAATAATTGCAACACAATATTTCTCTCTTCTTTTTTTGGTATTGCTCGAATAATTCTGTATATTTGTATACAAAAGCATAGAGAAAACAGATGCAAACCAAACGGGAAATTGAAAAAAAAAAAAAAAAACACCCTCAAGGTGGCTCTGTTTGCTTTCACCTGTTTTCCAAACGAAGTATATACCCCAAACTAACCGCTCCTCCATCGTGCCAAATTTTAGAAGACATATATGTCCAACCAAAACCAGATTTTGTAGAAGCAGTGAGACTCTGCATAACCAATACAGGTTAGAGGGATTAAGATGATTTTTATCAAAAAAATGTGATACACAGGATAACCAATAAAGGTTAGAGGGAACTCATGTAATCTTTTATCAAAGCAAAAATGGGATTGGCATAAGAATATCCCTCCAGTCTCTGGAACATGATTCCATCCATCCTGGCTTGAACTCCCTCAGAATTTGTCAACTCTTGCAGTAGTTCTTTCAGTGTGCTGTCAACTCCAACTAGAGTACTCCCTATGCCACTTAATACCTCTGGTAGTGTTGGGGATGGTCTTGAAAGCTCCACAAGAGTAACCTATACCCGTCCAACCAAATGCATTATAACACATTCTGTAAAGATAATGAAAGACAACCACACACTGTTTCTCACTTATAACATGTATGATGATGTGATTACAGATCCAAAACCAATGTATGTGCTATAATTATAAGCTGGAGTAGACTTATGAATTTTACAGAATTAATAATCAGCAGTAGTATTCATCCAAAGCAAATTCAAGACACACAAAAGATATAGAGAGAAGAAAGAAGAAAAATAGTAAACAAAAAACCTGTCTATCTTGAGGTATATTAGCCTTCAGTTTTGCTATAGCAACAGCCCGAGAAAGTCCACCAATAGCATCGACCAAACCTCTTGATGCTGCATCTTTCCCAGTCCAAACCCTCCCTTGCGCAACCTCCTCCATCTCATCTACCTAGCAACAATATAATAGTGACATTGGAGACCGTTCAGATTTTGTTTTTTGGGGGGGGGGGGGGGGGGGGGAATAGGGGGAGGTAAAAAAAAAAAGCAAAAGCGATTGAAATTATTACTGAAAATTAAAATGACCAACATACAGGCATTGATCTGGAAAAAGCTGCCTTGTCCCGAAATTGCATATATGCATTCTGTGCAGACTTAGCAAAAAGTTCTGCTTCATCTGGTCTGTATATAGAAATTGTAACTAGTCAATTGTAAAATCATAGAGGGGTAAACTCATTTTGCATTTAATGCAGACCTTAAACTACAAAATTCTGCAATCAACACCCTTATCAGAGGTATATTGGCAATGTTCACTCCTCCATCCAAATTAGCATTTAAATTAATAATTTAATGAGCAGATTAATCTCAGATTAGTGAGTTGATTGTAGAAGTATTTTGGTTTGGGATGCACATTGCAAATGCTCTCATGATTTAGGGTGGATATTTCCCATCCTACAATTCTCTTATATCTGGAAACGAGATAAACACTGTTAAGTGTATGGAATGGCAATTTCAGCACTCCAGAGTAAAAGATCATACTCAATTTCTTATTTCAAAGCCTTGTTCGTGTGTGTGTGTGTGTGTGTGAGAGAGAGAGAGAGAGAGAGAGAGAGAGAGCTAGTATATAAAAATACAGTTCCTCTTTTGATATAGATATAGATAGACAAAAATTTTGGGCTCTCACTATACCCTTCTTGAACTTTGCTATTGATTTGGCATCCTGGATAATGATATATTAAGAAAACCCAATTATTGAAGGACATCTAGTATTTTTGTCATTATAACTATGGGTCATCAAAATACTTAGAAATATATATATATATATATATATATTTTTATAAGTAATATAAATTAATTGAGAAACCAATGCAAAAAACCAAAGCACATAGACAATATAAATACTTAGAAATATGAATTCTAAATATAGTTGATATATTAAGGATCATGGATTTGTTTGGGCAATTCTAATGTCCATTTCATCCATAACTTCTCACATTTAAACCAATATTAATGATTGGGCATAACTGCATAATCAAGGAAACAAAATGATCTACACAAAATAGGCTTACATGGCTGGTGGAAGACTCATTCAGGTTTCAATTTGAACATGAGATTTATATGGACAAAAGAATACTATCCGTTCTTGTTTCACAAAGGAAATGTAAAGCTAGCAATTGAACAAGGCCTCTTTACCTTAAAGGTCTTTGATCCGCTGCAAGGAGCTCAGCATATTTTCCCCTCGATAGGATTTCTTTGTTGAAACCAATCTTTTCATACAGCTTCCCCAGGTTAAACCTCCCTACAAGCAAAATCACTAACTCATTAACAACTTCTTGCACAAGCCAAATACATTTTATTTAAGCGCCAAGGTAAGGTTTAAATAGAGAGAAAGAGATTGTGGGTGGGTGTTGTTTCAAGGCAACCAAAAGAAGAGAGGGAGAGAGCAAACCAACTTCCAAATGAAAAACACTTTCTAACCCAGGAGTGATGCACGAACATGAGAAACAGTGTATTGTTGAACACTTACTCATATGACTTCTTTAGTTATCAGAAAGAAAACAAAACAAAACCAAAAAAAAAAAAAAACTCAAGTTACAGATCTTCAAGGCCATTTCTGATTAAGATGTTGATAAGGATCAAAACATTCAATCTTGATCAGCCAAAGTTCAATCATGACTGAGAAAAGGGTAGAAGTAGCCATTTGGAGTGTGACCTTGCAGCTTTTATTGCGCAAGGAGACAACAATATGAGCTTACTTTCAGTCACAATCTTCCATGAGCAAATATTATTTAATTAGAAAAATCATTTGAGATCATTACAAAAGGTAAACAAATATATTTTCTTTGTAGAATTCAATATTTTCCAAATATATGGTATACTCAGTGTTGTGTCTATTAATAAGTTTTCATTATGATCGTATTCTTTAGAAAACGATAGATTCACAACTCTCATATGTGATTTTCCTGTTCTCTATTCGGACAAAATCTATTGACTTAAAAAAAAAAACTAAGGTTCTTCCTTTAGTAATATCTGGAGAATCTACATAAAGAAATTAATCAGAAGGTGTTTTTATTGTAAGAAAGGTTTGACAGAGAAGTCCATATATTTGACTAAACTAACTTAAGCTTCTTGCATATGTCCTCAGTCATATTTCACAAGATGTAATCGAGAATTTAAAATAGGTAAAAAGTAAAAATGAATGAGAACCTTTTTCTTTTTAACCAATACCTTCTGCACACATATGTAGGTTTCTTACTGATATTAGTCTATAACCAACAAAAATTTCTTCTATTTAATATTCCGACCAACGTTATTCTGAAGTTCACTTTTTTTTTCTCCTTTCCATGAAGCATTCTTAGGTTCACCTGTTACAACTCCAATGGAACCAGTCAAGGTTAGATTTTCTGCAACAATAGTCCCTGCTGCCATTGCCATATAGTATCCTCCACTTGCTGCCACATCAGACATTGATGCAATGACAGGTTTTGATGCAGCCAAAAGTCGGATTTCCCTCCACATTCTGCACACCAAAAACACCAGGGGTTAAAAAGCCATAGGATAATTTCTTTAAATAATTCAATAAAAGCAACCAAAGCCCCTATGCCAATCTTCATATCTGATTCCTCAACTCTCCTTTTGTCTTCTTGTTCAAGTGTTTTTATCAGTTGGCATTGCTTGGAAGGTTGGTCCTTCATTTAAAATACAAATTGCAGACATACTAGGATTGAAACTTTTGACAGACTCCAGAAGTGTAATGGAATGGATAGTTTTTAACAATGGCAGATAACTACATAAGTGCTGCTACCAGAAGCAACACAGAAACTAAATTTAAAGAGTAAGCAGAAAGGCCTGTAAACAGTCACCATGTTCAGCACCACAACTATAACTTTTATTCAGAGAAATGTGTATTTTTTGTCCTATGCCTACCTCCACTTTGCCATATTAAATCTAACAGTAGGGTTCCACTGTCCATACTTTTGATTGACATCAAACAAGTAGACACAGAATGTTTACCGCCACTGTGCCTCAATATTATTCAATAACCATAGTCCACACAGGGTATGTTTGGAACGGAGGGGGATGGAGGAAGAGAAGTTCCCTTCTCCTCTCCCTACATCTCCCTCCATCCAAGCATAGAAACAAGTTTCAGAGCCACAAAAGCTAAGTGGGACACAACTGCGGGTTTTGAGAGCAGGACATCTCTTGGTCTTAGTTTGCAAGCTAGATGTTGAAAAGGCAATCATGTTAATTGGGGTGCATTAGTTTTGGGGCAATACATCAAAGATGAAACACTTTTGGATTTGCACTATCAAGATTTAATTTCTTGTGAACAGAACTACCACTCTTCAACCTTCTCATTAGCCACAGTCCACACGTGTTTCAGAGTCACAGAATGCCTAGTGGGAGGACCATAAATTCTAGACTCTGTTTTGGTGCCTAATGAGAGACTAATGCGAGTTTGGAGAGCAGGAGTCTTGGCCTTAGTTTGCAAGCAATGCAGAAAAAGAGATCATGTTAAATTGGAGTGAATTAAATTTGGGGAGATACAGCAGAGATTAAACACCTTTGGATTTCCATGATCAAAAGATTTAGGATTAATTACAGTTTTCCCACGTGGTTAGGCCCATTTTAATAGTGCCTACCCGTAGTTTGGATTTTGTTACTTTACTCACCTGCAGTGGCCTCGTTAGATCTCTATAACCCACCTTTCATTTCACCAACCAAAACCAAAAAAAAAAAAAAAAAAAAAAAAACAAAAAACAAAAAACAAAAAACAAAAAAACAAAAAATACAAAAAAACAAATAAATGAAGATTTAAAAGTCAGGGTTTTGTAAAAAGAACTAACAGGCAACAACAAACCGAAGAAGCAACAACAACCTCTATCCACACCAAACCCAAACCAAAAGAACCCCCAATCTCAATTACCAACCTCCATCCACACCACCAGTCAAACAGTACAACCCACAAATTCAGGGGGGGTTTTGGCTAGGAAGCTTTAGAGAAGAGATCGAGATGAAAAAAAGGAACGAACCACCACCCGTGGAGAACTGAGCTTGAATTCAGCCATGGCAGATTGGTGGAGAGAGAAATGAACTTGTGGGTCTTTTGTTATGAAAAACAGAGAAAGATGGAACCGGTTAAAGCGGCACCACCAACACTTTAGAAGGAGCACAGCCCAGTTTCCCACTTTTTAAGCAAAACTCATATTGAAATTTCCCATATTAAGCTACTCTGATTTGGTGGAGAGAGATGCCTTTGTCAAGTGTAGAGAGAACAGATTGACAGTGGTTTACTTTACACATGGAAGAAATAGTGATAGAGATAGATTGTTAGGGTTCCGTTAGCAACCAAAAAAAGTGTTTTGGTTTGGAGTAGAAATAAATTTAAAACTTGAAACTACCGAATCCACCAATAAAAAAAGCCATACAGAGAAACCAAAACCCCAATTGCCACTTTTCTCGTTTCTCATATTAACACCAATATGATTCAATGAGGTCAAAGGCTCACTCTCATGCTTGTAACTCAACACAGTTTGTGAAGAAGCCCAATGTCCTAACATTGAAGAGCGTTGGAATGGAGGTGGAGGTGGAGATGGAGTTGGTATTGCAACGGCAACTATTATGCTTCTTGGGTACACTTGTACACATGGATGTTGATTCTGTGCTGTCAAAAATAGTAGAACCTGCTGCTCCTGATCCTATGAACCTCAGAACACTGCCCTCAGAACACTGCTGAGGCTTTACTGAATTAGGGATATTAATTTTTACCAAACCCTACATTTAGATCCTTTTAAAAGGTGAAGTGACGAGGTGGATTATAGAAACCTAACGGAGGCCACGGCCCACTTCAAGTGGGTAAAGTGACATAGTCCAAACCATGGGTAGGCACTATTAAAGTGGGCCTAACGACAGGTGGGTCAACTGTAATTAACCAGAAGATTTAATTTCTTGCAAACAGAACTACTGTCACTCTTCAACAGTTTGATAGGACTAAGGCAAGGTAATCCACATTCGCAGCTTTTCTCTATTCTTGTTATGAAAGTATTCAGCATATGTTGGCTAGAGAAGCAGAGGACAGTTTATATCAAGCTTTACCTTTGGTAATGATAATACAAATCGAGTGCTGGTGACTTCAAATTTCTATGTGCAGATGACACTACTATTATTTCGTGGGTGATATAAATTTTCTAAGATGTCTACTCTTACATTTTTAAGTAGTTACAAATATGAGGATTATTTTTGAGAAAAAAGTATTAGTTTCAGTGGGTGCTCCAGAGGAGGAGGTCTTGCAGAGGTTTTAAGGTTTTGGGCAGGCTTCCTTCTCACATATTGACTCCCATTGGGAGCGTTGTGGGATCTTTTATTACCCAATATGAGGTTAAGGGTGTAAGAAAATTGAAAGAGAATAATGAATCACCAAAGAGTAGATAATAAAGAAAAAAAAACATAATAGGCAACTTGTCTACGAAATGGCCACTACCTTAGTTCATGTATCAATGGATTCATAACACATATATAGAGGTAAAATATTCCAGAACTTACAAATCAGAAGCAAGAGCATCACCTCCAGGGCTGTCAATTCGGATTATTGCTGCCTTGTATCTTTTAGACTCTGAAGGTGAGGAGGCAAAGGGGGGAAAAACAGATGACTGGAAAAATAATTTATGACTACGCAAATATTGGGTAACTAAAAACAGAAAGCAAGAATACAGACATTAAATTCACACTAAGCAACCCCAAGTAGATAAGACATGATCCTTGTAGACTTTATGCTTTGCTCTTAGGCCTCCAAAAGCAAAAATTATAGATGAATGTTGTGGATGCATATGGACATTACCATTTATTCAAATGAATAGAACTAACTCACTCTGTTCTTTTCTTTTACATTAGCAGTTTTTTAGATACCTAACCAGAGGTCTTCTCAAAGTCAAGTTGCACATTATGTGTTTTTCTTTCATTGTATCTTCGAATGGTTCCCCATGTTTTCACAACGTATAGCATGGAATAAGTGTATACTGTAACATAGTTTCTATTTAACATGTGATGACTGTTAATATGAACATAATTGGCATGCCACCATCTCAAAAGGCAAGGTCACATCTTAAGATCAAGTTGATCATCCAAAGAAAGAAAAAGAGCAAAGTGGAATTATAAGATAATGTATTACCTCTCACTGTACGAATCTTCTCAATGAACTGCTCCCCAACAATTCCTGAGCCAGAGACACTTAATGGACTTCGTACACGACTAATGCTCCCTGAGGCTCTGATTACAGCTATTTTGTCTTTACCACCAGATAAACCGAGAGTCCATTTTCTAACTCTAGAGTATTTTCTGTAAGGTTAATATTCACATCTTTAAACATCCAAGTGATTGAACCAATGGAAGTCTTAGATTGGTCACAAGTCACACACAGAAAAATGAAGATGTTCATATATCACTAATACAAAATAGATAAGACAACAACGATTGCACATGTGTCAGTGTGTGTGAGGCAAAGAAAGTTAGCTCTTAGAGTGCTATGAATTGCTATAAAAAAAAACCTTAATGCACCTTGCAGTGTAAATCTAAATCATTAATAATGCTTACATATCCAAAAAAAAAAAAAAAAAAAGGTTGCATCATGTTAGGATAATGGTTAAGTGATTAAATTCATCGTTACCTATAGTTTAAGATTTTGGACAATCAGTAATGGAGCGTTAGGATAATGGTTAAGTGATTAAATTTATCATTTCCTAATAGTTTAATCTTTTGGGACAATCGGTAATTTAACTATATATATGGAAATACAAAACAAGATAATTATTCCTCAGACAACTTGTAGAGAAATTTAAATTGTAAAAGAATTAAAAATTCAAATAAGAGGTAAGTGAAGCCCCATGACTAGTATTCACCCAAAATATTTAAAAGCTATAAAACAGCAGGATGTTGAAATTATTTTTTACATGACAGATTATGATGCAGCAATCAAATACAGTTGGATGAACAATCTAAAGATAAGATGTCTAAACAACAGCAAGTAACAGGCATTTTTTTTAATTAAAGAAAATGACAGCTTTAATTGGGAGGAAGGGGTTGTCAATTTGCCAAAAATGACTCCGGGAAACAATACACTCCATTAAAACACACTTGTAGGCCTTCAATAATAAGTTGACTACCTGTAATCAATCATAGGGACCTGTTTATCCTTAGGTAATCCTAGTTTCTCCCTCAACATTGAAATAACCTGCAAGGACTAAATGTTACTAAAAACCACCTGAAATCATCATATCAATCAAGTGGGAAAAAAAAGCATTACAGTTTTAAGGACACAAACCATTCCCAATACCAATGGCTGTCACACTCATACTATTTAACAGAAACTATTGAACAGGTATTAATGGCCAACATATGATCAAATTTAACAACAATATGATATATACCTGTCTGAAAATTTGTAGGTTCCATTTAGACTTGATAATTACTATGCATTAGAAGCTCTACCTATAACTTATCTGAAGGAGCATGGAGGGGCATCAAGTTTTAGAAAACCTTCTCAACTGGCTGTTAGTATAATGGCATTAAAATCTTGTGGACCAAACACTAAATGAAAATGCTACCACAGTAACTTCACTCTCCAGATATTTTTAAAAATTCTTAAGAAGTGCAGTAGCAGATATTGATTCTTCCACATAAACTTCAAGCCAAGACTTCTAAGCCAAAAGGAGTAGAATTCTATACCTCGTCATCATAACGTATGTTTGTTATCCAGCCCTCTTCTTTCAGCCTTTCTAATTGGTAAACACCATCATTAATGAAGTTCTCAAGGTCTTCCCTTGTCTTTCCTGCAGAATTTACAGAAGCCTGTGAGTTTATTTAATACTTGAAGATTGAGAAAAGCATCAGATGCAAAGCTACCTTTTGTTGAAGAAACTTTATCCAGCCAATTCCCATAGATGTTTTCGAGCAATGCAGTCAGCATCTCACAATTTTCCTTAGACATTGTTTTGCGTATAAGTTGATCCCCTGCACTTTTGTATTTGCCAAACCTTTGCACTTCTGGCTCAATTCCTACATTGTCAAAGACACCTACAAAACAAAAATTTTGAAACCTCTATCAAATAATACAATTGGAGCCATAAGTTAGCTCAGACTACATTTTTTAATTAGTGGAAAATTAGGATTGGACTTTTGCATATGCTTCATTAAAAAACTTATGCAAGAGCATAAGACTCTAAATACTTATCTTACAGGCCTCCATAAGATGCACATGTGAGCACTTAGGATTAAACAACTATTGTAAAATGCAATTTCTTTTCTATTTAAAATTTAGTGACAATAAAAGAGCCAAGGCCATGCTGTCCATATTTCAACGATCAATTAATGTAATAAACAAAACTTCACAACACTAATTACTGGAGAGGATTACCAATTCCTTGAGACCCATTCATGCAACTTGCAAAGATGGATTTTGAAAGCTCTGGATTAAACATTTCAGATGCTATCTAATAGTTGAACATCTCATTTTGACATGAATCTCAAGAAATAGTCTAGCGATTATAGAATTCAGAATACTTTTACTGCATAAAATTCTGAAACAGAGATTAGTAACATAAGCAAGTCAATGGTGCACAAGGAGAAAACATCCTAGTGCTCCTAAGTATTTTCCCATTTTATTTTGACATTCATACGAAAAAATAGATAGTGGTAAATCTCAGCAATTAACAACACAAATGATGTTATAGAATATGGAGATAAAATTAGAACCGATGAATACTGTCCAAATAATCTGACCGTGGTATTTAAAAAATACTTATACCTAGTTCCATGACACCCAAGGCTACAATAAGGAGCAACATAGATAACAAGGTAAATTGATTTGTGATGGCAGCAGAATCAGCATGTTCTCCATTTTAGACATTAGTTGCAAGTTCAGGCAAGCGAAACAAAGATAGAATACCTGCAAGGATACATATTTGTACACGCAAGCTTTTGGAAATGCTGAATTTAATTGTTTTAACCAGCATTCTAACACTCTCCTCATGTTTGGAACCAAACTCCCCTTGATAAATGGGGTCTGACATGTGGGTTTTTTAATTTTCAAATGTCATATAGTAGAGATGGGGTTCGAACTCAGAATCACATATGATATCATGATAAATTGTCCAAAATCTTAAGTTATTAAGAAATTATAAATATAATCATTAACCATTATTCTAACAAAAACTATACAAGAACTAGCAAAATCAACTTACCTCTAAGGAATGATGCTTGAACCGTTAAACCGAACAAAGAAAAATAAGCACTTGAAGGGGCATATATCTCTTCACATGCACAGGCAAGGTAATATTCTTTCTCACGACATGCAGGGACATATGCCACAATGAATTTGCCTGCATTTGAAGTATAAATAAAGATCAACGTTACTGGTTGTAGTAATAGATAATTTGCTGCCTGATCACCATAGAAACTTGAAGTTTCAAAGACATAAGTCAGCTATCTAGCAAAGGAGGTATCTAGTACTTTAGACATAACAAACAAAGTCAATGATCTTGTGATGAAAAGAAGATAGAAGAACTAAAAAGGTAATGAAATACTTCTTACGTTAAGATGATACATACACAACTCCAATTAAAATGAAGAGGTGAACCAGAACGTCCAAAGAAGATAAATTGCCCGTCATTTAGGTGCATACATACCACCTCTAACTCAAATGGCACTTCTTACTCCCATAAAAATGGGTGGACAATGAGGTTGTGGGTTCAAAACCCACTAGGTGCATGTGTAATTGACCATTTAAAATATATATATATATATATATATATATGTATGTGCACACAAACACTAAGTCAACCTCTTTTCTAATGAGTTCTAGCTCAAATGGCACCCCCATTCCTTGTAAGAGTAAGGCTAAGGATAAGGTTGAGGGTCAAGGTGAGGTCATGGATTCAAGACTGTGCATGTATAACTTACAAATTAAAAACAAATAGTGAAGCTCTTTGGGTGCATGCATACACATGAACCAAGCCTCTTCAAGCACATGCAAAACATGTTGAATCACTTGACTAAACATGTCTAATCAAATAGTTCACTGCTGTCCCATAAAAAAAAAAAAAAAAAAGCTCACTGCTGTATGCTGCATGTGTGTGTTAGCGTACTCGGAAGCCAGCACATATTTTTACAACTACAATAATCATACATACTCCATCCAAATTCCAAAGACAAAGAACTGATGGAGAGTTAGGTCATGCATTCAGAAGGATTATCCAAGTATTATGAGAAAAATACATAGCACGATGATACTACCTGATTTCTTGAAATCGAAAATATGTCTTCGGATTTCTTCAACTTTGCCCCAGCCACAACTCAAGGTTTCAATATGAAGATAGATACCAGAAATGCGTGGATCATATGCTGCTTTTATAATGTTCTCACAAATTTGAGGTAGAGAGAGTCCTGAAGAGAAACGGCTCTTTAGCTGATCAGATATCTGAACATAAGAAAGAGCAACACAATTTCAACTCCTAAAATAGAACATGTATTCGGCATCTATTAGCCTAAGATAGATTGTATCACAGTATCAGAGTCGACACTACACAGTCCAAACAAAAAATGGCAATAGATTATTATAGATGCCGCCTCGTATGTTTTGGTGGAAAGCATTTTCTGGTTTTTGGTACAGCAAAAAACACAAGTCAATGGAAAATGTTTTCTACGATCAATGGAAAACAATCTCAATAAAGCGGGACATTTTTTTTTTTTTTTTAAATGTCACATACTCAAAAAACACCACAAATGTTTTCTAGCTCATTTTCAAGGTCTCAACAAAATGAGTCATTTTCAATGTAATGTTCAACCATTGTTGAAATTGAACCTAGTGTAAATTATCACAAGTATAACCAGAGATAATCGAAGAACAAATATACCTAGTCTTCACTTAGAGCAGACTGAGCTGTTAATTTTCTTGTTTAAACTATTCATAATAAATATATTAACACAACTGGCAAAAAATCAAAAACAAAACAAACAAAATTGTTGAGCAATTCAATCGTGATGAAATGATTATCATCTAATATGCTCAAATTACAGTATCTAATCACAGCCTGTTTCGCTCTGCTCTTTTAAGCTAAATTTTTTTTTTTTCAAATTATAGAAATGGAGAAAGAAAAGCAAAGCAACCTGGCCGCGAATCTTCATGGTCAAGACGGTGCCTTTGCGAACTCGCTCCCAAGGCAGAGCAGTGAGCATCTTGAGCTTGACAGTGAACTTCCTCCACCAGTTAAACTCTTCAAACTGAAATTCACCGCTTGGATACTCTGAATCTCTAACACTACTATTGCTGCTACTATTAATCCTCTTCGTCTTCCCTTCCTCATTTCCTACTTTCTCTGCTTCTTCCCCTTCTTCTTCTTCGCTTTTGGTTTCGGAGGAGTCAAATGCACGGACTGAAAAGGTTCGGAGAGGAGGGGAAGGAGAAGGAGAGAAGGGAGAGAGGAAGAGGGAAAGAGAGAAGCGGTGATGATGGAATTGGAGAGAAGAGAGAGAGAGGTGAGGCTTGGAGTTGGAGAGGACGGAAGTGAGAGTTCGGCGATGGAAAGAGGTGATATGGGGAGTGTGGAGAAGGAGGAGCCTCGACATTTTTGCAAAAAGGATTTTCAAAACAAAGGAAGAGCAGGAAGGAAGAGAGTCGAACGAAGAAAAGAAAGAGGAAAAAAAAAGGGGGGGGGGGGGGGGGGGGGGGGTGAAGTTTCGTCCACGTCATCGGGGTTTTGGACTGTCACCGTGTCATTTCCTTGTCCTTACACTCGTTTTAGCATGTACGCTACTAAACTAGGATTTATCCTTTTTATTTTTATAAAAATATTTTTCCAATAGAAAACTTTATAAAAGCCACAAGCCTCAAATATTTGGGAAAGGTTTTTAGGAGATTCTAACCTTTTGCCCCTGTAGTGGCGTTTTAAAAAACTCTATAACAATGTTTTAAAGACTTATAGTGACATTTTGAAACTCGATTTTCTCTAAATTGAGTTCTATACAAGTGTTTTTTTTTTTTTTTTTTTTTCCTATAGCGACGTTTTAAGGATCTATAGCGGTGCTGAACTCGATTTTAAGTAAATCAAAACAGGGGTATAGACCTAAATAGTTTCAAAACAAGGATATATTGCCAAATTTTTTACAAAATAGGGGCAAAATGCTAGAATTTCCAAATTTATTACCGTTTAATGTGATTTTAGTGACTGTTTAGTTAGTTGGGTAGGTTTTCGAAACATACTAGTAAACTAGCATTCGAGTCTTAGTTGCTCTTTGAGTTCAGGGAGAAGAGAAGACCTAAGGAACCCAGCAAAACATGATTCTAATGAAGAAAAAAATAGAAGAACAACCCATAGCAAATCAAGAGAAAAAGAAAAAGAAGAACCACCCAGTAGAAGAAGAAGAAGAAGACGCACATAGCAAATTAGAAGAAGAAGAAGAAAAAGATGAACAAAAGAAAAAGAAGACCCACACCAAATCTGAAGAAGAAGTACCCATCAAAGAAGAAGAACCACTTGCAACTCGAAAATTAGAGACTCAAGTTCCTTCATTGAACATGAAAGCTTTGAGATATTAGTTTGCAAAATAGTTTTGCAAACTTGACGACTAACTATATTGTTCCAAAAATAATGTTAAATCATAAATAACAAATTTCCTCCAAATATTTTTCCTACTTATGTTTTCAATGGAGACGCTTAGACTTTGAATCATTTTCCTCCCTCAATCATCAAATAATAAAATAAATATTTACAATATATCACTATTTGTAAAAATATATATAATCCATCAAAAAATGTATATATGTATATACACACACACACACAACAATTGACAAAACATAATTTGAAACACTCAAAAAGAATAAAAATGTTTTTTAATATAATTTATTAGTTGAGGAGAGAGAATTTGAGCTTTTGATGTCTCTCTTAAGAACACCAAAAAGTACCAATTAAATTACAAAATGTTTAGTGAAACAAAAGGTTTTTATTTAATAATTACGAATACTGATGTAGGACATAATCTATTATTTAATTTTTGTAATTTATTAATTTTGACATTTATTTATGTAATTATCATTATTTTCGGTTCATGACATTTTATTTCCTTGATTTTAGGGACTTGATTAGCCAAGTTTTGTAGGTTTTCCTAGCCACCTTAGGTTTTTTAACCATTTAAGTTTTCTTTTTACTATTTAAAAGTATTATAGTCTTCAAAGGCAATTCAATATTCAGATTATATTTATTAATACTTTTGTTTTTTTTTTTTTTTTAGTGGATTCCAGATCATCACCTTGTAAATTCAAAAAACCCCTTGCAGTTTCGAGGTATACTACTAGAAACCAACAATTTAGTTTCTAATTGATCAAAAAAGGTATTATGTGTGCATTCTTCGGACTTTCACAACATAAAGTATGATATTTAATATTCAAATTGCAAGCTCTAAATCGATGCAATCATCTTGTAAAATATACCTTTTTTGGGAGACCAATATATGATTGCAAATTTGATGTTGCGATCATTAGTGCAATTGAATACAATATTGCAACGTAACACTTTTTTGCAATTTTGTTAGGTTCATATTTTATATGTAATTGATTAATCCTTTGACAAAACACACTTTACTTGTAATTGGGTAGATCTAAGTTGAGTTTAATACAGCAAGAAATATGTTGTTCAAACATATCAAGTGTTAGTATTAAAGACATAAAGATTGAACCAGAAAACAAGTGAAGAAAAATTGTTTTATTAAACCTCGACAAATAGTTGCTATCGAGACTAAGGATCCGTTTGGATAGAACTTATTGTTGAAAACTGAAAACACTGTAGCAAAATAGTTTTTAAATGTGTGAATAGTACTGAGAGACCCATTTTTAATGAAAAAGTTGCTGAAAAGTGAAGTTTGTGGATCTCGTGAATAGTGCACCCATGCACTGTTCAAGAGAGAAAAGTCAACAATTGCGGCTGGAAAGAAAAAAAAAAAAAAGGCTGAAATGTGAAAACGCAGACGCAATCCTCCAAATCCAAACAAATACTAAATGGAAAGCTCGACACAAGCTCGATCTATCGAGAATTACAATTTCATAATTCGAAATTTGAAAATCCGCCCATGTTGATGTATTTGTTTAGAGTTTCTTTTCTCACAATCCTAAACATATATAAAACTTATTTTCAAGGGCCATCACACATGGATACAGAGACTAAGAGTTTGTTTTCTCTGTGAGAATTTACTACGTTTGTACGCTATGGGGGTTTTGTAACCAAGTGTTTCTTGATTTTCATTGTTTATGAAGTGAAGAATTTTGTAGTCAACAACAATAATTCAAATTGCTGGAGTTAGTCACATACTGGGATCCGTGTAAAGGAGTTAGTCACAAATTGGAGATATATGCATCAAAGGAAAGAAGGCTACTACAAGACCAAATCCAATTAGGTATTGGAGCGAAAGTTCAACTGTAGGTTGGTATTTTTAGATAGCTCATGGTAGCGATAAGATTTCTCATACTTGTAACTGCTTGATTATCGATTAGTGGATTCTTAGGAGTTGTGACCTTAAATTCATCTAGTGGAGTTTTTGCCTTGCGAGAGGTTTTCTCCATTTGTCAACAAATTACCGTGTTAATTTATTTTTTTTTGCATATTAGTTTATTTGGTGATTTATTGGTGCCTCCATGATTTGCATGTAATTTGACCAAATTAATCAACTTAGGTAATTTAATTAATTAACTAGGGGTCAATCTATCTTAACCTAATAAGTGGTATCAGAGCATACACACTTTGATTAGATTTTAATCTTTGCTGTGTGATCTATTGATCTCTGTTGTTATGGATCATGGACAATATTTAATTATACCTCCTTTATTTGATGGTACTAACTATGCATACTAGAAAGTAATCATGAAAGTTTTTTTTGTAATATTTAGACGAAAAGGTGTGGTTGGTTGTCGAGGTTGGATGGACCAAACCTACAAATCCGCCCATGTCTTGGGATGATGACAAGATCAAAATTACAAATTTCAACAGTAGAGCATTGAATGCCTTATTTATTGTTGTGACGAACAAGGAGTTTAAGAAGATCTCATCCATTGAGAGTGCCAATGAAGTATGGACAATTCTTCCAAACACTTATGAAGGCACCAAAGCTATGAAAGATTCCAAGCTTCAAAGGCTTACCACGAGCTTTGAAGAAATTAGGATGGATGAAAAGGAGGCCTTTAATGAATTCTATGACAAGCTCAAGGTTAGAGTGAATTCTGCCTTCAATTTAGGTGAAAAGATTCCCAAGCCTAAAATTGTGAGGAAAATCCTTAGATCTCTCCTACAGCGGTTTTATGCTGAGATTACCGCTATTGAAGAGTCAAAGGACATTGGCACTATTCCTCTGACGGAGTTCATTAGAAATCTGCAAACTTACGAATTAGGTTTAGTAAGGATTGGCAAGGGGAGCAAGAGCAAGTATATGCCTCTAAAAGCCAAGAATGATGAAGAAGATGAGAACTTAAAGTTTAAATCATACATTACCAAACAATTAAAAAAGTTCATCAAGAATGCGAAACTCAAAGCAAATGACAAGGATCTCAAACAGTCTAGATTCTCACAATTTAAGTCTCAAGATAAAATTCAAGAGAGGACCCAAAGAAGTTAGACAAATCAACAACACTCTAATCGGTCCAAAATGCTATAGGTGTCAAGGGTATGGAAACATGAAGCTAGAATGTCCTACCTATCTCAAGTCAGTTGGCAAAAGCAAAGCCCTAGCTGCCACCTTGAGTGATATTGAACCAAAAGCAGGCTCAGAGCATAGTGATTAAGAAGGGATAATTAGCGCCTTCACAGCCACTATTGATTTGTCCAAGGAGTAAAAAGAACTGGTTAATGAGAAAGAGGAATTGATGGAGTTCAAATTTGAAAAGATGGATGAAAAAGATGATATTCACACTACCTACTCAAAACTCTACAAGAATTTTGAGAAGCATGAAAAGCTTTATAAGTTAGCCACAAGAAAGCAAAGTGAAGTGGAGTTGGAATGAAAAGAACTCTCTACTAAAGCTGATGAAGCAAATCAAACCATAGAAGTATTGTGGTTTGAAAACAACTTCCTGGCTGAGAAGAGCGAGAAACTGGATGCTAAGCTATTTTAAGTGAGAGCTTAATTGGAAAGGGCTTCAAGTGCTAAGCTAGATGAAATACTGAATTTTCAAAAGGTTGCATCCTTTTTCATCTTGGGTATGATCACTCTCTCTCTTCTTGTAGTACTTTCTCCATTGCTTTGAATAATATTGTGTTTGTTTCTCCTACTTCTATTGTTAAACTCGAGATAATTGAACCCAAAATTGAAAATGCAAGAGAGATTAAACATGATAGGGGAAAATCTATTCTAGGAGCACCACTTAAGATTGTTAAAGAAACAAAGTAGAACATTCATCGCTTCGCAAATAAGAAGTCTCAACCAAAAAAACCTCATTTCTGTCATCATTATGGAGCATCGGGACACACTTGTCTAAATTGCTATAAGTGGCTTACAGCTTAACAAAGCAATAGTGTGTTATCTTTCGGAGGCCAAAATCAACTTCAAAACTCTTTGGCTACTCTTGAGGAACTCTTAAAGGCTATGATGTTCTTGGCAAACTTCAATGGGTTTAATCCTCCTTCATATTCTTCCCATCAGAGGTCTTAGAATAGGAAAGATTCATCTCCCTCCAAGTCTCCTATTTGGAAGGAAAAAGGCTCCTTCAAGTGATTCCATTTTTGTTCTTGCATCTCCTGTGCGTTTGATTGGTTGTTTTTCAGTCAGTCTAGTCTTCATTTTTTTAAATATGTTTGGTGTGTTTTTTTTTTTTTTTCTATAAAAAAAGGGAAATATCTGAAAAATACAAAATACTGTTCGTTTGTGTATACTGGTACTTGCGTACCTTGGATGGCCTTTGAAACAAAGTTTTTCAACTTTGTATTACTTGTAACTTAGATGAGCATCTTCATGCACAACAAAGTAATGTGAGCTTTGTGGCTCGTTTATGTGATTTGTATGATTTGGTTAATCTTTTATCATTCGTATCTTTATCACCCTTTTTGATGGGAATAGCTAAAAAATCTAAGAGAGAGACATAAATAACCATCTCACCACTAAAATTCGTCAATTATAAAATATATGTTTGCAATTTATAAAAGTCGTACTCAGTAAGGTGTAGCACTTGCACAACAAAAACAAGATGTTTGGCTTACATAATTGGGTGATTCTTTTCTCTCTTATATACCTATGCATGTTATACCATTTTATACTTTAAAGAAAAATATGCAAAGAAACATGAAAAGCAAACAGAATCAAAATGCTTTTAAATATGGTTGCAAGTGTATTTCTAGGAGATGTGTGAGTTATATGATGTACTTTAAAGGTGATGGTCCTCATCAAACAGTTATGATTGTGTGTGGATGTATTTGATTCTCTTATATCATTACTCTTCATATGATGAGATACTAATACTTTCTTGCAAAAGTTTCACCCACCACACGCGTATTCTTTGCTTCTCTTGATACTATTGTACAAGTACAATGTGATTTGACCATCAAAAGAATACATGTGGTAGTATAAGATTACTAAATTGTCTTAACTTGTTTTTTAAAATAAAATTTGTTAAACTTGTTTAGTATGTGTATTGATCTAGGAATGCTTTGCATCTAGAGTTGTTGATGTGTTTGACTACTTAACATGCTTCTTTGTTGCTTAGTTTGGTGTCTATCTTGGTTGCATTCATCTTATGCAGTTTTTCCTCCTTGAAAAGCCTTATTTCTGTATGCTTGATAGCAGCTCAGTACCTCTCAACACAAGCCTTTTCTACTGAAGTTTTCTAGGTTTTTCTCGATACCAATCGATAGATAGCCTGATCCATCGAGCCTATTTTCTAAACTCTTTGTCTAACAGATAGAAGCTTGACACCTCCTCTATCCATTGAAGAGTTTTGCCATCAATACCTCTTCGATACCTCTCGATCTATCAAGATTTTGTTCTTAACATATCCTCGATACCTTTCAATCTATCTAGATACTTGATTCTATATATACTTGAAGGTCAACCCAGTTTTGTTCAAACTCAAACATCTTGATACTTCTTTCCTCTCTCTCGATCCAAACCTTACTTTTTCACCCAAAACCCTCTTCTCTTCAAGTTTTTGGCCTATTTCAAGCTTAAATCTGTTGGTAAGTGGTCTAATTCCCTTCTTTTCTTCACTGTTCATGCATTTCATGCATTTTAGACCTAGGTTTTTGTTTTTGTTAGGAAATTTGGGGTTTTTGTGGTTTTGCTAAAATTTTTGGGTTAGGTTCTGTGGAATTGTTCTCACATGCTCATGCATTGCATTCTCTAGCATTATAATCATGTTTTCATGCATTCAAGGTTGTGTGCTTGATTAATCAATGTGAGTGCTATAGTTTGGATTGGGTCTTTGCCCATGATAGTTTTATTTTTGCACGTAACATGTTCATGCATTACCATGAATTGCTTTTTTTCTTATTCTTCTTTCCTAGCATCTCTTCTGTTGTGTTGTTGTTTTATTTCTCTCTCTTTCTTTAGCTTCTGACTTTGGCACCCAAAAAGTCTATTCCTTCTAAGAACCTAATCACTCATTGTGGTTCTTTTTCTTCTTCCTTCTCTTCCTACTAGAGATAGGTTTTGTGATTCAAAATTTCAATAGGATTTTGATGAGAACTTTAGTGACAAAGCAATTCACTCAGATTGCCATGTCATTCTTTTTGATTTTTCAGACACTTCTCTACCCAGAGTGTTTAGCTTTCAGGATTGGGAACCTCTTTGTGAGAAACCCTCGAGGTGTCCCAACGTGTTTATACAGGAGTTTTACTCCAACATACACATTTTCAATAGCTTTGTTCCTCAGTTTTCTACATTATTTAGGGGAACACATATCATAGTTACCTTGAAGCTTATTTTTGAGGTATTACATGTTCCTACGGTAGCTCATCCAGACTATCCTAATCATCCTCGTCTCTGCTCTATCCCTTGAGATGAGTTGGCCACATGTTTTTGTGAAATGACCATAGTGTGGGGTGGACTTCAAAACTTCACCACACATGACTTTGCTAAGGGTTCAAGGATCCTTAATATGGTGATGACATTTGTTCTCACTCCACGGTCTCATTATAAAAGTATCATTGAGCCTCGTGCTCATTTTCTTCTCTCTTTTGGAGGGTCTCTCTGTAGACTTTCCTTCACACATGATAGTATCTATAATATATATCTATCAAGACACCTTTTGCCCCTCTCTTCTCTTGCATGGGTGCTATCAATAAGGAGTCTATAGGGAAAAGTGATGCACAGTTGGTTGGTAAGTGGCCTCGTGTGGAGCCTACTCTAGCTCAGCAGGAGGAGACTGACATTCGTGCTGCGGAGGATGCTGCCTATGCCTCTCGACACCCTTCTTCATCTGCTCCATCTTCTTCTTTTGGATTAAGGGGACCTCTTGATGAAATGTGTCAAATAAACACCAAGATTGGTTGCCAACAATCTCATCTTGGCGGTTTTGCTCATTCTCCTTCTCCCGAGCCTGCTGAGGAGTCTTCTGAAAATGGAGATGATAAGAGTGATGATGCTTCCGAATCTCCTAGCAATGATGAGATGACTGTTTCTCAGTGACTCATCCTTTGTCACTCGTCACAAAAATGAGGAGTAGTTTTGATTATGAGAGAGTAGTCACATTGTTATAGTGAGAGCTAATGTAGAGATAGACTAGTTAGGGAGAGAGTGCTTTGAGAGATTGTGACAGACCGCAAACGGGGTGCTCTAAAAAAAGAGATTCGGGTGCTTAGGGCACCTCTCTTTTGGGTAATACTGTGGAGTCACCACTTATTTTTTATACAAAAAAATAAGAAAAAATAAAATACAATTATATGTCCAAAAATTCCTCGAATGTTATTAATTGATTATGGAAGTATAATTACGTTATGGTAGAATAACTTTACAAGGCTTTGGTCCTAATACAATCTATGTAAAAATTACAAAGTTTTGATCATAGTTACAATCTACCAAAAACAAAAGACAAAACACTGGTCTACTTATCCAAAAACCTAAGTTTGGGGGCTAAGTTATGAAATGGGAAAGTGTTAGGCGCCCATTCCTCCCAAATAGAGTCTGGTTTTCTAGACTCTAATGACCATTATATGCCCTTTTATATGATGTTGAATGTTATGCTATAATACATGTAACCGACACTTATTTGACAAAAATTAATTTAAACAAATTTGGCTTATGAATATGACCTCTTCTAAAAGAAAAATCAGATTTGTTTTGTAAGATTGAGAAAAATGGAGTTTGAAGAATTAAAATCAGATCTATTTTGGTAAAGGATAAAAAAAATGGGATTTGGTTAATAAAAATTAGATCTGTTTTGGTAAAAGGATAAAAAAAGGGGATTTGGTTAAGAAAAATCAGGTATGTTTTGTAAATGATAAAAAAATGGGATTTGGTTTGGATTTATATTCATAATTCAAATCTATTATGTCTGCATCACAGATCTATATAAAAAAGGAACTTTAATCTAACTCTTAATTCAATCTTTGAAATTTCAAAATCTGTAGCTTTTTATTTAAAAAGAAAAATATTCATTAAATACAGATTTATTTTGTGACTAGAAAAATTTTTAGATCTGTATTTAGTAAAAATATATATTCGTTTTTTTACTTGAAAAAATGTTCAGATTTGTATTTAGTGAAAATACAGATCTGTTTTGACTTGAAATTTTTTTTCAGATTTGTATTTAATGAAAATACAGATCTCTTTTTATTTATTTTTAAATGTTTTGATGATTATTTGTAGATTTTGAAATCAAAGAAGAATTAAAACATGTTAATCAACTAAAGAATATGGCAAAGAAAATTATAACTAAACATATAAACATTGCAAATACGAATTATGAACAAGATCATGATTAAAAAAAAAAATATATATTAACAAAATTCATGTAATGAACAATCACAACTTTTTAATTAATGAAAAAGAAAAATAGACATAAGAATGAAAATACCTCTTGCATTAGCGTACCCTTCAATAGAAGAATATTTTAGGAATCAAAGAAATTTTTACTTCTTTGAGGTCTAAAATACTTTACTTACAAAAAAGAAGGTCTTAAAGCCAAAGCTTCTGCAACGTCTTTAACGTAAGGGGAGTAGAGAAGTTAGAAAAGAAGGGCCGAAAGAAGGGTCAGAAAAAGGGGGTTTGAATGTTGGGAGGCCTTCCCTATTTATAAAAGTGTTAGTTGCTTAGAAAATAAGCTAGGTTTGCTTAAAAAATAAGTCCAGTTACCGTAAAAAATAAGAAAAAACGTATGGGAAAATCCTAAAAAAAAGGAGATTTGAATAAGAGTAAGCTGATTTTTTAGATCATAAAAAGCTTTAGTATTTTGATCATATCTTTTTACTCAAAATTCGGATTAAGTTGAAATTTTAATAGCTAAAGGGAAATTCGATTCTCTACAACTTTTTTCAGAAATACCCTAGTTCGAATTTGGAGTTCTACCATGCCAAAAGTTCCTTGAAACGTGAATCTAAAATCTGCTACTTAATTGACATGTTTTTGAAGTGTTTTCCAACTCTAAAATTTTATTTGGACGAATTTAACAATTATTTTTATGATAAACCTCATTCCAAAGTGATGATTAGGACTTTAAAAATAATTATTTTGAATGTAATTATCCCAAAAGCTTAATTATCTACAGTCTTTAAATATTATCAGTTTATTTGTTTTAATCTTATGCAACAAATCTCACTTTAAGAAAAATACTTAACCAATCACAAAAATTCATTTAATTAATTTTAATTATTAACTAATCCAAATTAATTTTAATTAATCACACGTGATCGGCTTCACCCCATACAATGCATGTAGACCGCGAATACTCGATCTCGTGATATCTTTCAATCTGATGGTCCGATTTGAGAATCGGACATACTATCGCGACTGTTAGAATCTCAAGATCATTTTTATGATATGCAATGAATGAATTAGTGCATGTAATGCAACTCTAAATTTTGGGTATATGAATGGTCATTCTAACCATCTTCCAAGATTAAATTATGGGTGCAAAATCGAGTGTCTATAGAGATGTAGTGAGGTTTTGAAGTTTCTTTTTCACTTCATGTACCATGGTCTTGTGACTACGTTACATACATTGTACTTACTTGATATATATATATATATATATATATATGATGTATGTTTCTTCACATTTATCTCATGTGTTGTTTCTTTTCTATCTTTATACACGTGTCTATTTTTTTTATATAACTTTTCTACATTTCACACTTGATGTTTTGATGGATTTTGTTTAAGTGTTTCAGCCAAGACAGGTTGCAAGTCTTTCATGCCATGATATATCTTCTTGTAAAATTTTTCAAGAGTTCATTGTATTAGTTAGACTTATGTAATTTTTGTGTAATAATTATGGAGATTGTTGTTTTATACTTCTCTCATAATTATGCTTGTGGTTTTGTCACTAATTGTCAAAATGGGAGGTTGTTAGGGTCACGTTTTATATATAATTGGCTAATCTTTTGAGAAAATGCACTTTACTTGTAATTTGGTAGATCTAAGTTGGGTTTAATATATCAAGAAATATGTTGTTCAAATGTATAAAGTGTTAGTATTAAAGACATAAAGATTAAACCAAAAAACAAGTGAAAAAAAACTATTTTATTAAAGCTTGATAGATAGTTATTGAGACTAAATGGGAAGCTCAACACAAGCTCGATCTATCGAGAATTACAATTTCAGAATTTCAGATCTAAAATTCGTCCCAAGCTGATGTATTTGTTTATGGTTTTTTTCTCAAAATCCTAGACATATATAAAACTTATTTTTGAGGGCAGTGGATACAGAGCCGTGGATGTAGAGACCAAAAGTTTATTTTTCTATGTAAGAAGCTACTGCGTTTGTATGCCATAGGGTTTTGTAATCAAGTGCTTCTTAATCTTTATCATTTATGAAGTAAAGGACTTTACAGCCAACAACAATCATTCAAGTTGCTGTAGTTAGTTACGTACTGGGATTCATACAAAGGAGTTAGTCATAGATTGGAGATTTGTGCATCAAAGGAAAGAAGGCTACTATAAGATCAAGTTCAATTGGGTATTAGAGCGAAAGTTTAACTGTAGGTTGGTATTTGGGATAGGTTATGGATAGTGGTAAGATTTCTCATACTTGTAACCGCTTGATTATTGATTAGTGAAATTTTGGGAGTAATGACCTTACTTTCACCGATGGAGTTTTTGTCTTGTGAGAGGTTTTTCTCATTTGTCAACAAATCACCGTGTTAATTTATTTTCCATTGCATATTAGTTTATTTTATGATTTGTTGGTGCTTTTACGATTTGTATGTAATTTGACCAAATTAATTAACTTGGGTAATTGAATTAATTAACCGGGGTCAATCTATCTTAATCCAACAATTTTTTTATTTTTTAATATATGTTACAATTTTACAATAATGGTTGTAATTGGAATATAATAAAATTGGTATTAGTAATGGACCAAGATAAATGTTATGTTGCTCCAATAACAATAGTTCATGTTAACAGTTATAAAAATATTATATACCTACCATTTCTTAGTTAAGAATGAATAATGTTAGAGATACGGGTTTGTGAGAAAATGTTTGTGAAAATAAATAAGATTCGTTAATTTCTAGAATCTACACATCAATATGCATGGATGGATCCTACAGCATGCAATTTAGGGGGATTCAAATTCACCAACCACCCAAATGCCCACCACACCAAAAACTCATGTAAAGCAATTTGTTTATTTTGTTTGTTTGTTTGTTTGTTTTTTTTTTCAAATTCTTTTCCAAGAGATAACTAACCAATCAAGCTGAAGGAAAAGGTGTCACACCACCAGCCTTAGCTTTCCGCCTATAGGTGAGTTTCTTTCTATTGTTAGAATCATGCATGCATGTAAGTACTGTCAAATCTATATACGGATTAATGCAAAAAGTCCTGAATTTGGTAAAGACGGAGTGTACTACCACATTTTTCATTTTTCTTGTTTATAAAATGTGATGGCATGAGTTTTAGTTGAGGTTGCATTAGTTGACGTATAACGTTCAAACGTAATATATAATAAATATGATGATGATGATATATATATATATATATATATATACTCTTTAGAATATGATCACAAGAATCAGGGTTTTGTTATTATAATATTCTAATCAACATTGCCATGCATAATCATATTTAATCTTTAAGATAACCCATGGATTTCACAAGATATGTTTGTTTAGGGAAGAACTCATGAATTGAACATTATGTAAAATTAGTTTTAGTCATGTAATAACAAATCAGCAACTTCCCTTTACATTGACATCATGTTCACATGTCCTTAGTAAATAGCTTAAGGTTGCAATTACATAATTTTTATCTGTTTTTGATTTCTACTCTACCTGGTCTAATATAAAGTTTATCTTGTGATAATTTCAAGTCTTGTAGCACGTTCATTTTTTTTAAAAGTTTTTTCTTATTTCTTTTTATTATTTTTGTCAATTTATGGTGTGCATGCATGAAGCGGTTTATTGTTATGTGCTTGAATGAAAGTGAGCACGCTTAATATTAGCCAATAATTCCTAAGAGGCCGACCTTTGAATTGAGTGGGTGGGTGTCTAGCACACTTGTTAGGAACCTAGAGGTTCCTAATGGGGATGGGTATGAATTATAAGAGAATTGATGGAAATTGTAGGGAAATTAACTTAATTCGAGGTAGTCACCCTCCATAGAGAAAGAGAGAGATTAAGAGAGATAGAGCGAGAGATGCACTAATGCACTAACAAGTTGGTTTATTAATTGATATCTCATATTGGATTACAATCATGTATTTATAGGAGATTAGCTCTAATCCCATTGGCCCACATGGCCTCATCCTATTGGTTCTATTATTCTTCATGTGCATTAATAATTTCAACATGTGCTAAATGTGATTAACCATGTGCATTAATAATTCCAACATGTGCTAAATGTGATTAACATGCTTGAAATTCCAACTAACTAACTAACTAACTAACTAACTAAATCTCAATACAATAATTATTATCCATATGCATATAGCATTCCTAACAACACTGATGTCACAGAAGCTTAAAGAAAGTACACACAATACTCTCTTTGATAGATAGAAATTAAACTGTTAGTTTTTGGGTAGTAAACCTCGAATTTACAAGAGGTTTCTTGTGGTTGTAAACCTTGAATCTATGAGGGGTTCATTAAATCTATAAGGTGATAAAACTGGAATCCACTAAAGAAAAATTTGAGAAAAACTTTGCAATTTTATTGATAATAATCTATAGAAAAATGTTTACAGACTAAATGGCCTATTTAAGGGCTTTGTAAAACTTGACAAATAAAAAAATATATTCTAAAAAAGATCATTATTAATACCTAACTATAATAGGAACAAAATTTGACCTAAAAAACAATAAAAGTACTTAAAAACAAGGAAATAAATTCCCTAAACCTAAAATAACAAAAATTACATAAAAATACAAAAAATAACAAATTACATAAATTAAGTTGAGTATTCTGTCCTACATCACACATTTTCCTATCTGTCACACATTACAACAATTATTATCCATATGCATATAGCATTCCTAATAACACTGAGTCACAGAAGCTTAAAGAAAGTACACACAATACTCTCTTTGATAGATAGAAATTAAACTGTTAGTTTTTGGGTAGTAAACCTCGAATTTACAAGAGGTTTCTTGTGGTTGTAAACCTTGAATCCATGAGGGGTTCATTAAATCTATAAGGTGATAAAACTGGAATCCACTAAAGAAAAATTTGAGAAAAACTTTGCAATTTTATTGATAATAATCTATAGAAAAACGTTTACAGACTAAATGGCCTATTTAAGGGCTTTGTAAAACTTGACAAATAAAAAAATATATTCTAAAAAAGATTATTATTAATACCTAACTATAATAGGAACAAAATTTGACCTAAAAAAAAATAAAAGTACTTAAAAACAAGGAAATAAATTCCCTAAACCTAAAATAACAAAAATTACATAAAAATACAAAAAATAACAAATTACATAAATTAAGTTTGAGTATTCTGTCCTACATCACACATTTTCCTATCCGTCACTTAACTTTCAAGCTTAATTTGAGTGATTTAGATTAGCCCTTATCTATGTATGTTTTCTTATTTTTAGCTTGTAAAATGAAAATAAGGGTATTTACTTTGATATCTTAGATTGTAAATAAGAAACATTACTTAGAAATTTTAATTTTTCATTGGATTGATAACGAGAATATGCTAAAAGGAAACGCTTTCTAGGTGGTGAAGGTGCCTGAAAACAGCAATTTAGGGTGGCCGAAGATCTTAAAACTTAGAGAAATTCTAGCTAGAGACAAAAAAAATTTACAACAAATTTGACACTTACTGATATGGCAAATTGTTAGTGGTAGACTAGTAGGTAAAAAAATGTCTCAGCAATGAATTCAGATGGAAACAGGGACGGAACCAAGATTTGAACATAGGGGGGGCCAAAGCATGAACCAAAAAAAAATTCATGTAACATGGTTTATTAAAAAAAAATTCATGGTAGGAAAAAAATTGCACTTTATTACCTAAATATTTAAGTCAAGAAAAATATAATATGAACCAGAAAAGTTGAAAGTTACAACGTGATATTGTAAACTTTTTCGAAGAAGAAGAAAAAAAGAAAAAGAGGATTTCAGATCTCCATATTTTGGGTAATTAGAATTAATATGTTGATTTTAACATGTTGATCGACTCACTAATATGATAATCTCATACTTTTGGATGCAACTGAAAATCACATTAATGAAGTTTTTCAAAACTTTGTTTGAGAATTTTAAAAAATTGGGATATTATCGTATCAATATTAAGAGTTGGCAATGCTACGTCATCAATATTGGCTTCTAAAAGAATTTTGTCATTTTATCTTTTTAAAATATAAATATTGTAATTCACTTTCCCATAGTTTATAAATTAATTAAAAAATTCATATAAATTGTTGCAACTCCATAAGGGGATTTTTTTTTTTTTTCTATGAGATTTTTTTGGTTATGAATTATTGAATTATGATATTGATGAAGTGGAGATTTTTTTGTTTATAAATTGGGATTTTTTGTTCATCCTATATACTATTTAATTTTTTCAAGGGGGGGGGGGCCATGGCCCCCCTCTGCCCCTTAGTGGGTCCGTCCCTGGATGGAAACTAATAAAAGTTTACAAACTTGAAGGATATTCTCAACTTTTTTTTTTTTTTTTTACGTAGCTTAGTAGCTTTATTCTAAAGGTTATATAATTTTCAAGACCTTTTATACAATATGAAGTGTCTGATGGAAAGAGTATATTCTATGAAATGATTGTTGGCATCGATGGGAATAATGAAAAATTTACACCAGCTTTGGCTGTAGATCGAGTTGTGTATGATGCTGCCGACAATACGCATGGATGTATGCCCCAGGGAAAGAGTTGTATTTGGAAGTCTACAAGGCTACAAATGGAAAGATTCTCATAAATAATAAATTTTACTAGTACACGACTAAACGAAGGAATTTGCCCAAAAAACAGCGTATGTCATGGCTGAGAGAGGTGAGTTTTGATCTCACTGTGATTTGCTTCAGGTTACAAATTAAATATCGTGTGATTCCTTCACTAGCTTCGATGGTTTTTTACAGTTCTCTGTTCAAGAAAAATGTGTGGGGTCATTCAACTGTCATATAATTTGGTTACCTTTGAAGTGATGATCAAGACGGCAAAAAAAATTTTCATTGTGACGATGTTGTCATATACACCACGTTGTATACTAAAAACTTTAGTCAAACTTCAATCACAAGTGAAGAACGAAAATGTGGCATGAGAAAATAGTCATAATAAATAAATTAATGGCTTTGGTACAGGAAACTTAAAACTATTTTGTGTATCTTATTAAGCATAGCATAAAAAATTTAGTCTAGAAGTACACAATTCCCCCCTTAAAGTTTAGGAATGTTTTTATTCCAGTCATTTATGTTTCAAAATTTCATTTTGGCTCGTACTATATTTGACAACTAATATTTCATGAAATAGTTAAACATAAAAGATAAAAAATTTGAAACTAAATGTGCCAAAATGAAAACGACCTTAAAGTTTAATAAACACCATGACTAAAAAACAACATATTTATGAAACTATATACGATGAGACGCAATTTTGTAGGACCTTTCTCTTACAGTATGTTTGATCCCACGTGTAAATCTCATGTGCTGTGAGATGATAGTCTCATGAGATACTCATTATTATGAGTACAAACCCGCAAAATTGTCCATGCCCCGTGGGCCGTGGCACGGACCTGCATGTGATAGTGGTACACTGTTTATGGAGGCATAAGAAACCTTCTCCATTGAGTGGCCCCGGCTGTGAGGAATTGTCAAAATCCAGGCCAGATTAGTGAAGTTCTCTTTTTCCCTCATAAGGAGGGCAATGTGACCCACAGATCCAGTGAGTATCTGGGTGTCGCTTTGAACATGTTAGAAATCCAGGTGTTATATGTTTATATGGTCCATTCTTCGTTCACGGATGAACTTGTAGTACAGAGATTTTGTTTAAATATATGGAGCTCACAGTCACAGTCATCCGCCCAGCTATTTTTTTCAAATATAGCATATAGGTACTAACAATGGCATGTCTTTTAATCCCGTGTAATGAACTTCGTGATCCTAAAAATATTTGCTTAATAAATGAATTTTTTTTTGGTCTTCTGATTAGGCACATGAATTTCCTGTTGATTACTTCAATAGATTGTCAACAAAGAATTTTAAGTTCAACAATAGTACAGTATCAATATTTCTCATTGTTCGGGGGATTTGACATATATCCTTCTCTTCTTTCCATAGAACAATATAGCCATCATATTTTTCTCTCCTTTCACTTCATATGGTACATTTAGTCAGTTAGACAGAAAGAACTAGCTTACTTAGGCTCATGTACTGGAATTGAACTTCCCGTGAGCCCATATATACTTCAAAACCTTCACAGTGGGAGAATTATATGTATTGGCATTATGGACAGATTGAAGCTCTTGTATAATTAAGAACGAGTGCATGGTGTTTGTGCATATAATATATAAGCAGAATGTATGAAAGCATTCACTCTCATATAGTGCTGTTGTTATCAGTTTACCATATTTGGTTCTGTGAGTGTATGTGTGCGTGAACATATCAAACAAAAACATGAAGGCATATCCACAAACTACAAGCATTATGCTTCTCCATTCATATTAGTTCTTGATTCAACTCTTACATAAAGAAGTTCCCAAACATAATACACGGTCATTACTTGTAGCCTATTCTTCTTATATGAGAATTTTCAGCTACATAGCTACTAACCTAAAAAACAACTTGGAGAGCTCTAAAAAACATTTATTTCCTTTTGCCCGTCCAGATGTTTTTTCTGACCTTGGCACCACTTTGAGATGGAGCCTCAGCTTTTTTTGCCCTGAACATCTTCTGGTCTTTTTCTTCCTTCATCTTTTGAGCTTTCTGCTTCTCCTGTTGTTGTTTGTCGGCTTTCTTGTCAAAGCCATACTTCTCTTCCTTCTTGTTTGCACTCCATGCATGACTTGGCCGAGAAGAAGCATCAGAAGCCATGGAATCATCACTATCATCATCTTGATCAGCATCAGTTTTTCCATCATCATCATCATCATCACTATGTCCTTCATCACCATCATCATCATCATCATCACCATCACTTTTATCATCACTATGTCCATCACCATCATCATCATCATCACCACCATAGATAGGAGAGCCAATATACATTGTCCACCCAGATTCACTGCTTTGGCATTCTTCAGTGCCTCCAAACAGTTGGGAAGAGTCCATTGCTAGAAGAAGCAAGAAGAAGAAGGAAGCAAAGAATAATACCCAAGTGTCAAGTATAAGAGAATTTAGGATTGACTAAATGGCAAACTAAGGAGCTGTGTTCAGATACCTGAGAAAACCACTAATGCACGTTTCTCTCTATCTGACCAGAACAGCTTTCCACACAAAGTAGGAGATATACCCATCTCACACACTATGAGAGCTACACAAAACCACAATCTATTTAAATTAATTACTCTCACCACACCACCTGGAAGTCTAAACAACCATAAATTCTCTGATTTCACTGAGTAGAAGACAGCTAGAAGCTGTCAATGAAAGTGAAATCCACCTTACAAAAGGCATAAATACCAAAGTTCCTTGAATTTGAAAGGACATGAGGTTGTTCACTTGGTCATTGGGTTTTATAAGAGAAAACGCAATCATCTTTACTACTCTGCATTGTTCATTTAATAAAAAGGCAGCTTTAAATGCAAGGACAGAGATTGGCCAAGTCTACAAAACTAGAGAGAATATAAGACACACACACACAATGTTTTTAATAAAGATAGAAGTGGACCTTAGTTCCTGATTTAGCTTTCACACCTTTAATTCTTAATGCTGTCACTAAAAAAATGGGCAGGCTTTTTTAACCAGTTAAAAATTACATATATAGAACCCAACTGGAGTTTAGGTGTATGAGAGGAACTTGTCAAATATCTGTCTGCATCTGCTTTTCTGTCGTCCAATTTGCTGGTTTCTGTCTCCTAAGAAAGCAGGATTGTGTCTTTTGTGTTGTTGGGGTAAGAACAAGGATATTCTTATCACTTTTATCTTTTTTGCTCTAAATTTGCACTTGTAACACTTTCTTAAACTAAATATTAAGCCTATAATTAATTAGAAGTTGTGGTTAGCAAAAAAAAAAAAAAGAGGTTGTGATGTTAAATATGGATAAATATTGTAGCAACTAAAGGAAGCATGCGTGTTGTGTTGGCTAAAGTAGTAATGAAATAATTTTTGGCCTATATCCTTTATGTTTTTCCAAGGAGAAGTTCTGATATGTGAAATAATAGTTGATCGGACATATACCTTCCAGACTTTACTTCTCTATTAACTTGTGAAATGACTTTTTTATTTATATTAAAATATTAAACCAAAATGGAGATGAGTTCCATCAAATCTTCTGATGCTTATATTGTTTTTGGCCTTTCTCAAGACTTAAATGCTTTTCTCAGGGTGAATTTACAAACCCTTCCACCCGTTGTTTAGTGACTATGTCCCCCTCAAGTATTTGTTCTAGGGTGTAATTGAGATAACCTATTGATTTTATTTTATTTAAAACATTATTAGATGGGTAAAAAGTACAATTTTATTTTTAAAATTTGTACATATACTGACAATGAACATAAACTGGATTTAAATATTTTCAAACGCAAATTCTAGTCATTGATATGTTCACACAATCATACTCACTTTAATTTGAGCATGTGCTTTGTGGGGAAATACTAGCTATTAAGTCACGAGGTGAATGAATGAAAGATAAAGTTTGCCTTAAATTAGTTTGAAGTTATCTTTTTTAAATTGATGGCTATTTATAAGACTATCATTGTGTATTTTTCAAACAAGTCATATAACACATTATTATGTGACTAAAAATACACATAAATAATATCTTCAATGAACACATCTAGGATGAAATGAAATTGAGGTATTACTAGATCTAGGCTAGAACATCAAGAAGAAAGAGGGCCCAAAAAAAGTGCGCTATGTAATTCACAGTGAGAATTGACAATTCTTCTAAGGGGACCCTTCTTCATTTAAGAACAAAAATTAACGTAATTGTTAATGCTTGGAAGCATTTGGCATGCCCTGTCCCAATAGTATAAGGCATGTTTTGGGCTGTTCCCCACATATGTAATTCCTCACACAGCTTATAATATGGTATTCACTAGACAGGGTTAGGCCCATGCATCATCCTTGTTGCTTGTCTTTTTTGTGGGGATCGCATCCTGACTTGCTCCTCTCCTAATTGGCATATATGGTTTTGCAACAGGACAATTTTTCAAAGCTGGAGGTCTGAATCTGATTTCCATTTTCACCTCGTATACTTTACGCATTAAAAATGTGATTGCATAATTCACGTGGGAACAATGAGATTAATTAAATGTTCACACCTACATGTATATATATATATATATATATATATATATTTATGTATGTTTTCAAGAGAGATATATTAAGTCCAAATTTCACGCTTTTAATTATCGATGTATAAAAAAACAGAATGAAGTTTTTTGCCCTAATTAAGCAAATTTGGGATAATGAGAGTTTTGACTTTTCAAGTTAAAAATAAATTTATCGATGTGGGATGACTCACCAACATTTAGTATTTTTTTTTTTTGAGAAACATGCACGCAAACACACACACACACACACACACATATATATATATATAGAGGAAGGGGGATGAGATAAGGGAATACATTCACAGGCCAACACCAACTGCTGCATGTAGTTTTGGTGTTGGCGTGTGAGCGTATACCTTTATCTCATCTCCCTTTCTCTCTCTCTTTCTCTATATATATGTGTGTGTGTTTTTCAAAAAAAAAAAAAAAGTAAAAAATAAACTTTAAATAAAAGAATTTACCGTGTTCTAAAAAACTGATTGTGCCTTTTTCAATATTTATAATGACCAAATATCTTATAACTTTATATTTGAAAAATTTAGTAAACATTAATAAAATTCATTGTGGTGCAGTTTAAAAAAAAAAAAAAAAACTCATGTTCAGAAGTGATCATTACATATATAAATAGATCAACTATCTTATTTTGTTTTTCTTACTAAAACGAAACAAGAATAAACAACCCACTCACCCTTCCAAAAAACATCCTTACAAAATCTTCTAAATAATTGTTAGAAATTAAAAAAAAGGAAAATTTATGATAATAAACTTAAGTATAAAATTATTTTTATGTATACAAATATGATTGTTTTTATTTTTAAATATACTCTTGTTTATATATGGGGAGGTATAAACTAGTTAAAAATAAACTTAAAACATTTGCATAAAGATAGATAAATTATTTTCTAATATAATTATTATTAATTAAAGTGATGGCGCCGCTCTACAGTAAAGTTGAAAGTTGAAAGTTGAAACTGCAGGCCACTTCACCTACTCTTAATATTTTAATCCACTTTCTACAACATCAATATCACACACACACACACACACACACGTAAATATACCACACATCAAAGCCTTTTTTTTTCCTTTAATTTGGCAATAAAGATTACTCTTTTCTTTTCTTCTGCCTAGCTTTGAAAATAAGGCTTGACCAATTTGCTCGAGCTTTCACTTCATCAAGACATACAGCTAGCAATCCGTGTTGAGTGAATTTGGTTAGAATAATAAGGCCGAGAGAAAAAAACAATTAAACGGAACTCTTGGCATTATTTGAGAGCTCCTCCAAGCTCATGAATTGGCACCAGCCAGTCCAAACGTTACACCTTCTGTGCCACGTTTGCTTAGAAAAGGACGTTCTATCTATATAATAATAAGTGAAAAGGGGGTATTGCACATCGTACAATTTGCTCTAATCCCTTCACCAAAATTTTCAAACTTTTTCACTCCCTTTATCCATTACTATTCTTAGTCATTGGAAGACATTGTATCGGATCTCAATCCATCAGTTTTAGACGGTTTCTCCGTCCTCTCCCTCTTACCAAGTTAAGAGAGTTTTTATTTTTATCCCTCCGCTTACTTTTATTAATTTCTACAATGACCATTCAAAATAGATTCTTTCCTCTCTCTTTTTTCCTTTCTTTTTGAAAAGATCGATGAACAAGTTTGACATGGAGAGAGAGAGAGAGAGAGAGAGAGAGAGAGAGAGATTCACTACTTAATATATGTGATATATTTTTGATAATCCTTATTAATATATGTGATATAAACAGAAGGGGCACAATGCAACATGCATAAAAGTCTCACGAAGAGAAGAGGAGGGGGGGGGGGGGGAGTGGAATTCAAATTATAGAAATGAAATACTATGAAATATGTCATTACTATTGAACTATCACTTGAACCCATGGAGTTGGTCCCTCCAAAAATATCCAATGGTTGGTCCCTCCAAAAATATCCAATGATACTCATTAAAAAAATTGGGCAATTAGGTTAGTGGTTATAGAGGCAAGTTACTTTTTTCTCAAATTTTTAAAAATTTTCATATATATTATTTTAAAAGCTGCTCTTATACTTACTAATTATAGTTTTGGGTCATGAAGTCATTCATGATTTATAAGACTTCATTAATTTTATAGTAATACTGAAATTAATATTCTTATTCACTTTGGTAGTCAATAGGTGATTCATATTGTAAATGAAATTTCTAAGAATTTAACTATGGACATAAATGATAATAGATGAATTTTATTCTAAGAAGGATCATCTTCATAACTTTGATAAGAGATAATAAGAGTTTTTATTTATTTATTTTAAATACAAAAATATCTAATATCAAACTAGACAACCTTTATATATTTATTTGCTTCCTCCTATTTGTGGAGTGCATGAAATGGATTGCCTTTTATCTAAAGAATAAGGAGAATACAAGGTTATAGCTTCCAAAGTCAAATAACGTTATGTACAACTCCTCTCAAGCAGTCAATTGTTTTTATTTTTATTTACATCAAAACTAAAGAAAAGCCTTTTTCGTAGATAACAGCTACAATAAGGGTTCTTTTGAAAAACTTTCAAAGTAGGAGAACAGATATAAATTCGTAACTTTAAGCCAATTGATCATCGCTATTTGCATGTTTCACACAGTCAGACTTCAAGCTACACCTACTGAGCAAGATGCTTGTTTGCTAATTCGATTTGAAAGAGTTGATACAAAATCAGTTTATCTGCCTTTCTTTTGGACTTTCATTCGAAGAACCAAATTCTAATAGAATTGTCGCTATAATGACAGTACAGTTACAATTTGAAAGCGAAAGCTCTAGGGTCGTACTAAACTCCTAGTTCTCTTTCTAAGCGATTTGCGTTTATGGATAATGGATTGGATTGATCCTATTCATTTCTTCAGCGTTGTAATGCTTGGTACCCAAATATTGGCTTGAGGCATTTTCGATCTCTAATTTCTAAAAATATTGTCTCTCTATTCTCAAAATTCAAAATTCAAAATTCTATATATATGTATATATATATATATATATATATATATATGAAGAAAATAATAAAAAATCTTCTAAAAAGATTTACTTAACTATTTGTAAGAGCATATATCTTGAATGTTGAATATGAACTACGTATGCTGTAAAAGTAACAAGATTTGGTTTGGAATCTACTTCGGTAGAGTCCACCGACTTTGTGTAGCCATAATCGGCACGTATAAAAAAAATTTAAAAAATTTACAACTTTTGAAAGGTCCAATCAGGCACAAACACACCACGGTCACATAGTTTCTCTCAACGCACTACAATCCCATAGTCTCTCTCTCTCTCTCTCTCATATTATGAGCATGAGAGGAGCAGATGAAAGTTTTGCCAATATCCAACACCCTAGCTCCTTAGTAATGTGGGATAGAGCCTGACGGACCTTTTAAAATTATTTATTTTTTTGGCAAAGTTATTACAAAAAATGAGACAAATAGATGAAGGCTTTCCAGGTATAATTCCCGAACATGACACGTACTAGTGACACCATCTCTTTCCTCTCTAACATATTTTGTTCAGTTGTCCGATCTATGTCTCTCGTTAACTTTAAGAGAGCTTGATTAATATAGGCCAAAATATATTGTTGGTTCTTAAAGTTTATAAGTTGAGTGCTTTTAGTCTCTAATATTTCAAATGATTTTATTCCCTAAGTTTAAATATGAGTGTTAATGGTACCTTGATCTGTCTAATTTTGATAATTTTCTTGTGCATGTGACTAACATAGTAAGTGCCATTTTTTAATGACATGCCTGTTAGCTGAATTTTTATTAGAAAAAAAAATTGCACATTAACAAATCACCCCATTCCGGTGTGTGGTACTTTCCCAATTCAAACCCAACCCTATCTCAAGCTACTTTTCTGCTCCTTCAATGTTAGGCATAGGAAGAAATCTTTCTCTTTGATTCCTTGAGCTTTTATGATTCTTTTGAATTTTTGTTTGGGCTTGAAAAAATTATGATGGGTTTCGTTTTAAATCTGCATTTCTCTCCACCATTGCACGAGACTTTTCAAGTGAGGAATGAGAGGAAAATCAAATTAAGAAAATTTTCAAAGTTTAATTTATCAACTTCTTGCGTTTTTCAAAAAGCAAACACAAATTCATTTAGAATTTTTGAAATATCACTAACTTTTGATCAAGTGGTCTGAATTTAATAAATACAGAATAGTTAGTTCGTCCTTTGAATCGCTTTTGTTTTACTTAAACTCTCCATTTTGATTAGAAAGTTCAAATTGGTATTGGCTTTACTTGACTTTTTATGAATTTTTCCTTTGTGTTAAAAATATGTTAGTTAAAGTATATTTATACTTTGAAAAAGTGAAAAAAGAAAAAGAAAAAAAGTGAGGTTAAACAAACCATACATAAATAAAATAATCTAAAAAGTTAAATATAAAAGTTGGTTTAAAAATTGGTTAAGGTCAAGTGAAAATCAGAGCAACTTGGAGGTTCAGTACATTTGGTTGGCCGAGAAAATCAGAGCAACTTGGAGGTTCAGTACATTTGATAGAACAAAATTTTGAATTATTATCGTGAAAATCTTTTAATGACTACAAGGCTGTTATGAGAAGATCTCAACCAATTCCACCGATAGAGTGCGGAGCACATCTCCTTAATTTGGATTTGAATTTAGGTTTGAATTGGGAAAAATAAATACCAAACACGTGTATGGGTGAATGATTTGACTGTGTAATTTTTTAATTAAAATTTAGCAGCCATATTAATAGAGATTGCCACCTCATTAATTTTTCCGTTAGTTACATATACGAACAAATCAGACTAAAATCACTCATTTGAAACATTATGGACTGCAAAAGGCTCAACATGTAAACTTAGAGACAAACAAAGTATCCCAGTCATTAATTTAAACTTGAGTCCCCACTTCTATTTTCATTTTCTTTTGTTGGAGTCAAATATGCATGGATAAGGTCAATGACTGAGTATTTGGTGCATCCCAATATGGACACTTTCGGTAGCCTTACTATGGTACTTTTATTAAGAACGACACTTTAATGATAGAGGTTGAACTTGTTTTCTACTTCAAGAGCCGAAGGAAAGAGACAGAGAAATATAAATAAAAACTAAGGATAGGAATAAGTAATGGGGTAAAGATACATAGCTAATTTGGCTTTCCCTAGAGTGTACCATGCAATTAATACATGAAAAATGAATTCAGAGTGAAAGCCCCAGGCAAAGATTTAGGTCACATCAATGCCTTTCATTTTTTAGCTTTTGTTTTTTATATAAGAAATTATTATGACCAGGCAACATGATTACGTTGGAGAGGTTTGGAATTTGCAGTACGAAGCATATTCTTCACCCTCAACTTTCGACAAAGATATCAAAAAGATCTTATCCGTATATATATCAAAAAGGAAAATTCTGTTGACACAATTTGATGTACAATTTTATGCACAATTTGTCCATGTGACAAGTTGTGGTTGGTAAAGAGAGGATCCATTATCACTCTTTCACCAACCAAAACTCGTCACGTGAACGTGTTATGCACACAGTTGTGACACCAAAACCACTCACTAAAAAAAGAGTCGTAATAGTTACATATGGTATATGCGAAACATTTCAGTTGAAATGGTGCTTGCTAGTTACTATTGTTGTCTCACAATAATTATCTCCTGTGTCTATGGCGTCCACAAATATGGATATGTGCTCTTGCGGACATAACTTGACTATTGCCATTGCGCACATTCTTTGGATTATGCAAATGCATGCATGCGTGCTTCAAACTATTATCATGTGAAAAGTCTAAAGCTACTGCGTGACATTGACTTTACTTTTTTTTGTTATAATATTTTGATATTGTTACCAATGTAGTGATTGATTGGTAAAGTAGAGTCTTTCATCGTGACTTTTCTATTCTTAATCCATTAACTTGCTTGAAAATAGACAGTGACTGTACATTTTCTTGCATATATACTTTCATATGGTGATAATTAAAAAGAGTACTTGATTTGTAAATTAAAAATTCGACTCATTTATTTTTTTATTATGAGTCTGTTTGACTAACATTTTTATAAGAAAAATCTCTTGTACATATACATATCACGTGCTCTCCTTTCATTCTAGAAGGTATATGTCAAAGAAGAATGGTTTATATTACCGACCAATTCTACGTGAGTGTTGTTTTACATATGTAACAATAACATCAAATCGTATGACAAGTGTCAACCACGAGCATATATAAATTGTAAAATATTCCTTAATTATGAGTCTATTGAACAATTCTCGTCAGAAGAAAAACAGTTCTCCCATATATATCACGTGCTTTACTTTCGTTTTAAAAGTTGTACGTCAAGAAAGAAGAATTTTATATCACTGGTGTGAACCTGAATTTGCCATAACTAAACTTCAGACTCATTAAAAACCTAAGATTCTCACAGACAGCGCCAATTGTAAAGTTGTAGTTCGTGCCTAGGCTCAACAAGAAGGAGAGTATAGGCCCAAAGAGCCCAATATAATGAATTTATAGAGTGTGGGTCAGAAATCTTGTTTCTAATGAGCTTAAACGTAACAACAATGGTCCAAGATTACAAAACAATAAGGATGAATGAGTTTATAAGATGAAACTTATCCTCGGACTCAAGCGAGGACAGAGTGCTTATATTTCTCCTCACTTAAAGATTAATTACAAATATCCAGTCTACAGTGTTTTCCTTTTTATCTCCCGATCCCCTTTTCTACAGGACCTTCCTCATTCTTATAGTTCCTCCTCCCCTCCATTCTTGCTTTCCATGTGTAGATTCAGACTGCTCCCATTGATACTTGTCCCATCAGCCTTTTTTTGAAGTCCTTAGGTAATAGCTGTAAGACTAAAAATCACTGTTCAGGTATCACTTCCTCATAAATGCGGCTAGAGACTTAGGTACAGAATATTCAATGCAGTGGTAGCAGCTTTCGCTGAGATATTTCCCAACTGCCCTTGCTCTCTGTGCTCTTATGAAACATATCTTTATCCTTAAGACCTTCCAAAATATCATTCTAGTCAACATGACGTACCACCTGACCCTTACTACACTTAGTCGAGGAGGTACTCCTCTTCGAATTATTCACGTTCACATCGTCCGCCACACTTGCTTTTGGGGCTATAAGTTTGATATCATTATTACCATCAATCCGCCCTCGGACAAGTAAGCGTCCTTGGACCAAGCCCATGACCCAAAAACATATCTTGAGCCCTTTATCCCCACAATATGTATTAAGAAATAAATATTACATTCATTATAAAGAGAAATAGCTATTCTTCAATTTAAGAAATAATTTTTCCTTTGTAATAACTAATTTATGAAATAAAGATGCAACCAAATGACTGAATTGCTATTACACATGAATAGCTATTCTATTACAGGATTTATTACACCATACCAAACATATCGTAAGATCACATTTGGCATGTTGTAATAGATACTGTAATAGGATAGTTATTAAATATTAAATAATTATTCAATTGTTTAGTTGCGTTTTTATTACAAGGAATAATTATTCCTTAAATTGAGAATTAAAAATTTCTTTTTAAAATGACTGTAATAGAATTTTTTTTATTTAAGTTAGAATTTCTACTTTAGTCTAATCTAAGTGTATATGTGTGTGAAACTCCCTCTTGGAGATTTGAACCCTGACTTTTGCTCTGCACACCCCATAAACATTTTTTAATACACTTAACAACTTTTAAAATTACTAGTATTTATTAGTGAGTTGGTACTATGGGGAAGTATGGGGTGTGGATTTGGCAACATATATATTATGTAACTATTTTTATCTATTTTAAAAAAACTTTTAAAATAATATATTTCCAAAATACAAGCTTTCTATATATACATAACAATCAAACTTCTGAACATGAATAGTTATTCTACTACAATACCTGTTATTAGTTCCTAGTAATTTTTTTTTAAAAAAAAAATACTATTTTTAACGTAATCTCTATTTAATGTATGAAACGTGCCCTAAGTCTAAAGCTGCAAGAAATTACTCATTTTATTTTATTTATTTATTTATTTTTATATAAGATTTTCATTAGTAATCTATATTACTCTAAAAATTATTAAGTATATTCATGAATTATATATATAAAAAAGAAATGACAAATTTTTCTTTATAGAAAAATTGTGTAATATGTTTTTTGTGTTAATTATATATCCTATGAGATATTATTGTCTTTTTCTAAACTCTTTAAACTTCTTTAAATTATTTGGGCTAAAGAAACAATATTTATGGTGGCCGATGTGTAATCCAACCATGATTAATTTGAAATGTTGGTTATTATTTTGTTAATTTTATTTCACATTATACTACAACAAGTGCACCAAATTGATATTTAATTTATAAAATCTTAAGAATGTATGTATTGTTTAGCATTTATTTTGGGATATTTTCATTTTGTTCTCATATTTGTATTATTGAAAGGAGAACATACTTAAGTTTCTTTTTTTGTTTTGTTTTGTATGTGAAAAAAATGGGTCATACTAGGTTGGCCCGACCTATCAAAGACCGGGTAACAACTATAGGTTTAAGAACCCATTTTAGTTCAATCCATTTTTGTCTCAAACCCAATTTGACTCGTACTTAATGGGTCGAACCCGAACTTGCTCAACTACTCATTTTCCTCTTCTACAAATTATTGTTTTATAAAATCTTGCATCTCCTTAAATGATTTTTTTGATAATGCTTCCACAAAGCTCTTTATAAAAAGGAGCCAATGTTTACTTGTAAGGTGAATCAGGGATGGAACCAGGATTTGAACCTGGCCCGAGGGGGGGGGGGGTGGGGGGGAAGCATAGCCCAAAAAAAGTTTCACAAGTGTTGATTTTAACCTACCAAAAAATGCATACACATCATAATATCATATTTGTGGATGTATTCTAATATTAATTTTTAGGAATTTATTCTATGTAATGATTCAAATTATTTCTTGACTTGCAAAGTCAAGAATCTTTAACCTATATAAAAATTAGTTTTTTTTTTTTATTTTCTTTTCGATATTTATTTCTTTAGTTTAAAATTTTAAATTTTTTTAAAAATAACCCACAAGCCACAACAATATTGTTATTAATAATTTATTAACACAATAAAGTTACAACAAAATTAATGGATATAAGGTAGTATTCTACTACATTCATTTCAAGATAACTTTATGTATACAAGGTAGTACATACTATATGATTAGACCAAAAAAAGAAAAACAGAACAATTAAGTGTACGTGGCTTTATATTGGCCACAAGAACCACAATGAGTTGTAGCCTTCTTTGCCACAATCTCCAAGGTGCCTTTGTCAATCATCATTTTGCAAAATAGAGAGAAAGCATACACTAAAGTTTGAAGGTTGTGGAGTTTGAAAGAAAAAAAAGAAGAAGAAGAAGAAGAAAGCAGCAGAGATGCAGTCGGCTAGAGAAGAAGATGCTGGTGGTGGTGCAGCACTAAAGGATTATTTTGCTACGGATTTGTCATTTGTACTTATCTTGTTGGTATTTTTTTTTTCTACACTGGATTTGTGATTGTCTAAAGGTTTTTTTAATTGTACAGGTTTATGAATTGTTTTGTTGGTTTGTCTAATGGATTTTCTTGATATTTTTGGGGCAACATAGCAAAGGGATGGTTTGATTAAAACAATTTGGGAAATTTTATGGGTCAATTTGTAAAAATATTTGGGGAGGGGGGCAAGTATGTACAAGTTAGGGTTAAAAGTTAGAATTTTTGTATAGTCTATGCATACTACTAGTTAATTTTTCAAAATTTGAGGGAGGCCAAGTGTAGTTTTGTCTCTGAGGTGAATAATTGCCTTTGTACCAACGGAATGCCCTTTTAGAAGTTATTCCCTCGCGGGAAAGGATCCCTTCCCATTTAAATTTTCCAATTCCCTCCATTTTTAGTTAGATGAGAGACATGAATCATTTAAAAAAAAATCAACGGTCATAAAAAAAAAAAAAAACCCTTTGAAACAACACAAAATCAAGTAAATGTCAAGTGTCACAAATTTGGCTAAAAACTAGAGAGAATTGAAATGTTTAAATGTGATGAGATACATTTTGTTTGCGTCAATGTCTCAATAAGTATATAAATAAAATTAAACCTTAAAATGACATTACTTGTTTTTTGTTTTTAAAAAACTTACAACAGGTTCTCCACCTCAAGAGAATGGGTAATGCCACTACCCCTCACAAAGTCTTGGCAATATAACTTTATGTTTGGTTTTTTGTTTTTGGTGAAATTTTATTTAAATCGCATGTAATTTTCAAGGTTTATATAATAAAAAAATTATAAAAGATAAAATGCCACCATGTTAACCAGCATTAAGGATAACATCTTGGGATGGTCCTAATGAATGGTCTAAGTGTAAAACATGGCACCTGTAAGGGGGGCAACCGCGATGCCTTGATTCACTTTTTTTTTTCAATGGTTATATAACTGGTGTATAAAATTCAATATGCAAACTTTAAAATGTGAGTAATTTAGAAACCATTCATCGTTTGACCCAAAGCCTAAAACTTTAGATGTTGAGCCCCTTAGAAAAGATCTAAGATGTAAAACAAAGGAAATAGATATTACTTCCTTAAAATGTGATTTTGAATTACAACCAATGATATAAGAGTATCCAACAAATCAACACACTGAAATGCATTGAGCATATATCTCAAAAACTTGGTCATATCAATATAAAAATCCAGATTATCAAATTAATTTTTAACTTATTGTTTACTTGTGTACATAGAACAAATCAAAAAACAAATTGTTAGAAAGGTCAATTCAAAAATTAAGTTCAAATACTTTTAGTACAATAAAAGAAATAGGCACAACTTTACTGAGTAAAAGTTAGTTTATGAAATAAAGCATTTTATTTGGGTCATGATTGGGACCAAATTAGCTTGGGTCTTTTTGCATTTTGATTTAATGTCGGCATAACCCACCGACACAATGTAGGCATAACTAGCTTGGCCCACGGAAAATATTTTTGGCTCCACCATTGTCCACGTTCTATTTTTTTGTTTGGATTCAATCACATTAGCTTATCTAGATCTAATTTCAAGAATGAAAAAAGAAACCCAAACCAATAAAAGATCTACCCCTTGCACTGTATTGCATTTAATGCTTTGTTTGTTTTGCTGTAAAACATATTAAATGAAGACATTTTCAACTGTTTAGTGTGACCTAAACACTTGAAAATGCAAACACAAACTAGCCACCATCAAATGCAAGAACAAATAGATAGAGAAAACTCCTTGTATTATTGAGCGTGTTGTAGCGCACGATGTATTGGTTTTATTCTCTCTAGTTTTTTCCATAAAAAAAAAATGCAAGAACAAATCATCACCAATCACCCCAAAATTAGATGATAGGGAAGAAGGAAAAAAAGAGAGCCACCACCACCATGGCCCATATCAAAACCTACCAACCATCGCCCAAAATTTTGAGCATTAAATCACAAATCTAAGTGTTAAACCATAAACAACCACCAAATCAACATAAACTCGACCAAATCCACTCTAACATCCACCCAAAAATCCATATCATAAAGCCAAAAAAAATACACTGATGAACCCATATTGAAAACATAAACACCTACAAGCCCAAAAACTTAAATTGAAACTTGAGAACCTTATCGAATTGAGTCCCCATGTGTCTCTAGTTTCCCCTTAGGCTCTAATTTGAAGAGAGAAGGTGTGGGTAGGGCGAGAAATTGAAGAGTAAGAATTAGGGTTTGGTTTGGTAAGAGAAAGTGAGATTGAAAAAGGGTAAAATGAGACGACCCCACCACCTTTGGTGGCACTGGCAAGTGGTGCTATTTAGGGTTTGGAAGAGCTCGACCAAGGAAGCTTTGTTGAGAGAGAGAGAGAGAGATGTCATGTGGGTGAAAGCAATCACTACCGTGATGGTGGTGATGAGAGGCCATAAGAGACGGTGGAAGGGCTTTGGCCATAGTGGTTGTGGCCTATGAGAAGGTGGGGTGGAGGGTGGTTTGTGTGTAAGAGAAATGTAAAATGTTTTATACTTGTTTTAAAACATTTTACATGATCGTGCCTCAATTTTACAGTTGGCCATATTTTTACAACAAAACAAGCATTTTGAATTTGATGGATGATTCAATGAAATGGGGAGCTTTACATATAAAATAAGAATTCATTACAATGTCGTTCTGAACAATTGGACTGCATTTTGATAGTATATGAAAAATGATTCCAATGTGAATACGACGAACAAAATTTAACCTTAAACTCAATCTCATACCCATGCCCAACTCTAACATGCTTTGGTTGCTCTCTTATGCTAAACATGGCCCAAATTGCTGTTGCAGAGAGTGTTGCCGAATTGTCTTCATGTTTGTGCACCGGACTAATAAATTATGTTCCTCACACACCAAAGCCGAGTTCACATGTGCCTTAGGTGGTACCATGATAATTGAGAAATAACAAAATCCCAGCGAGGCTGAAAAAGAAAGGGCTTGATTTATGTCTGGTATTTTTGTGCACTGGATGCAACAGACATGTGACATGTAATTAATAAGTAACTTCACTGGAAGCAAGCTTAACTCCAAACAAAAAAAGAGATAGCATGCATCCAAAGGAAACAAAAAGAAAAGTGTATTTATCATTTTATGCATACAAAGATTCCTCTTATATGGAACTGAGTCCCACGATTGTGAGATCCAATGTTAACATTCTAAAATAACACGAGGTGGCCAAAAGAACAATCAGAGCTACAGAAGATGAGGTTGCCACTAAAAAGAAAAAGAAAAAATCACTTGAATATTGGCCTATGAAGAAATAGTTTTGGTACTTTCAAATGTTGACAAATACAACAAAACCTTACTCATAATTTGACAAGGTTTGTTTCCAGTTTTTTTCCAAATGGTTTTCTCCTGCTTAAAATTAGTTAAAATATGAAAATCACTTAAGAAAATTTTGAAGTATCAAAAAATTATACATAATAAATTAATTAAATTATCTAAAACCAGGGATTTGGATGCGATGTAATAATTATTGTAGCGTGCAATTATTATATGATGTGAAGGGAAAAGTTAATAAGGTAAAAAAAAATAAAAAAGGTTAAATTTTTTTTGGTACAAGGGATAATAAGAATTTTTTTTTTGAGAGCAAGGATAATAAAAATATAAGATTGAATTGAGAGTAAATTTCTAATTATCCATTTCAATCATTATTGAAAGTAAACCCAGCTAACGCATTTTCACCTTCAAAAAAAGAAAAGAAAAAACCCAGCAAATGTACCAATCTCAATCCCAAACAGACACGACTTGCAATTAATTAATTTTGGCAGTTTGCACAAAAGTAGCAACCAGGTGAAACCCCAAAATTGTTCCCACAGTGACAGTGTCACATAGAATTTGATCGTGTATATATCAATTAATGTTGCATTAGAATTGGGCCCAAATCAAATTCTATGGTTTTTTTTTTGCTGAATAAATTCTATGTTCTTTAAACGTGATTCAGATGAATCCTGTATAGTAATGATAGTAGGCCGTTGTGGGACAAGTTTTTTATTCCTTGCACCCACCCCTTCCCTAGCGAGCACTTGTGGGTACTCATTTTGTCTTGTCTTACTAAATTTTTTGTTTTATAATTTATCAAAATTGGTTTATAAAATATATTATACCTTAAACTAAAACTCATAAAAAAAAATTCAAGTTTTAATATTTTAAAACCTTATAAAATCATAACAATACAATAATTCAAGTACTAAAAAATATAAAAACAATTCAAATATAACAATACAACAATTTAAAATAATAAATGATTTTCCTATAAAAAATAATTTAGATCTTAAATATAAATTCAATAATACGCCCCCAAAAGATAACATATAAAAAATATATTATAAAAAATATTTTTCTTAATTTATAAATATAAACAGGATGGATTTTCTAATACTTGCACTTATCTAGAACCTGTTTTGGGTTTGAGGAAGGAATTTAGTTAACCTCTCTCCCATCTTATTTGTTATGTATGATGGGTAAAACTCGTCTCATTAGGGATGGAGCTGCATAGCTACCTATATGGTGGGATTAAATTGTCATCCCCGAATTCTTGATTGACTATATCAACTTTATTAGGCTTCTTTAAAAAAAAAAAAAAAAAAAAAAAAAAAAAGAAATAGGAAAAATTCACTTTGCTGCCCCTCCTCCTCATCTCATATTGCACAATTCATTGGATTTTCACTCCTGTATAGATGTTATGTGTTTTGTACTTTAGTCTGATAATTATTAGATTTTCCTTACTTGATGAGTCTTGGAATTTCATGTTTATCAAAATGTCACAAGCTTAGGACGAGGAGACACAGCAAGAGGTACCCCTTCTTTCATGATTGCCTAAATTGTTCACTTTTCGGTTTCTTTCCCTTATTAGATGGGTAAATTACTTTTTGTTTAATTGAAAGCTTCTTTGTCTACTGAGCATATGCTCATTCATTGTCCTTTCACAATCTCCATCTGTTACCCCTCAGTTAATTTTGCCCATAAATCTCTCAAATTTTGAATTTCTTAATCCAAGTGATATTGTGAAATATATCATTTTTCCACTCCTAAGTTTCTAAATGTACTTGAAGATGATAGAAACAAATTTATTTTGTTTCTCTCCATTCCACTTGACAATATTCGGAGGATTCAATATCAAACTTCTCTTGCATGCCTTATCCCTATATATAGCAAAAAAGCTACTGACGAAAGCAGAATTGTTTTCAAGAGCATCTTGTTGCTTGGTCAGCCTTGAAATCCCCAATGGCTACTATATCGTCTACTCCTCCTCTTGGTTGGGTTAAAATCAATGATTGAGGCTCTTCAACACTCTCCCCTCTCACCCAATGGAATTCCTCAGCCTCTTCTTCTTGCCTTCTATTTCTTTGAATTTAAGCTCTTAAACTTCTAAGATCTTTGTCTTGAGGGCAGATCTTGTAAATTTTTTGATCACACCTTGGCCTACTGGGCTTCTTAATAAGTGAAATTCACTAACATTGGAGTGTGGGAACAAACTTTTCAAAGAAATAATTTTTACAACAAATTCATAACATGTAACTCATTAATATTTTATCATCAAATATATCTTTATATTGTGAGCCATCATAATACATATATCAATACAATTATATAAATAATTTCCTAGGCTTTTCTCGTGATCAATGTTTATGCCCCGTTGACAGGGTTGTACTGTCCCCTTTTTGGGACTAGAACCTCCTTTTCATCTCCTTTCTTAAGGATGGCTCCATTTGAACCTAAAGGTGTACTCTTTTGCTAAGAAACTTCCTTTTTGGATCCTCAATAGTATACTCTCTTGCACATGCCAACGTGAAACTTGGTAGTACGCCAAAGCGGATCTGTCATTGACTAAATGGCTCAGTAAAGTAGGTACTGGATTGGTAGCTTCGTTTTTGCTGATTCGTGGGGGGTCGTGGAAGATTTGGGTTCGAGTCCCAAGCCCCCCTTGTGATAGATGCACGGAATACCCGGCATCGTTTGATTTCTCATTAGTATCTAGGAAATACTCATGTTTTCTATTTTTTTACTCTTCTTCATTTTCTTATTTATATGGGCCTTAATCTTCATTTTCAAATATGTCTATCATAGAATGACAAACGAGCAGAGAAATAAAAAAAAGAGACTTCTTCAGTTTCTTTATTTCATTATTTATTTTATAATAATGTTATATCTCAAGGAGCTACGACATATCATTATTACTTGGGCTTTTTCATGGTTGGGCTTTACTTTGTTTTCCAAATCTCCCTTCATTTGGTCGGTTGGTTCGGAAGAATCATCGTCTTCTTCTACTATCAGAGCCCCGGCCAGTCCGCCACGGGAGCGGGATATCGACGATGTGTTTTCGTTGGGCGGAAAGCACGACGCCCAAGCATCATCATCTCATCTGGCTCACGAGCAGACGGATGCCAGGCTTCCCGCGGCTGGTGAACCGGCCCCCTCCGACTCTCAACCCGCCCCCACGCACTCAACCGAACCCGAGGCCGCGCCGCCTTCCCCAAGGGTCTCACCTTATCCCTATGCCTTTGATCAGGTTATATAGGAGGAGGACATGCTCCATACAAAGGCGCCTCTTGGGGGGCGAAAGAACTCCCTCCTACGAAGTATTACAGCGGTCCCTCTATCTCTATGAGGCGCAGGACCGCTTTGAGCTTAAGGTGGAGATTCTGAACAAGCTTTCAGAAGTTTAAAAAAGAAAATGTGAAAAAATATTTATATTTCTCTTTTGAATTACTCATATATATATCCTATGAATTTCATTTTGCATTGGAAACTATTCTAGGAGAAGTTCGAATCCGTTCCGTTCGGATATTGATCGGTCTTGGTTTGACATGGTTTACGCGTTACTGGTTCCCGGAAGAGTTAATATCTCCATTAGCTAAACCCCTTCTTACCCTGCCTTTTGACTCGTATTTTGTTTGTACACAATCAACGGAGGCTTTCCCGACATATGTTGCAACGTCTTCAATAGCATGCTCTTACTTCGTCTTTCCCTTAATAAGTCATCAAATTTGGTGCTTTTTGATCCCCAGTTGCTATGGAGAACAAAGGACGAAATACAATAGATTCCTCTATTTAAGTGGTTCTCGCTTCTCCTTGTTCCTGTTCCTAACTCCTTCCCGGGTAGTTCCCAATGTTTGGCACTTTCTATACTTCGTGGGTGCAACATCAACAAATTCGCTCATGATCAAGTTACAACCTAAGATCTATGACTATATTATGTTAACTGTTCGTATTTCGTTCATTCCATCGGTATGCTCCCAGGTACCTGTAATTGTGATCCGTTTGCCAGAACTAAGGGGTCTTTCTGTAGAAACCTTCACGAACAATCGTCGTTTTTTGATGGTTTTTCCGCTTTTCACAGCTGCTCTTTCCACACCTCCGGATATCTGGTGCCAAATCGTCGCCTGTTTCCTTATTTCTTCGATAATCGAGTTGGCTATCTTTGTGGCATCGATTGTACAAGTTCGTGAAGAGGGCTGGACGAGTGGGATGAGGGAAAGCGGCTCGATCAACAAAAAAGAAGATTAGCCCCCCGGCAAAGTCACTATCAATGAATTCCCGAGCAATTCTCAACCAACATATGCGATTCATTCCCATAAAGATTATAACACACAGAAGACTCCTTACCTTAGGAGCGGGATGAGTGATACATCCGGCGAGCGCCGGTGAAGAACGCAAGCAAAGCCGGAGCTCGGGCATTGTTATATTCCATCAAGAGAAAGGAGGCAGACTGGTAAGAAGGCCGACCACATAGGGGAGCGAACCGAAAAGCTCAGCTTTGCGGAGCGGACCAATCTTCCATACCGCCCCCTTACTCGCTCTCTATAAAAAAAAAGCCTTCGGGAAGCGCGAAGAGCTAAGCCACTAATGTCGTGGCGAAGGTTATACCTCAGAAAGTCAGCGAAGCTAAGGTTTCGTATGTGTTATATCCTTTCGATCGAGCGACAACTTCTAAGGAAGGCCTTCATTCCCCTTTGAAAGAAGTAAAAAAAAATAGCGCTAGGGAAAGACCAATGGAGAGAGAGAAGGTTGCAGAAGTGCTTATAGATTTCATAGAAAAAAAGAATTTAGGAGATGAAATCCTGATTACATTACCGCAGGCCAAAATTGGATTTGGAAGAGCAAGCCAGAGAAAAGAAGCGTTGAGATAATATACTTTCATCCTAATCTCATCTACTGAAAAAGGGGGCCCGCTTGATCACCTGAAGAGATTTGTAGGCAGAATTGACATAATTATTACCGTGAAGATTGAGCTGCCAAAAGAGATTTTTTTCCGGCTGGAAGATAAGATTTATGCAGTCTATAAAAAAAAGTATTATGAAGCCAAATGCTCTTGGATGGGCAGTTGAATAGGGAGAGAAATCCTTTTTTCTCATTCATATTGAACGTAGTCTATCACTTTGAGGTCATGAGAACCTTGTGAATTGATATATTATGGCATGCATCTCTGAGGAGAATGGCACGGCCAAACATCATCCCAGAAGCGAATCCGCTTACCATTACCCAACCAAAGTCTAACCCAAGTTTTGCCTGAAAGTCTCTCTGTACCAAATAATACCTTTCTAGATGCAGGATATTTTAGACGTAGGTTGGTCAATCTATTTTTGCCATGGGAAGAGGTACTTAGCAGCCAAATATGAGCACCATGGCTTTTTCTTTTCCTTTGGAAATCTCCATAGCCACTTCATAAGTAAGAAGGGCTGGCTTGGTTGAAGTCCACCTTCTTCGTTAAGGTGATTGAAAAAATCCAGACCATAAAAAAGATTTCATTTTTTGTATGGGATGTTAGTAAGGATGAACATGACGAGGTCTTATTGCATTACTTTTTTTTTGAAAATGAAAATTCAAACATATCTATCTCAATCTTGTGGCAATTTCCTCTTCAAATCACATCAAGATGAACTTGGAAGGAGTAGGGAAGGCTACTCCGGGAATTCGGATTATGGTCCGGGAATTCGGATTATGGTGGGGTCATAAGAGATGGCAATGGTGCTGTCATGTGGAATTGAACAGGTCTCCTCTAGGAATCAAAAGATGCAACCTTTGCATAAGCAGAAACTCTCCAGCACGGCCATTGTTTTGTCCAAACTATTGATTCTTTTTCAAGTCATCATATCAAACAAAAAAGGGGTTCTCTTAACATGATTAGATGGGCGAATGGTAATAATCAATAACCTTGGCGCCTATGCTTTATTCCTGAGAAAACATTTCTCAATATATGTTGAGTTAAAATTCATCATGTGAAGAGGGAAGCGACTCATTTAGCTGACCGTCAGGCTAACTTGGGTGTTAGGCTGCAGTCTTGTAGTCAGTGGATGGGAGGTCTTCCATTCCAGAAGAGATTTTCATTTAACTCTTTCTCCCACTTATCATCTCTCTGTGGGACTTGTTCCCTCTTCAACTCAGCGCATAGATAGGCATTTTTATTGAGAATGTTTTAAGGTCCCACCTTACCTTTCAAAAAAAAAAGTAGCCGAACCGAAGGAGCTCTCACAAATAGAATTTGAGTACCACGGGGAAAAGCTAGCTGGATAAACAAGACAGGGATCACCCGCTCGGCAATGCTACCTTGGGGAGGAGACAAAACACTTTAATATAACAATGGAAACTCATATTCAAAAGCTTTTTCGATATATGAACAAGATTACTATGGAAGAGTTGGTGAACATTGTTCTGACTCATAGCTCTAAGATGACTAGCATGAATGAGCCAGCTTCAACACCACCTAGACTCTTAATCATAGACAGACTTGCACTGACCTCAACATAAAAAGATGAACCTGGTCTGTCTATTTGTATGCATTGGCTTCACTCACTCCTAACCTCCCTAGACATAGCAAAGAACACATAATGAAAACAGCCCGGTAAGGGCTGTACAAGGGAACGAGAAAGGAGTTTGATAAAAAAGAGTTTGGGAATGTCCCGCTTAGTTAACAAACATCGAGTTTGGAGTCGGGGCAGCATGAATACGAGACTATTGAAGTGAAGTTTGGAATCATTTTTGTTTTCTATCTTCAGATTACCAAATTGGAGAATCACCAAGACCTTTCAACGATTCGACGCGCCCCCCTAAGCTAGACGCTTCACCTACCTGACCTCAGAGAGAATAGAATGAGTCGCCCTACAAGCCCTGGTCTTACTAAGAGTTTGAATTGCTCTGTAGGCTAGTAGGGCGAATGAATCGCATTAGTGCGATTTGGCTAGCTGAATCGCGCCCAGCGAACAAATCGCCTCCTTGCTCTTTGTCTAAGATTGGACTAAAGGTACCAAACCAGGCATCCTTTTTAGTTGTTTTTCTTTTGGCTAAGAAGCCCGTAGGTTGTACGCCAGCCATACATAGCTTGAACCGTGATGGCCACAATGCTTAGGCCGATCCCCAAGACGCCTTTGGTTGAATGTTCACACCTGATCCACCGTCTGCACTTCCTACATTCACTCCCGGAAATTGAAACAGGAAAACAGGAATTGTAACCTCCCGGTCCGCTGTAGTCAGCCTCACGGTGTGCCTGACTGGCGAGTCTGCCGTCTCCACGGCTTTCCCTTTTGCGGGCTGCTCCTCAAGCCTTTGAGTGCCGATCTTCGCTTGGGCCGGCTCCGAGGCTCTACCCTAGCTTTTCATAGGTTCCTCCCAGGGGCCCTTTCTCGTATCGCGCGCGCATCTTCAAGCAATCGGGGGGGGGGGGGCGCCGAGTACATAGACGAGGCGGTCCCGGGAATGAAAGCCCATTCCCTCGTGCTCTGGAACTCCTTAACTTCGGTTGAACAAAAAAGGTTAAATCTTGTGAAACCGTAGCGTAGGCGAAACCCAGCAGCCCGCCCAGAGTTTTACCTTCTCCGGTCCTGGAAGGAAGCCCCACTTTCCTTCCTTCCCCCAGAAGGCAACAACACTGGGAGGAAGACGATCAGGATCTCATGTGTGGCAGCTGTTGGAACAAACTCCGAATCCAAGAGGTACCCACCTAGAGAAAAAGGAAACTCACCACTCACTGGTGAAAGAGGAGAGAGAAAAGACCAATGGAGGGCCCCGGGGCCGGAATGCGGTAGGGTCTTCAAGCCCCACGCTCGATTCTCGAGATTCATGGGCCGTTTCGCGAAGATCTTCGATCCGAACCTTCGCATCTACTCTCTCTTAGAGGATGAACCAGGCCTTCGCTATCGCAAGAATATAGCGATCGAAGAGCTATCGCTCAGCCGCTGCGCGTATTACGAAAGCCGTATTGCCCGAAGGGGGCATGCTGCAAGAGCGTCGGTGAGTGGTAAGCGCGGGAGGCGTGCCCGAAGGGCAGCGGCAGCAGTGTGGTTCCAGGTGCCGTCGCTAGATTGAGATCTGCAGGGTGGCGGGGACTTCGACTGCCTTGTATCGGGTGAAGAGAAGGGGGCGGTAGGCTTAGTAGGGCTCGAACCTACAATATAACCGTTATGAGCGGTACGTTTCAACCAATTAAACTATAAGCCCCTACGAATCGCTACATGCAATTCGCTCACTTCGGGAAGAGCGGACGGAAAGAGGAGGCCTTTGCTCTATCTGCTTTTTCCTCTTCCCAGGAATGAAGAATTGGATAAAAAAAAAATGATTTTCTTATTGTTTATATATATATAGAATATTATATATCTATTATTAATTATAATAATATAATAAAGCAAGCGGCCCTTTCACGACTCAAACTGCCGGTACGCTTTCCGGCTCGCAACGACTCAAACGGGCGGGGGCTCTCTATTTGCTTGCAATGCCGGCTGTTCGCCTTTAGTTAGAAGTAGAAATAGAGGGCGCCCTTTGCCCCACACTTCAAAAAAAGTACATAAGTAGTGAGAAAGAAAAACTTGGTTACGGGAACCGAAGGTTAGGCCGACTACTTACTTTAGTATAGCTGCACTTAAAAAAGCGTATTCCTACCTCCTTTTCTTCCCCTTTCTGTCAATGTTGCCAATTCCCAGAATACTAATAATGTACCCTCGCGCATACAGTTGCCCAACAACTTTCTTCCTCCGACTTCTTTAGCCACTTCCGCATCTGTCGTATTCGGGAGAGCTTGCTTTGTGGCGGAGCATTTCGCAATGCCAGCAGCCTGGTGAAGGCTGGCTGTCTGGGGACAGGTTAAGGCAGGGCCTGCTGGGCTTGCTTCTCATGAGATTGGGTGAGGGAATCAGAAAAGGGGCTCATAAACCGGGCGGGCGGGCTTTTGGGCACACGGAAAAGGGGAAGTGGATGGAGGGTGCTTCTCAGCTAGAGTTGGGGGTGGGGTCGCTATAGTGGCTAGGGTGAGTCTTCTTACATGGCTGGACGCCCGGCTCTAGACGAAGCTGCAGGGGTTACCACCACATCCTCTCCCGATAGACTTGAAGCTTTTCATAGTCAGGCGGGGTAGAAAATCTTCTCTCAAAAAGAGACAGACCAGAGATGACAAGAGGAAGGTATTCGATTCAAAAAATAGAAGGCAGTCAGAACAGCTTCAGCCCATACAAGTAGAAATCTCAATGTTAGGTACAGACCCCAACATTCCAGTAGAAATAAAATATCTAAGCCTTGGGCTGAAGACATGTCCTAATCTACGATGCCACAACAAAAAAGGGGGAGTAGAGGGAACACACCAGACACAGCAGAAAAGGCAAAAGACTGAGGTAAACGAAGTTTCTCCAAAAAAGAGAGCTTGCCAACTCTATGGTCCTTCCCAATCCCCTTACTCCATAGGGCCTCTCGCATGAGATCCTGACAAGACAGGAGGTAGGAGAGAAATATAAGCATTTATTTCAAGCCGGAAAGAAGATTCACTGAGAGAGCGGGAAGATGAAAAAGAGCAGAACATATTCGATGATAACGAGAGAGAGTACCAAGACTAGCTAGAGGGGATTGTTCGGAGTTTGCAGTTTAAACAATAAGGAACTTAGGTGGAGAACGAAGAGAAGAAAGAAGTGAAGAATCACCAGTCATATTCTTCTTCTTCGATGCACCCGAAGCATGTTCAGCTGCAAGAACCTGATCTGAAGCACCCTAAGTAATAAAAGATCGACCCCCAGCACCCAACCTAGTAAAGGGGAGAAAGTCGAGTCTCCTCGGATCTCACATCAGCAACTGCTCTCTCAATGTCTGGTGGAGGAACTCGATGTTGAATTGAGGATCTAACATTCTCGAACTCGGGCCTCAAGCCCATCAAAAACTTAGAGAGCC